>CM034533.1:69967551-69970051 GCA_020002185.1 Paraescarpia echinospica | reverse complement strand
TAAATTAACTGCTTGTTCCTCCATAATGAATAGTCTTTGTATTACGTCGGAAAATTGCATAATAACCCATTCGACCCAAAAACTATCCTCCTAAACATGCTCTGAATGCATGTAAAGGGTCGGCCTGATGCGAGTGTCGGTCATATGTGACGTCACGATACCACGTGATCGCCTAGCTCATTAAATTTTAATTGTCCGCGGGAATCGCTACACAGACGGGTTTTAAATCGAAAGTATGCTACAAATGTATATTTCTGTATTTGTTTAATGTTTTCGAATGTTACATACAATGTTATACTTTATATACACGGATTTTAGCTAATGCCTTGTTTTTATTTCCTTTAAACCGAAAGAAGCACTAAACATGACATGTCATATATTGTACAACAAAATGAATATGTTACAATTAGTTATTTCGTTGCAATTACTGCGCTAAAGCTGTTCCTTCTATACTTCGATAACTTTAATCCTGCCATTGTCTATTGTCAGGTACTCATTTATACAGTTTAGTGAACTGCGGCAAAGTGGCGTGAACGAATTTTGCAGTTTCGAAACGGAACAGGAGGACTCGAACCTTTGTTCTGTACATTATTTTTCTTTTATAAATATTTGGTCATTCCTGAGAACAAATCCTCAATGTCGACGTCCACTTACCATTGCATTTCAATTTATTGAATACTTTAAACCCAGCCTTGCATACACACTCGTAGCCTCCTAGTAGATTGACACAGTAAGTGCTTCGGCGGTGGCATTCTTCTCTCTTGGAGGTGCACTCATCCACGTCTGTCAAGGAAACCAATCGAAAACATAGAAAGACATGCACACACGCACGAGCACACACGCACGAGCACACACGCACGAGCATGCGCGCGCTCACACACATGCACACATATACATACACGCATACACGCCGCCCACGCTGGCAACCCTTACACTCATCCACACGCACACACACACACGCACGCACACACACACACACACACACACACACACACACACACACACACACACACACACACACACACACACACACACACACACACACACACACACACACACACACACACACACACACACACACACACACACACACACACACACACACACGCACGCACAGACGCACACATGCACACACGCACACACGCACACATGCACACACGCGCACACATTCACACAAACACACATCCACACACACACACACACACACACACACACACACACACACACACACACACACACACACACACACACACACACACACACACACACACACATACATACACACACACACATGCGCACACAGTCACACAGGCACACACACACAGGCACGCACACAAACAAACACACACACGCACGCACGCACGCACACACACGTACACACACACACACACACACACACACACACACACACACACACACACACATACACTGTATTTCGATCGGTAATTTTGAAATTATTGTTGACATAGACATTCTTATAATTTCATACATGCAATTACATTCACTTTTATTATGATTATGTAATTTTCGTAATCGACAAGAATAGTAAAACCAATAAGTTATTTGCGAATAAAATGTGCTTCTACTTCAGCATATTTATTGCTTCCGTCATCCACAAAGTCCATCGTTTACAGACAGATACATAAAAATAATCGTAACCGTGATTTGAATAAGACAATCATTAATATTAGAAGCTATGCCAAAAAAACTAGGTAAATCTTACGGTCGCTTATAAACGCAACATCATAAGACAACATGGTTTGGATGACAAGATCTAAATAATTTAGTTATGTTAAACAATGCCTAATAACGAATACATTCACTGTATCTAAAGGCTAGACCATCCGACAGTCAGGAATTAGATGACACGTTTGTCTCACCGATGCACACGTTGCCCTTTCTCTTGAAACCCGCCTTGCACGGACAGGTGTAGCTACCCGGCACGTTGCGACAAAACTGCGTGCTGTCGTCACACGTATACGTCCCGCTTGTACACTCGTCATCATCCGTGCACGACGTGCCGTTGCCATGGTAACCAGAGTTGCACGTGCACGTGTACGAGCCAATCGTGTTCTGGCACGTGGCGTCCACGTGACACTTGTCCGTTCCCAGCTTGCATTCGTCGATGTCTGCAAGAAGTAGTGAATATTGAGAAATGGGTTTGTTTGCAATAGCACTGGAATAATAGCGTGCAACACAATCGCCTTAACTAACAGTACTGCCATAGTTCCGAGTCTTAAACCGAAACGTCACCGATAACTTTGGTTTCATACACTTTTCCAGACCAGGAACAGTCAACAGGTACTTCCCATAGTCGAGTCATCACTAATCATAACATCAATTATCACTTGTATGCTGACGACACACGGGTGTTTATTAAAATATTACTTTCATCAACAGATGCACAGGATCTCTACAAACGTTAAATGACTGTCTCACTGACAACTTGCTGTGGATGGAAGCAAATTAAATCCAGATAACACTGGCCTAATTATTATTG
>CM034533.1:69780468-69966551 GCA_020002185.1 Paraescarpia echinospica | reverse complement strand
GGAGAGGCATACCTAAGGCAATGTTATGCAGACCACCCTTTATGTTATCTGCTGAGGGAGTAGAACGATGTCACATTGTGCTGGTGACTAATGAAAGAACCTGCATTGCCATTTCCTCCCTAGGACTGAAAAGTGCCTTCCTGGGAGAGAGAGCCAAGACACTTATTGATGTCAACAGGAGAGCTAAGCACAATAAACATGCCTCTGCAATACAATATAGAAATAGGACCAGCGTAGGTCAGGAGACAACAAATAAGGAAGAAGTCATTCTAAGCATACTGCTAGACACCAACTTCGGTAATGTCTAGGAAGGGGATATTCATGCAATAATTGTATGCGTAACTGGAAAACATCTCGGGATTTCAGTTAGGTTGGAAATACGTTATTATTTAAACAGACACTCCGGATTTCGACATACACATCTTTTGAAACGGTGTACACAATGTTGGTGGTCGGCAGTTAGAATGGTAAAATATAGCCTAAACGAATTATAATCTACATCCACACATGTCATAAATAGTTACAGTTGAACCTCGGTTAACGGTCACATCATTACTATAGCCACATTGCAATTAAGGTCACCCTAGGACAGTCCCAAATTAGTTCCATATATAGTATAAAATATAGGAAATTAGTCCCACTAATACGGTCACCTCGCTATTCAGGTCACTTTACCCAGTCTAGTGAAGTTCCATATATATATATATATATATATATATATATACATATATATATATACATATGTATATATATATATAATGATATATATACACGGGGGACCGTTTATGCGTATTTCACGGCGTACAGGAGACCGCTGTTTTAAGGAGACATCAGCCGGTCTCCTTAAAGTTTTTATATGTTATTGCGCAACTAAATGCGTTTTATGTTACGATTATCCTTGTTAGTGTAAACAGTTTAGGTATAAAGGAAATAACTTCGGCCATTATTAAGAATTTTATTTTACATTTTGGTGATTTTGAGCATGTTTATTTTAGAGCTTTACATACATTGAAGTATAGAAAAACATATAAACTATCCACAGACTGGAAACAAGCTAGCATATCTGCACAGAACTACCGACCAGTCAGTTTAACGAGCGCAGATGGTAAAATATTGGAAGGAAAAATCAGAGACCCCATCCCTGAATATATGAAAGAAAATTACCTGCTGAGCGATAAGCAATTTTGATTAATCAAGGGCCAAACTACAGTGTTTCAACTATTCAAAATTACTCGATTCATGGATAGAAACACTGGATAATGGAGGATGCATAGACATAGCATATTGTGATTTTTGAAAGATTTCGACAAGGTTCAACATATTCGACTCATTGAGAAACTCTAGATATATGTTATAAAAAGAAACATTCTTAACTGGGTTACAGCTCTGCTGGCCCACAGAAGACAACAAGTAAGAGTAAATAACACATTTTCAAATTGGCAGTAGGTAATCAGTGGAATACCACAAGGAACATTGATTAGCCCCTTTCCTTTTGTTATATTCACAAATGATTTACTTGATGTTATAACGAGCTATCATATTTTCTCGTTTGCGTATGATATGAAGCTCTTCAATCTCTTCAGAAGACTGCACAAAACTGCAAGAAGATCATATTTCTGCCGAACGCTGGACATATACATCACCTTTGTAATTCGATCCAGATAAATGTAACCATATAAGATTTGGATCTTCACCCACAAGGAATCAAGGCTATTCACTGGAAAGCAACCAGACAACACTTACAAGTACGGACAAGGTGAAAGATATTGGGGTCACTTTCCATTCATTGCTTAATTTTTAGGCATGTATGTCAGAGAAAATAATAAAGCCAATTTGATGATGGGATAATCCGACGTACTTTCGATGATCACATGGATGAAACATTCACACCTTCAATACGCTGATCAGAAATGCAGTCCTTTCTTAATGAAACATATTACAGCTCTTGAAAATGTTCAGTACAGAGCAACCAAATTAATTCCTAGTTTCAAAGACCTTGAATACATAGAACGTTTACAGAGACTGAAATGTCTAAGTCTATCATAACGTCGCCTCAGAGGAGACATGATTGAATTGTATAAGATACTAACAGGGAAATATGATACAGCAGTCTCATCCAATTTTGTTACATAGAGGGATAACGACGCTTCACCAGTGCTGTCGTTTGACGCAAAAATAGTTAAGTTATGGCAAAACTACCCTATGAAAACTGAATACATTGCCCCACTCCTATCTTGGATTGTGCCAGACTCAGACACATGGGCACAGTCCGAGCTGATGTCAAAAGCAAGAGGTGACCTATAAGAAGCAGAGGCAGTAATGCCTAGTCAAGCTAGAACAGGATATGTGAGAACCTCTAAAATATTATTCACTTTATTTTCAGGTCTTGAAAATGACCCTGCAACATTGAATTTCATTTTTGCAAGACAAAAAGTGAGAATCAGGAAGTGGGAGACACTTGAGTCGTTACTGCCTATGATATAGAGCTAACTGCACCAATGATCGGCTCGGGACATCATTCGGGAGCTCCTAACAACCCTACTCTGGAGAGTAGTGTCACAATCCTGATCTCTCACAGTTGACCCATACTGTGGTAGCACTCTGCAAGGGAGGGTTAAATCGGGTCCTAAGCCATCCCGGCGTTCCCATAACCGGTGTGGTCATCCATGCCACGTGATATAACCCTATATATTGAGCACGTCAAGCTGCAATTAACATATAAAATTTACCTGCTTTTATACCCTGCCAAACACAGTCAGGCGAAATATGTGGTGTGAACTTCAACTTTAATTAATCTTGCATATCTACACCTATTGAAGGTATTTATTCGTTAGAATGGTATTAAACTTTGCTCATATGTTGTGTTCCATGAAATGATGCAGTAAACGTAGGTATATGCGGCATAAATAATATTAGTAATCTATTATATGTATTCTGATGTATGCAAGTTCATGGACAGTTTGGGTTGACGACGATAGGGGGCGTATCCAATATGGCCGCACACAGTGGGAAACTTCCAAAAGTCAAATCATATTTATTGTCTATGTATTATACCAACAACGGTTCATATACAATACACAGTGCGGTATTAATGGTGAATTGAACCGAGGAGAGATGATGTCAGAATTTATGTTTACTCCGCCATGGTGCGTTGCATTATAAATGTTTCAACATGTGCATTGATATTGTGTCCGTGTGTGTATTTGCATTGTGATTGGCAAGGTGGCCTAAGAACACATCACTCCAGTGCGTACGTACATGTCTGTCTATATATGTGTCTACATTACGATACGATACTAAATTAACGTTTAAAGACAATAACCATGTTCTTTTCTTGCGCGTTCCTGCCGCCATGAATAGACAAATCAACAATAACGAATGTTCTTGTTGTACCCAAAGGCAATATATAGAACAGACTACAACTACTTGCTGTTCTAAATATCCAAAGTCCCTACCTTTCTTCGTTTGGCGGTGTTGCAGCCATCTTGCAATGGCTACCCCTTCACGTTGTGTCTTTTCCGGCATTTGTTTTCATGTCCAATGGTCTGTTGCACAGTTGAAATCACCTATTACACGAAGCACCATATCGAGCGTCAAGCGAATATTGTTTGTTTCGTACATAAAATGTGAACAGCACCCAGGCCAGTCAACCATTCACCTGTTAAGTCGGTGTTGTACTGAAACCTGTCGTGTCACCTATATTTCATCAACTGTATTCCTATTGGTCGTTTTATGCATCTCAGTCACACGTGTGATTAAGAAGCTACCATGGTTTGGCTTGCACGCGATGCACAGAATGTTCACAGGTAGTTGAATCAATGCATTGTCTCTGAGGTAATCAACCATGACATTGTTTGTGCAAAGCACAGTTGGCATGTATTTAGGAATAGCCTCGCCATTCGTGTCAAATGTGCAAAGATCCATGACCGTACCCGATTACCAGGAAATGCGACAGAGAGAGGGGGGGGGAACGAGAGGGAGACAGAGACAGAGGCAGAGGCAGAGACAGAGACAGACAGAGGCAGGGGCAGGGGCAGGGGCAGGGGCAGGGGCAGGGGCAGGGGCAGGGGCAGGGGCAGGGGCAGGGGCAGGGGCAGGGGCAGGGGCAGGGGCAGGGGCAGGGGCAGGGGCAGGGGCAGGGGCAGAGGCAGAGGCAGAGGATGAGGCAGAGGCAGAGGCAGAGGCAGATATAAGAAGGCAAACATACAGGTGTGCAGGCAGGTTGGCTGGCATGCAGGCAGACAGGAGAGAGACACGAGATACAGAGAGGCAGAGACTGAGGCAGAATTTGGCAGATAAACATACAGCCTGCAGAATGACGGACAAACAAACAGACAGACAGATATACATGCAGGTAGATGGGCAGACTGGAGTGAAAAGAGAGACAGACAGGGGCAAAGACTGAGGCAGAGATAGGCACATAAACATACAGCCAGCAGACAAGCAGCAGACAGACAGATATACATCCAGGTAGATATGCAGACAGGAAAGAGAAGAAATTCAGAGAGGTAGAGACAAAGTCAAGGGCAAAGACTGGGGCAGAGATAGGCAGATAAACATACAACCAGCAGACAAGCAGCAGACATACATACAGACAGACAGGTAGGCAGACAGACAGACAAGACAGGCAGACAAACAAAAAGACATAGAGGCAAACAGTAAGAGAAAGATACAGGTAGAGAAGGAGGCCGGCCGGCAGGCAGCCAGACAGGTAGGCGGGCAAGCAGACAAACAGACATGCGTACTGACGTACAGCCTAGCCGACTTATAGACTGACATTCTAACAGACAAACACAGAGGATGGAGGAGGGAGAGAGATTCGGGTAGAGTGGGAGGGTTGGAGAAGGGTAGACGGGGAGAAAAAAGATGTAGATTATAGAGACAGATATAGGAGCAGGGAGACAGAGAGACAGCGTGCTAGTTGTGACTACAACATCGCAACAGTGTAGTCAAGCAACCAACGCTACATTACTAAGTTGTGTCGGCTGTTCTAATATTAGACGTGGTAAACCGCATGTAATAATCAGTCACCCTATAGATACTTGTCTAAACTTGTACAGACAAGTTTGTACAGACAAGAGTCGGAGAAACTTGTTTTACCTAAGTTCTTCTTTTGACTAGTAATTATCACATTATCTAAAGTCAAACGTATGCACACAACATACATATACATCACAATAATTAGTTCAAATGCTTGCATATGTAAGTCGTTTGTAAACACAATTTAACATTTTGCGACAGAACGCTTCTACACTCGTTATACTATAGCTGGCATGCCCGAACTGACGGGTAATGAGGCAACAAGTTATGCATTATTCTAATAGTATCACTATTGTATATAACATATAAACATGAAAACATAACTCACCAGGCCGTGTATATGGATACTCGTAATACGGAGCCGAGAGAACTGTACGTATATCTTTGTGGACACGTCCATGATCCCTAGCAAACTGCGACTGGGTGTGGCTCAAGCTACCCTACCCCCGTCTGACGACTGACATAACAATAGCCTATGCAACCGCTTGCACGAAACAATCCCGTCAGGGTTACATAATATATTATACTTGTAGTGTTACAGATTCTTTGTGGGTCGTACATGTCAACCGGCGTAAAACACGAACGGATTATATGCCCACGAACAAGTTTACAACTTCATATTTACTCCTTTCCAAACATGTTTTTTTCGTTTTATTATGCTATTACATACAATTACAAATACATTTGTGAGCGCCATCAAATATTGTGTTTCCTGTCCTGTAAATTGTTAAGGATGAAAGCACAGTTACTTAATAAAATATCAAAGTTTATTGATGATTGATGCATTAAATATTGTGATATTTTGTATATTCATAACATCGTAGCATCAGTTCAATATTTTAACAGGCCTGAATTCTCCACACTGGCACCGCAAGATACGAACATGTACGATGGCTGTGTGTGTGTGTGTTTGTGTGTGTGTGTGTGTGTGTGTGTGTGTGTGTGTGTGTGTGTGTGTGTGTGTGTGTGTGTGTGTAAACGAACTTGCCCAAGTTTCGACACCTCCGCACAGAATTCGAACCCGCGTTCTCTCACTCGAGGGTCCGGAGCTCTTATCGCTGCGCTATTGTGCTCCATTAATGTCATCTTCTTTATTTCGTCTTCTGTAGTTGTTTGGTCCATCCCCATAGTGTAGTATTGGGCATCTTGTCTTACCTCTTTAGATGTAGGGTTATGCGCAGGCTTTTGTTGATGAAAGTCTTTTTTAGGTTTTTTATGTGTAATTCACCGTGTCTCCGAGCCATAAGGTATTACTGACTTGAGATTTGAGTTATATATCCTCAGTTTGGAGTTAAGCTTTATTTGTTTTGCCTTCCAGATGTTTCTCAAAATGACCCGTGCGTGCGTGGTGCGTGGTGCGTGGTGCGTGGTGCGTGGTGCGTGGTGCGTGGTGCATGCGGGTTTTGTCGAAAAGACAGTGCATCTATGGTGCGTAACTTAGTCTGGCAGCCAAAGTGGGATGTTTGGTCCAACCTTGCACTAAAGGTCCCACAATGGGTTGTTCATGATTTTGTATCTTAAGACAATGGAGAATCAGAATCCGGAGGGTGACAAGTTGTCACCCTTGGGCGTTTTGTAAGAATTGGCTGGTTTCTATGGCAACCCTATCTCATTTTTGGGCATAAATGAGAAACACGAATATATGCATATATTAGTAACTATGACAGATGCTATATTCATTAATGTGTCCATTTCTATGTTTTTGACGTGGTGAATCCACTGGACACGTTATATTGATGATCTAAGGTCAAGGTCATACGTAAATGTCAAGGTCAAACCTAAAATATACACAAGTTTCATAAAATATTATGAAACGAAGCGTAATATGCCAGAGTTCGTACAATTGCTGACCGAGTCCATCAGAAGTCATTCAAGACAGCTGTTCTGGAGACTTGTCAAGCGCGTGGAGATCAGTGGGCTAGTGAAGTATCAGTGAGAGTAAGAGGAGCTCTCAGTGATCTGCATGCAGCTGATGCGAGATACCACTATGACTGCAACACCAAATTTATGGCACCCAAATCGGTACAGCTTGCTTCAAGTCGTACTGAAATTCTTGGAAAAGATTCGAAAGACGCAGCATTTGACAAACTCATTTCTGATATAGGTGCGCATCGATCGCCCATAAGAAATACATCAGAAATATATACAAACTTTATCAAATATTTGGAGGCACCGTCATGTCCAGAAGAGCACTACCGAGTGCAGTGTCTGTGCATTTTGCAGATGATCTCCTCATTTTTAAAGCAACAGGCATTGCAAGTATACTTGTGTTTCGTGATAAAGCCAAGTGTTCACCTGTGACCAGCTACTTTTCAAAGTGGCAGTGAACATTACATGGGCATACCCAGAACGGTTCAAGAATTTCATTCTACACTTGGGGGCATGCACTTCATAATGAACTTGATTGGATGTATCGGAGCCCTGATGGCAGACACTGGGCTGTCTGATGTCATGGAATGTGCATTTGGAGGGGTTGCCCACATGCTGACAGGCAAGCGGTTTCCACAGAACTTCCGAGCACTGAGGATGGTGATTGAGGGACTTCTTCGTAGCATGGTGCAGCAAGTTGACGAGCCAAATATCTTAATGTATGAGCTAGAAAACAGAGCTAGCCAAAGCAGAACCACGAAACTCTGGGTAGATATGTTGATCAAACCTGTTCTACTAATGATGCTGTTTTGTTGAGCTGAGAAGGAAGCAGACTGGGCACTTCATTTGCTTGCTGTGGAGTATAATGATATCCTACTTTTTGCTGCTCGTCACCCAAATTATGCGTACTATGGCCTTTATTATCTGCGCTCAATTGCGGCGATGCCGACATACCTCTTCGTAATGTTCATGAATGGAGATCATGTTACCCGGCACACTCGATGATCAAAACATCTTTCATGTGGTATGGAAATGGACCCACTGGTATAATTGGTGTTATGCTGAAACCAAACACCATGAAGACGTGGGACTCCAGTCTTCACACTTACAGTGTCCTGTACAAAGACATTTCTGACATGACCTACGGCAAGAAATGTCGATTGATCCACTTGGTCCGCCCACTCACCCAAATTATAACATCATTCACATTGTGAGTGGCAGAATAGCTACAGAACCTGGGGTGAATGTACATGAAGCTGTGTGAATAGGTCAGCAGATGTTGAACCAATATGAAAGCAGTTGGCCTCTCGGGTTCCACTATACTCTTCCCAAACAAGTGCATACCATGGCAACCATGAAACGACACATCAGAGTAGGCTCTACAAAGATATACGACACCAATTTGATTTATTCGCGCATCATTGGTCTGCATACTTCTGGCAGAGACATGGACATTGAGAAAGCTCTGAAGTACGAGTTGGCCCCGATGCCTACTCCAATGTTCACCAACGCTGGTGATATCAGATTAGCAACAAACTAGTCAACACTAAAGAACAAGCTAAACGTTGACGTGCCGGCAAGAACTGCACCCAAAGCTACCAGTGTAATAATCGATGGATCAGCCATATCGTGGGTAGTTCATTGGCCAACACAAGATACAGTGCAACAATCTATTGACAACTTTGTTGCATATGTTGCAAGAAAGATGAAAGACTCTGGTGTGTATTTTATGTTTGACAGATACGTCGACTACAGTATCAAAGGTGTCACCCGTACAGCAAGAGTGAAAGAAGCAAGCAGACACCACCAACTCTCACGCTCGATGCTAGCCCCATCATAGAATGTTGTGTTAACTGTGACTTATAACAAAGTACAACTGATCGATCTGATCGTTGAGACTCTACGGGAACAGGGAAAACAGTTAAAACCGACGCGCCACAAACTTGTGGTAACAGGAAGTGATCCGGTCCCTGTAAAAACAACAGCGTACTGATTGACTGGGAAAACACGTGAAACACCCAGGAAGAGGCTGATGTGATCATCATCCACCAGATGATGTTCATTGTGGAAGCTGATGCTATAAACTGTAATATCAATGTCATTTCGGATGATATTGACGTGTTCGTACTGTTAATCCACTTTTACCAATACGGAAACTTCAACTGCCCTGTAACGATGGAAGCCATATCCACAGAGAGGATATGCAATGACATTCAAGCAAGTGCGTACATGCACAGAACATCGCTGGACAACTACCAGCAGCTCACGCCTTGTCAGGCTGTGACACTGTGGCTCAGTACTAGCTGTGGCATTGGAAAGGCTAAACCAGTGAAAGTCCTTCAATCAGGCTATCAACTTTCGGAACTGTGCGAGCCTACATATCAAATTGCAGATGTAGTCAAACAATCTACAACATTCATAGTTGCTTGCTATGGATTTGCTGCAGCCACAACTATGACCGATGTGCGCTACAAGATGTGGAAATTAAAAACTGCAAGGGCAAATATTGTCTCGGCTCCAAAGCTGATGTATCTGCCTCCCACCAATGAGGCCTTTCGACTAACTGTGATGAGAGCTCACTTGCAAACCTGCATCTGGAAACATGCTACCCAGGCTATTCCATTTGACGTAGATCCTCTCCAATATGGATGGACGGCAGATGCAAGTAGTAGATAGGTTGCTCAGACTACGGTCCACTGCATAAAGATCAAAGGACATCAAAGGGTTTTTGGATCAGTCATGCCAAATGGATTCCTATTTATAAAAAGAAATGATGGATGACCTGTCGTAAAAATCTACTTATAAAAAATCTAATCTCTTATCGTAATTGCTTGCTGACATCTTACTTATAAAAAAGTATAAAAAAAAGTGTTGATTAATAGGTTTTTTGAACCCTTTTTTATGATCACAGCGGGTTCATGTAAGAGCAGTTCGTGTGTGTGCTGGCCTCTAGTGACTACTAATTAGTCACTAATTATTGCTAATTAGTGACTAATTATTGCTAATTAGTGCTAATTATTGACTAATTAGTGTTAATTAGTGACTAATTAGTGCTAATTAGTGAAGCTATGGTTATATGTGAGGTTATGTGTGTGGTTATGAAAACTCGTGGTTATATAGAAGTAAACAGTGTATACAGTAGCGTCTCTAGTGAAGACTATTTGAATTTTGCATTTTACGTTCCTGTGCAAGCTCGTAATACAACGGCTGCTGGTGTCGGTGACCTACGTTCTCTACAGCGGCAGTGCCCTAGTTAAGCCTAGCGCAAGCTGTAGGCGGCTGCGCCTGCTGGGGTCGGTGATCTTTTGCCGCGAGGCGTAACGATAAGAGCCGACGCTAGCCGGAGAATGCTGACCTACGATCTCTACAGCGGTAGTGCCCTAGTTAAGCCTAGCGCGGCTTACTTGCGGCTGCGCCTGGTGGGGTCGGTGATCTTTTGCCATGAGGCGTAACGATAACCGACGCTAGCCGGAGAATGCATAAGAGCTAAAAATACCGACGCTAGCCGAAGAACGCTACTTTATTATTCATACTGAAACCTAGCTAGGAGTAAGACAAATAAGGGTGCTGTATTATTAAGCTGAAGTTGGCTTTATCGGTCGTGTACGAATAGTTGGATTATAGAGACGAGGCATGTATTATGAACATATGAAAGGAGACGGTAAGTTATATTATATATATATATATTTTAATTAGTATATGGTTACTTACTACACTAAAAGTTTTATAGCCCCCGTAGTGCCTTGCCGGCGGACAACGGCAAATGCCGGTGGATAGCCTGACACGAGCTTCTCAGCGTGGGTATGGCCTCGAACGTCTCTGGCCACGAGACGGCGCGACGCTTCATCACGACCGGTGATTCGAATGAGCTCGCGAAGCGCCTGATCGTCGCCCTGGAGGCCGTGAGCGAAGCGGCATGCGCGGCTCTGCGACCGTCGTACGACCCGATCTTCGAAGCGATCGCCGCGCTCGACGACGAATGGCGAGCCCGGTGTCGAGAGACGGAGTCGGACAAGAGCCCGTACACCGTACTCGCCGACCACCTGTGGACGCATCTGCGCCGCCTCCCCGTCCTCGGCTTAATTTCGGGTAGGTACGACTTGCACGTGTCAAGAAGTATCTCACTCCCCTGTTCATGACCACCGAAGGGCAAAGCATATCGTCGGCCTTTACGATCAAGCGTTAGAACAACTTGATGTGTCTATCAACGGCGACGCTCAAGTTCCTGGACATCACTAACTACCTGGCCCCCGGTTTCAGCTACGAGAAGTTTCTGAAGGCCTTCGGCTGCGAGGTGACGAAGGGACACTTTCCCTACGAGTATCTCGACGAGCTGCGGAAACTAGACGACACCGAACAACCGCCACGGGAGGCCTTCTACAGCCACCTAAAACGCGAAGGAATCTCCGCCGCGGCGTACGAGGGCTGCGAGAAGGTATGGCGCGACGAAGGGATGACGACGCTGCGGGACTTCCTCGTCTGGTACAACAACAGGGACGTGGTGCCGTTCTTGGAGGCCGTCGACAAACAGTTCGCCTTCTACCGGGAGCGCCGCATCGATATGTTCAAGGGCGCCATCAGCGTACCGGGTCTAACGCTACTCTACCTGTTCAACGATCTGCGCCGACGCTTCACTTCACTCTCTTCAACGAGCCGAACAAGTACCTGCACCGGCTTCTGCAATCGCAGATCATCGGCGGTCCCTCGATCATTTTCGCGCGTGATCACGAGGCCGATGTAACCGTTCATCGCCGAGCCGAGTACGGCGAGTCGTCGCGGACTTGCCGCTCGATCGTGGGCTTCTACCTATTGGCCATCACGCAAGACATGCCGACGTGGTGGTACACGCGCCTCCGCGCGGAGAACGCCTTTCGACCGGAACGCGTGCACCGCTACGGTCGCATGGCCGTGCAGTGGCTGACGTGGGACGGGGTTGCGCATACGACACCAGCTCAACGGGCGCGAGATGCGCGTCGGCAAGTACCGGGTCGACGGCTGGTGTTGAGAGACGCGGACGGCGTACCAGTTCCAAGGGTGCTTCTTCCACGGCTGCCCGTGTACGGGAAAGGAAACGAACGGAGTTAACGGAAAGCCGATGTACGTCCAAGAGTCGCAGTTGCGGCAAAGGAAGGCGCGGAAGTCGGCGTGCAGCGGTGGCAGTCCGAACGAATCGAAGTAGTCGCCTCGCCGGTCGGCTTCCACGTAGACGGTCACCCAGTGCTCCCCCGGCTCGTCGCCGTCGTCGGTGTTGCACGAAGGCCGACGGGTAAGCCGTAAGCCGTCTTTTCGGTAGCTCGTCTTTAGGCAGGACACCGATGTCGACGTTTTTAGTGTACGCGTAGATCGTCAGGCGGCGTATCAGCTGAAACGTGTTCATCGGTTCAGTAGTCGTACACGACGTTCCGGTTCTTGTCGATCTCGAGCACCGTCTCGAACTCCCCGTACACGACGACGTTCACCGTCCGGGGCAGCGCCACCGCGAAGTGGACCTCCACGCGCAGGTTCCCCTTACGCACGACGTTGAAATGATCGCCGTCGCAACAGTCGGGCGACAGGTCGAATCCGAAGATGGTGTAGCCGCCGACGAAATCAGTACGCGTCAGGTCGTTCCCCTCGTCCTCGTACGCTTTCCCCGTCGCCGCGAAAAGGTTCACGTAGCTTCGGATGTAGCGTCAATGCCCGAAGTTTTGCTACAGCGGCTTGCTCGGCACCTGGCGTCCATCGACGTACAGAGCGAGGAAGTTTATGTCGTTGTGCTTCGCGTTGAACGGGTTTTTATCGTAGGCCCAGTTATAGGCGTCGTTGTCGATCACGCACATGAACACGCGTTTCGGAAGCATGCCCAGTAGACGTTCTCGTGCGTGTGAGACATCGTGCCCTGCGGTATCGAGAACACCTTACAGTCGACTCGACGTAGCGGGTACTTGACCGTCCCCTTCGTCAACGCTTTGATGTGACCGAGCTGGACGGACGGGTTCACCTTGACTTTTCGCAATTGCAGGTAGGTCTCCAGCAGGACGATTTTGAACCCCGGCGACCGCTCCTATGAGCGCGAAGGCGTCCTTGCTTCGCACCAGTCGGATTTTTACGTCGACGCCGTTCAGTAGGTACCGGTCTTGCAAGATCACGTCTGCGTGCAGGCGTCCCAACATGTCCAACTCGCGGCTGTCCCGTATGAAGAGGCGCCGATGCGCGTACCCGTTGTTAGCGTTCGCGGTCGTCTCCATGTACCCGGCGGTGTCCTTACACCACAGACCGCCCCCGAGCTGCGAGTGTTTGGCGTCGGAACCGTAACTCAGCAGGGTTTCGATATAAGCCCGGTACGGATACGTATTGGTCGACGGCGTCACGAGCGTGCCGTTCAGCGACACGTCGACTTGACTGAACATCGAATGCAGGTAATTGTTGACCGGGCCCAAGACGGTGTCGTTCGCGAGATCGGTGCCATCCCCCTGCAACACTTTGACGCGCGCGTACAGTCTAATGCTCGTCAGGTCCAGATAGTAGTCTCCCGATCCCGGGTCGAGGAACTCGATAGGGCCGCCCGCGTCGAGGGACGTCAGCGGCTGGTGATCGATCCACAGACAGCTCTCGATGCTCGTCTGCGTCATAGGCACGCTGAACTGGTCCAGTTCGCTCTTCAGGCCGTCGCACGACTGTCGATGCACGAACGCCATTATACGCGGGGAATATGTCGCTCGACATCTGTTCCTTTCGACGGCGTTTCTTCTTACTAGGCGTAGACAGTTTGCGGGGCGGCTTTATAGCGCGTCGTCGCTTTTTCGGCGGCGGGGGCGGCGATTTCAACAGCCCGTCGAGAAGGTCGGCGCCCGCCTCCTTCGCGCGTTGTTTTATCGACTGTTTCAAATTCTCGCCGGCGAAGACGTCCCGCGCCATGCGAACGCCCTTGTTGAGAGCGCGTTTTCCCAGCGCCAAGACCTCTCTCTTAATAAGCGGCATGGCGTTCCGAAACAGGCTCCCGAAGAGATTGCCCAAGCCGTGTCCCCGCTGTACTCTACCGACGAAGAAGACCGGCAGGTTACCCCCGACCTGTTGAGTGTAATAATCCTCGTACACGTTGCGGCCGGCCCTCGCTGCCATCGTCAAAACAGTTTGGATTTGCAGCGTCTGACGTGAAGCGTCGACACGAGTTTCCCCTGTTCGAATGGTATCGGTTGACCGATGTCGTCTCTTATATCTATCTCGATCGAATCGATTTGGCGCCGAAGGAGAGGCACGTATTGGACGCGGTCGAAAAGATTCGATATAGTGAGCCCGTTCGTACCGTAGACGGGGACGGTTCGGAGGAGCGGGGCGAAAACGTCGTCGACGATGCGCAGTTCCACGATGTCCGTGTACACGTACATGGTGTCGACTCCCCGCTGCATATCCACCGTGTAGTCACCCTTGTACTCGAAGGTTTACGCGGCGGGCATGGTGCTGATGACGACGTCGGTGGACGTCGGCAGCGCAAGACTCGAGATGCGGCTAGACTCGAACCGTAGTATTTTCTTCAGATGGCTCCGAGGGGGTATGTTAAAATCGACGCCCGGCGATAGACGCAGCTTCATCCGGTTAGAGATGGGGCTGAACTCCAGGCGCGCCTTGACTTTATCGGTGCTCAGTCTCTTCAGTGACTCGTTGATTTTGTGCATCAACTCGTAGGAGCTGTTGTAAAAGCCATGAGGGATGGTGCTCTGCCGGAGAATTTTACTACAGTCCGAGGTGGTGTAAACGTCCTGCTCCCCCGACCCGCACGCCAAGAAGAAATACGCGTCCTCTTCTCTCACGTTGTACCAGGTATGCGGGTACTGTAGCGCCACCAGCCCGCATTCCCACTGCCCCGACAGATCGAAGCGATGCCTCAGATTCGTGGTGTAGAGATCCAACGTGTTTTTGGGGTGCGCCTTCATAGAAGCGTTGCTCGGCAGTGTCAGGTAAATGTCAGACGATGCCATCGCGTCTCATAGACGGACTCGGTAGTAGGTAACCGAGACAGCTACTCAGCAGCGCCGTCCACAGTTTTGAGTCGCCCTGGCCGCGCGTCAAATTGTATATACTGACTACGATAACCGTGTACAGGACGAGTATCTGACACAGGAAGATGATCTAGGCTTTAGGGCATCGCATGCACCCCGAGTATCGCGGTCGTCGTCGATAGCATCGGTCGAATCGACAAGGGCGGATACGGCGGCGGCAGTCGGTTGTCGCCTCGTCGGTCATCGTCGCCGAGGCGCGCCTAACTTTGATAGTCCACGAGCGCCTTGGCGTCGATCGAGCTGTTGAAGGAAGCCGGATAATCCCCCCCATTTCACGAGCACTTCCGCACCGCCCCCATTACGTCGCCGACGCTGCAGAACGGCCTCCACTTGATACAGTTTATCCTTCGGGACGGTTACTCGTTGGTGCCGTCTAGTAGCGTTCCGGCATCATCCCTCAAACGGTAGACGGGACGGTCAGACGGGTGCGTTTCGGCGACAGTGAAGAGCTCTTCGCTCCAGTTAGCCATGTACCCTTTCTTGAACAGACACTTCGCCTTGCTGATGCATACGCGATCTCCCTGTCGCAGTTTCGGCTTGCTTCCTCGACCCCCGCCACAGCCGTACAGCCGCTGCCACACACTCTCCTGATTCGCGGCGTTGACACTCGCCGGCGTCCTACCGATGCTTCGATGGTAGGCGTTGTTGTTTGACCGCACGAAGTTCAGCAACGGCTTTACGTATCTCAGCGTCTGATGCTTCGTGAAGTACCTCCACACGCGGGTCTTCAGCGTCCGATTGAATCGCTCCACGACACTCGCTTTGGTCTCCTAGTTGTGCGTCACGAAACGGTGGACGCCGTGTTCCGTTAAAAGTTTCTGAAAGGGTCTGTTGAGAAACTCTGTCCCCTTGTCGGTCTGCAGCGCGTTCGGCGGTCGCTCCTGCTGCGACAGCAGTTTCTCGAAGGCCGTAACGAGGACCGGACCGGCTTTACTCTTCAACGGGACGCACCACGCCCGTTTCGAAAAGACATCGATGACCGTCTATAGGAACGCTATGCCGTCGTTGTGCTTTTTTCAGTTTAGCTACGTCGACGAGATCGGCTTGCCACTGCTGGTTTCGACCGCCTACGATAACGCAACGTCGTTTGAAACGTCGTTTGACCGGCTTGTGATGCGTATAGGCGTCCTGCGTCGATAGCCACTGCTTGACGACCGGCTTGGGTACTACGGTCGCCCGGTGCAACGCGTCGACGCCGCCGTAAATGCCCGCCCATTTCGGGTATAATTAGGCGCGCTTCAGGCGGTCCCGTTGTTGTTGTTGAGGGCGGCGCTTTCGTTGTGTAACATGAGGCCGTCGGGATACCATGGCGACGGCGAGTCCGATCGATTTACAAAACATACTACACAGATATATGTAGCGAAGACCGCTGCGACTACGGCGAGGCCGACGATTATCGACCTGCGAGGGAACATGCTAGCTTGTGAGCGGCTCGGGTGTTTCTCAACCTCTTTAATAGGCGACCCACGGTCGTTCAAGAGAGCGATTGCGGGGTTTGGCCGTTCGCTTCGGCGCGCGCTGTATGTACGCTCGACGCTGGGGTTACCGACGAGCTCCATAGGGACGTTCAGCCGCCTCATACGGTCCCCGAACGCTTCCCAGCCGACCGGCGGGGGCACCTTCTTCCTGCTGACTACCCATTCTTGCACTAGAGGCGCTACTGTGTACTATGTTTTAGCGTCTAGTCACTAGAGGCCAGCACACACGAACTGCACTTACATGAAACCGGTGTGATCATAAAAAGGGTTAAAAAAAACTATTAATCAAAACTTGTTAATACTTTTTTTTATAAGTAAGATGTCAGCAAGCAATTAAGATAAGAGATTTTTTATAAGTAGATTTTTATGACAGGTCATCCATCATTTCTTTTTTATAAGTAGGAATCCATTTGGCATGGCTGATCCTAAAACCCTTTGATGTCCTTTGATCTTGATGCAGTGGACGGTAGTCTGAGCAACATATCTACTACTGATGCAGTAAACGCAACTTTGCGACCAGTGATGCTAAAAAGCGACGCGGCACCCGCTCCAGAAGACATTTTGACATTCATCAAGTGTACGTTCAACAACTGTAGATGATCTAGATGCTCGTGTTCGTCGGTAATGCGTATATTCGTTTTTCTCATTGATGCCAAGTTGTGAGATAGCGTTGTGAGATAGCCTGCCACTTTCGTTTTGCTATAATATAATGTTAATATAGTTTTGCTGTGTTTCTACGTGCGAACGTGTAAGTGCGTGCGTGCGTATGTGTGTTTTGTGTTTTCGAACTATGTGGCATATTATGCTTCGTTTCATAATATTTCATGAAACTGGTGTAGCATATTTTTGGTTTGAACCTGACAGTTACGTCTGACCTTGACCATAGATTGTCAATATAGTATGTCCAATGGATTCACCACATCGAAAAACATAGAATTGGACACGTTAGTGAATATAACATATGTCATATTTGCTAATAAATGCATATATTTGTGTTTCTCATTTATGCCCAAAAGTGAGATAGGGTTGCCATAGAAACCAGCCATTTCTGTAAAACGCCCAAGGGTGACAGCTTGTCACCCTTCTGATTCTGATTCTCCATAGTCTGAAGATACAAAATAAAAAAAACAATTGTGGGACCTTTAGCGCACGGTTACCTCCAACTTCATCTGAATTAACTTGCGATATTTGATTTTCATCAAACCAGTGCGATGTTGGACAATTTCTATGTTGAAACACACCACAAAGTGGTGAGAAAGGCCCATGTCCTTTCCTGTAGGTTGGCCCGCGAACATGCAACACCATTCGTGTGGCATTCACAGAATTGATCATTCGCCGTGCATCAACATTTGCAGCGTTGTCAATATGAAAGATCAAATCTCCCATGATAATCAGAGGTCCAGGTTGTACGGCATGCTGATCGATGAAACGGTCCCATTCTTCAAAAAACACAGTTGTTGACAAGCCATTTTTCACTGATGGCGGTAAATAACAACGATTCTCGTGGATGACGCAGGTGTTTTCAGCCGGCACTCGATGTGTTCAAACGATCGAAACGCATCGGTATCCTGTTTGTGTAAGACGATTTCGGATCTATGGATAATAGTGACACCGCCCCCTTTGCCTGTAGGGCGAGGCGTGTGCTTGATGGAATATCCATTTGGTACAATGTCTGTAATCACACTGGCGTCGCTCGAAGGCTTCAACCACGTTTCGCATATCGCCATCATATAGAGATGGTTTTCAAGTATATGATCCGCAATGGCGAGTGTTTTGTTCCGAAACGATTGTGCGTTAACGTAGCTTACTCGTATGCCTTGATCGCGCTGTATATATATATAATAGTAAAGTTAATACATTTCGTACACTTCGGCTTGGTTGTGGCAACGTCGGTACTCTTGCGTAGTGAATTATTGTTCCGATCTGTTTTGCGACTTTACGACCGCTACGGTGTTTACGTCTCGTAGACGAACGCTTGAAAATGCATAGTTGGTGAAGTAGAAGATTCACACAGCAGGTCACCGGAGATCTGGTATATCTGGTTGCATTGGCGGCAGTTGACAACAACAGTGTCCTAGAATAACGCGCAACTGACGTCATTGTTGACACATTCGAATGCTGAAGTGCGTCTTGCGTCACTACGTATCATCGGCGGTTGCACAAAAGTTGTTCGTGGTCCGGTGTTATCCAAGAATAGACCACAGCGTTCTGCTTGACAAGTTTGCAATCGGTTCTCAAGGCAAGCGTAGACGAATGTAGATTGAAAACTCTAACAGTTCGGCACCAGTAATAATTTTCAAGGAAAATATAAACGTCCGAAGTAATGTCTGTACCTCTATACACGCACCTGAGAAATACTGAAACGTTCCTTGAATTGAAATACGTACGTCAAACTTGTAACAATAAGACAGCTGTCGTGTGAGCTACTGCCAAGAACAACACTTCAACACCATGCTATGCCTTGAACATGTTTTAAAATAAAATCGACACACACCTCAGAAGGACGGTATACATGTAGATAAAAAGGGTTGAACTCTCGATAAGCCAAAAGGCTTCCTTGTCCACCTGCCATCTAGAGTTAATTATCTGCGTGGCAATCTTGTTAAATAAGGTGAAGTTTGCGGACTCGGCGGTGAAAAAAGTTCGTCGTGCCAGTTAAGCAAGCGGAGAAACTGAAGAAAAGTTGAAGTGAAGATACAGCGACATGGCACAGCGGCAAACAATTCTTTAACAGACCTCCCCCGCCCGGCGTCCCATTTCATCAGTTGAGACGAGATAGGAAGCAGCGCAAGAAATAGCGAGAAGACGGTAAAATTGCGGCTGCGCAGTGACAAAACATTTTCAACAGCCCTCCCCCATACTTCCCTTCACCACCCAGTCTTCCGATGTCACTTGTTGAGCAGAGACAGTGGAGAAGCTGAAGTTAGGCGGTGCAGCAGCGACACATTTTCTGCGACTACAGCATTTGATTCGGCTCAAATCGAGAAACTCTCAACTGCACCTTAATTTAAGCATTAAGACTCACAAAAAATGTCTGATTAAACCCCCGTGAGGTTCACAAAAACTAATTGAGACTCACAAAACACTTCCAATTATACACCAACCAACCCCACCCCCTTCTCTGCAACAACAACAACACGTCTCTAGGTGCAGGTTTTTCTTTGCGCGACAAACAGTGGCGCCACATCACGGGGCTTGGTTAATCAAGGCTAGAGGAAAATGCTTGTAGTTCCAACAGATGACACCACTGGTACTAGCAGCCACGGACAGCCGTCTCAGATCTGCTGAACTGAAATGAAACATAAGAAAGTTCATTCCAGCACGACACAGACACCTACAAACAATCATAGTTGTTGATGAGACGGTAGCTGTTTGACTGTCAACACAGTGTGCTTGCAAGATCACTCAGAACAGCCTCAACTAAACGCTTAGTTAGTTTATGGGTAGATGTCAACACCATCCCAATGAAAAACCGTTGCACGTAATATTTTATCATACCTTATGTTACGTGTAAACATCGAATAAAACAGATATGCAAATAATATAGTAATTGTTATAGATGTAGGCTCTCTGTGCATAATCTTTGAGCATCATCTTTGTCAAACACCCACACACAAACACACACCCGCACGCACGCACGCACGCACGCACGCACGCACGCACGCACGCACACAAACACCGTGACGTATGGCCCCTCGTTCACATTTTACAACATTTACGTATATTCGTACAAGGCGTACTAATTGTGAGACCCCTTCTATCCCCTGAATTAATAGCCTACTGCCACCCTGAAAACATTGACATTGTGATCAGAGGAGGAACAATTATTATACCGAATTTATAAAGGGTTCTTTCATACATAAAAACCTGCTCAAAAGCGCTGTACACGGTCAATAGAATAATCATGCGCAGTAAAAACAAAGCATAAAAACGATAGCATGATAAGAAATGAAATATTTTAGAAGATTTTATTTAATAAAATGAATATATATATATACTGTTTTAAAATGTAATAAAAACTGACTAGAAAGAGTTAAGCAACAAAATGGGCCAGGAGCAAATGTGCTTTTACAGCCTTTTGAGAGTTTTCAATGTTTTTGCTTCACGAATGTGAGCCGGTAGCGCATTCCACAACTTGGCTACTGAACACTGACATGTTCTGTCTCCGTAAGTAACTGTTCTAGCCCTTGGAACTTCTAGTGTCACTGAATCCATGGATCGTAGCGTTCTTCTTGGTTGGTACACATTCAGCATATCAGATACACATCCTGGAACCTGTCCATGTAGGAATTTATATGCGTGCATCATGATTTTAAATTGCACACGATAGTATTGCATAGTACGATAGCATTAGGAGAAGGTCGAATATATTAAGTACGTCGGGCACTTGAGCCACCTTTGCAACTAAATATATCCAGATCAGGAAGGCAATAACATGAAAACGAACTAAGAACACTTATTTTGAAATCTAGGCCTATGCTCTCATGCAAGATCAAGCAACAGCGGTTCATTGTAACGGTGGAGTCTGTGCTGCTGTACGGATGCGAGTCTCGGACACTACCAAAGACACCCAAAACGCAACTAGATGGGTGTTTTACAAGTATGTTGCAAGCCATATTCAACATTAACAGGAATAAAACACGTGTCACTTGTATAGAAATGCAAACGGAATTACTCAGAAGATCCAAGAAATAAGGGTGATATTTGCTGGACACTGTTGAAGACATAAAGATGAAATAATGATTGCATCAAAGACCATCCCGTTGCAGCAAACATATGGAAGAACAACACAGGACAGCGTGAGGACATGAAGAAGACTAGTGTTTGGAAAGAGAGTTCGACCCGAGTGACCGACATGAATGAAGTGAGATAATAGGCCCTTATACGTTGATAACACACTATTACAACAAACCAGACATTGCTCCCTGGTTCTCGTAATTGGTGTTGGCAAATTGAAATTGGGCTGTCACGTACGTCTTGAAGTGAGCCACCTTTGCACTGGCTGTTTATTCGTGCCTGCTGGCCCGCTAGAATAGATACACTTGTGTATTGGTCCGTGTTGTCTGACAATATTGCCGCACTCAACAAATCAACAGCCGTAATTGAGTTACCGCCAGGAACAAACAGCTAGACGTGAATAACCGCACCGTTTTAACAGGAAATGGCGCTGTTGGCCAAAGTGGTCATTATTTGGTTAATTCTCAGTTCGCTGACATAAGCCGAACACACAAAATGTGAGGTGATTGTAACATGTCGTGACTCGACTATGTAATGGCAGTGTGGTAACTCTATACGTTTATTGACGGCTTGTCGATAATCGCGTGCATGCGCAGTTAGTGCAAGCCTGAACATTACATCTCCTTTTCTTTCAAAGACATATACTGTACTGTTAAAACAAAATGTATGGTCTTTCAATTCATAAATAGTTAATAAATGTGAACGTGTACTTATGCAATTGTACAATTTACAAAGTAAGCACGTATTTATAAAGTTCCACGTTGTCACAAAATCGAGTGTAAGTATTAATAAATTAATAATTTGGCGGTACCCGATTTGACATAGCAAGTTATAGGTTCAGGTGCACTAGGATTCGGAGTGAACGAGAGACATAACGTGACATCAGATATGTATGTACGAGAAGCCAACCGGCATTCCCATTTAATACATCAACAATAAACAAAAGCGGTTCAGTGATAGTTGGCCAACGGTTACTCTGCTATGACATTATATTTATAACACCATACATTGTACTCGACGAGTATGCATCCAAATACGAAATTACATGGGAGACAATTTAAACAGCTGGTCACTTACATGAAGACGGGTATACACCGTTGTAAAGTCTATGAACTGTAACCAATGAATGTCTCGTGATGTGTGAATGTCAACGTTCGCATCGGTCGCGTTCGGCGAGATGTCAGGACGAAGTCGAAATTCGCTCGGCGTTCGGCGAACGAATTCACGTAGATGAAAGCAGGCTACTCGGGCGATCAAGTAGAGGGTAGATTTGCCTTGTCGATCCCACGCGAATCACCAGGCGACAACACGGAAACGATGTCACGACATCGGCGATGTCTAGAAGGTCTGCCACGGAGTCTGTGTTACGACAGCTAGCAGACGAAACGGTGGTGGCCTTGCATTCGAAGATCACATCAAAACGGAACTGCAGTCTGTTATCGCTCAGTCTTCTTCAACGCGTGAGAAGTGCAGCGTCTCACAACTATTCAGTACTGTTGAAATCGTAGAAGTATTTACTACAGGCGTTGGGCGGACACACGTTTTAGCCCAATTCCTGGAGACGAGAGTGCAACACTTTCTTCTGCTCAAATGTTCGTCTGGCCACGAATGGCCGTCCGGCCCTTATATAACTTAACGACCGGAAGTTAGCCTGACCAATTACAACACTTAATACAAATTAAAGTCGCTTCAAAAACTGGCTCCCGAAACCATTCACACTTCGAAGCAATCCATTCAACTCGCTGAGTTTAAAATAGATTTTGCGAGCTAAACGTATGGGTATATAAGTGCTCATTCAATCTTTAACTTACGTGAATTACTTACATAATTAATATCACTGGATTCCCTGTATCGATCCGGATACCACAATATTCATCGTACATTCCAACTCTCATGAATTAATCCATAATTTTAATAAAACAATAAAACACGCACTCTATTCATAAGCTCCGTGTGACCCTAGTGTTTTTCACACCTACATTTCTGTAAACAACTTTTATAAGTTCAAAATATAATCTTTTTATAACCACAACATAAGTAGTTTGACAGGTCACCATATTACCAGTCATGTTAAATAATGTCTACAGGTACCAAATTGTGTATGCCTAACCGTAGAATTAGTGGTGTACGCTACAAATGAAATTAATTAAATCTGACTCGTCGGCAGTTAAAACGTTACACGCCTTAAATCGCCAGAAGGCACCAGCATATACCTCCGCGACAATACATACCAGAGATGGCAGCACCATCCCATCAACCATACTTGTATACAAAACCACTGTTCTAAAGCCTGATTACATTCTATACAAACCACTTTGTGACATTACCCCGGCCTTTAAGAATTTAATCTGCACCGATCTGCGTCAAATATCTTCCTTATGTTGATCTGTTTCGTCACACTTAATTAGCGTATTATACGCCCCACCTATTCTTTCAAGCGTGAACACTTATCAAATTAGAGATCATCAAATACAAAAAAATACTCTTAGTGAGACAAGGCAGTGTCAACTGACTAATAGGCCTTTCTTACATAAGTAATACAATCAAACAAGAATTATGCTCCGGAGGGGAGGGTCGTATACACGAGTACCTACCCTGCCTACAGATTAACCGAGCTATGCCGTACCCTACTTTCTCAAACGAAACATTGTTAATGAAGTAACATTTCTAGTTAATCATTCAATGCTAACTCAGTCTGTCCGCTACAATACCCACTTAGATTTCCTTGACATACTGCCGGCTAAGAAAGTCTGCTCCTACATTCTCCTTTCCAGGAATAGCTTCTATCCGAAACCTGTAAGGTTGAAGTTTCAAAGCCCATCGAATTAACCTGGGATTTGATAATCGGGCCGTACGGAGGAAAGCTAACGGTTGATGATCCGTTTGAAGTACAAACAACTGGCCGTACAAATAGTTTGAGAACTTCTCGAGAGCCCATACGATAGCGAGACACTCTCGCTCGATCACAGCGTAGGCCATCTGGGCCGCAGACAACTTCTTGCTTGCATATGCTACCGGGAAATATTTTCCTTCATACTCCTGGAGCAATACAGCTCCTACACCGGTATCGGATGCATCCGTACGAAGCACAAAGGGGCGATCAAAATCGGGGAGCTTCAGTATAGGGGCATTACACATCATAGCTTTCATTTCTGTGAAGGCACGGTCGGCATCGGCCGACCAAATTACTCGGGTGGGCTGACCTTTCTTTGTAAGATTTGTCAAAGGAGTAGCTACCGTCGCGAAATTCGGAATGAACTTACGATAATATCCGGTTAACCCAAGAAAAGAACGAACTTGGGTGACTGTTCGAGGGACGGGAGCGTCCCGTATTCGCTCTACCTTATCTTCCTGTGTCATGAGTTGCCCTTCTCCTATTTGGTGACCCACGAAATCTATCCTGGGGTACCCAAAACAACACTTTGATGGTTTAACCGTGACCCCTGCCTCTCTGAGTCGAGTGAACACCTGGCGGGGTACAGTCTGTGTGTGGACCACGATGTCATCCACATAGTTGTCTACACCCTTTATGCCCAACAATAGTTTCCTCATCATGCGACTGTATGTTGCGCCTGCATTAACTAATCCAAAAGGCATACGCAGAAACTGAAATAGGCCCGAGGGGGTAGAAAATGGTGTTTTTTCCCTATCGTTGGCGTTTATGTTTATTTGCCAATAGCGTTTGGAACAATCCAGCTTGCTGAAAATACAGTCTTTGGAGAGAGAAGCAAATATTGCCTCGGGGTCAGGCATAGGTTCCGCATCGAAAGTAGTTGCGCAGTTTAATTTGCGGAAATCAACTACACGACGATTTGTCTCATCTTTCTTTCGAACCAGTAGAAGGGGGGAACAATAGGGTGATGCGGAGTGTTCGATCACCCCAAGCTTAAGCATCTTATCCACTTCCTCAACTACCTCGGGCACTTTTGCATAAGGTATTGGATACTGCTTTACCCGAATAGGTTTAGTGGTGTCTAGTTTAATGGAATGTTCGGCTAAACTAGTACACCCTGGCTTATCAGAAAATACCTCATCAAATTCCTCAGTCAGTTGCCCTATCTGACCAACTTGCAACTTGCTAAGTCCTGATGCTAGGGAAACATCCTTGCCACACTCTACTCGTCCTTCAAGTAAAGGTTGCACCTCCAATGAGAGATCATCCTCAGGATTGAGGATGGCGGTAATTGCTGTGGCATACTCAGTCCTAGCCACGTACTCCTTTAGCATGTTCACGTGGAATAGTCGCAGGGCGTTTCCTACTTGGATTTGATAATCGTTGTTCCCTACCTTCTTAACTATTTCGTAGGGGCCCTTCCACTGCATAAGTAGCTTGTTATGGTCAGTCGGCAACAGAACTAACACTTGGTGCCCTACTTCAAGGGTGCGTTCTTTTGACTTCTTGTCAAAATGCTTCTTGTATCGTACCTGGGACGAAAACAAGTGGTCCCTTGCCATTTTACATGTATCTTCGATACGATTTCTTAACTCTAACACGTACTGGTACGTTACCCTGGTCTCACTATCAGGGGGGTCATCCTCCCATAACTCTTTCAAGATTGCCATGGGTCCCCTGACTGTTCTTCCGTATAGCAGTTCGAACGGGGAGAAACGGGTACTCCCCTGAGGAGTTTCTCGATATGCGAAGAGCAGAGGTTCAATGTACCGATCCCAATCTCGGGGTCGCTCGGCACACATCCTAACTAACATCTTCTTGAGCGTACCATTGAACCTCTCGACAAGACCGTTAGCCATCGGGTGATACGGGGTGGAGTGCACTTGTTGTATTGACATCAGACGGGCTATCTCTCTCATCACACCTGACACAAATTGCGGTCCGTTATCATTTAGGATCTCGCGAGGGAAACCTACCCAGGCGAATATCGACAATAGCGCCTCTGCTACAGATTCGGTCGTAGTCGAAATTAGGGGGACTGCTTCTGGGTACCGGGTGGCACAGTCAACTAGTGTTAACACCCATCTATGGTGTTTATCCGTGTGGGGAGATAAGGGGCCTATCAGGTCGATAGCTACTTTCTCGAAGGGCACCCCCACTAACGGCATAAGTTCCACCGGGGCGACCTTTACTTTACCCTTATGAAACGTTATCTGACATATGTCACAAGACTGACAGTACCTGGTTATGTCACCGAAAATTCCTGGCCAAAAGAAATTTCTCAGGATACGGTCACTGGTTCTTTTGACACCTAGGTGACCTGCCAAAATAGCTTCGTGGCCCAAGCATAGAATTTGCTTGCGATATTCTGAGGGGACCACAAGCTGGTTCCACTCTTCCAGTCCTTCTCGCCGTTGAAAATGCCTGTATAACAAATCCCCTTTCACTAAGTAGTGACTCGATTGAGTGTCTTCATCCTGAGGACGCCTGACTTTGGCAAAACATGCCTTCAAAGTAGGGTCCTTCTTCTGTGCCATCCGGAAAGCTTCCGCTGAAATGTTTACATGCTCTACCTCGGGCACGCGTAGGGGGAGTCGATCCTTATTTCGTTGTATAGCCTGATTACGAGTTTCTACCACTCCTGCTACAACATCTTCAGGATCTAGCTGTTTAGTGTCTTGCACCTCAGCAACGTTACAGGGCACGTCAACAGTTTTCCCTGGATCTACCTGGTCGGGGCACGACTCCATTTCTCCATGGATATTGGCGTGAACTCCTGTCACATTGCCAATGATTACGTCGCAAATAGGATTGTCGACACAGAGTACCTCAGTTTCACCGGTAAACACTGGCTACGGGGACTATTATGGTTGAACGGTCTAGCATGACAAGGATCTTCTTATGTTTAGTTAATTGATCTGAATTAACTAGATCTCTCTTAACTACAATCCCACTACATCCTGTGTCTCTTAGAACCTCAACTGGTTTCTCATTCAGTCTGCCACACATCACTGGTAAGTTAGGGTATGTGTGATTACATACAAATCCTACAAGTGAGATCTTACACCCACACTTCATAGTTGCTTCATCGCTACAAAGGTGGTCAACCTTCTCGACTGCAATACAACAATTGCCGGCCTCGTGCCGTGGACTCGGCTTCCCTGGGGAGAACTGGCGGGGTTTACCCGTGGGACAATTTACAGCCCTATGACCTGGTTGTGAACACAAGAAACATCTCATAGGCTCACGAGGGGGTGTGGCGCTAAGTCTCTTATTTTCGGAGTACTTATCGGGGCGAAACAATGACTTTCCCTCTTCCTTTCGACCACCCCTAGAATGGGAGTTGTCGCGTGTGTCAATCTTTTTAGGTATTTCCTTAAGTCCTGCGGCCATACGTGATGCAGCATATACGTCTGCTAGTTCCTTCACTGGCTCCATGCTCGAGGGTGTACGCTCCCTAATGAATACGGTTAACTCACGAGGACATGAATGCAAAAATTGCTCCCGCAAAAATAAGTCCCTCAATTCTCCATAGAATTCGTGGATTCCTGCTAATCTGATCCACTGGCTCAGGTTATGGTCTAATTTACCAAGATACTGGGCTGCAGTCTCATCTACCCCCTGTTTACTTATAACAAATATTCGCCGGTAATCTTCGGCAGTTAGCTGAAATTTAGCTAAAAGGGCCTGCTTAAGTTTATCATAATCTTGCATGTCATCTCTAGGAAGACGAGAATACACATCTAACGCGCGACCCTTTAGAAGACTGCTCAGTCTTAATGCATAGTCCTCTCTATTCCACCCTGCGTTCCCAGCATAGCGCTCATAACGAGTCAAATAAGCATCGATATTATCGTCTGCTTCCCTAAACTCGGGGAGTTTGGGCATCTACATTCCTAATCGGGAATTATCTAGGCTTCTATTAGACGCATCCAACCCCTCTGCCTTAGCTTTCTTGGCTTCTAGGTGTAATGTTGCCATCTCTTTCTCATGCCACATTTCTTCTAGCCTCATCTTACTATCCATCTCCTCCTTGGCGCGCTGGCGCTCAAGCGCTCTATCCTCACGCTCTATAGCGGCTTTCTCCTTAGCTCACTGGCGCTCACGCTCAAGTGCCCTCTCCTCACGCTCTATAGCGGCTTTCTCCTTAGCACACTGGCGCTCACGCTCAAGTGCTCTCTCATCACGCTCAATAGCGGCTTTCTCCTTAGCCTGCTGTTGCTCCTGTTCATGGCGAACAAACTCTAAGAGCTCAGTTCCTTCCAATTTCAATTTCTCGCCTATCTCCATATGCTGTTGAAATTCCATAGTGTATTCCTATTACTAGCTATCTAGGTAATATCTATGGAAACACTTTAGAGGGGCTTATCTATCCACCTCTAATAGTCGAGTCAAACTATGACAACAAATAACTAGGGTCACTCTGGATCTCCTAGATATCCGACTAATTCACTATGCAGGCTGCACGAAAATACTCACTGCATAAGGCCGACGGGGGACCTTCTTTAACCACACATAAAATGGGTCAACACGGGACCAAATACTAGGATCTAACAAGACTTCCTAGTGATGCATCTATCCTACTATGCTGGCTGCAAGGAAATATCCAGTGCATAAGGCCGACGGGGGACCTTCTCTAACCACGCATAAACTGGGTCAACACGGGACCGAATACTAGGATCTATCAAGACTTCGTAGTGATGCATCTATCCTACTATGCTGGCTGCAAGGAAATATCCAGTGCATAAGGCCGACGGGGGACCTTCTCTAACCACGCATAAACTGGGTCAACACGGGACCGAATACTAGGATCTAACAAGACTTCCTAGTGATGCATCTATCCTACTATGCTGGCTGCAAGGAAATATCCACTGCATAAGGCCGACGGGGGACCTTCTCTAACCACGCATAAACTGGGTCAACACGGGACCGAATACTAGGATCTATCAAGACTTCCTAGTGATGCATCTATCCTACTATGCTGGCTGCAAGGAAATATCCAGTGCATAAGGCCGACGGGGGACCTTCTCTAACCACGCATAAACTGGGTCAACACGGGACCGAATGCTAGGATCTAACAAGACTTCCTTGTGATGCATCTATCTTACTATGCTGACTGCAAGGAAATATCCAGTGCATAAGGTCGACGGGGGACCTTCTCTAACCACGCATAAACTGGGTCAACACGGGACCGAATACTAGGATCTAACAAGACTTCCTTGTGATGCATCTATCTTACTATGCTGACTGCAAGGAAATATCCAGTGCATAAGGCCGACGGGGGACCTTCTCTAACCACGCATAAACTGGGTCAACACGGGACCGAATGCTAGGATCTAACAAGACTTCCTTGTGATGCATCTATCTTACTATGCTGACTGCAAGGAAATATCCAGTGCATAAGGTCGACGGGGGACCTTCTCTAACCAACGTACCTCGGCTAGGGACCGTACACTAGTCAACTACCGGACTAACTCTGGGACCGCTAGCGCACACATAAACTGTATGCTTTACAAACGATAACTAATAGCTGCAATAACGATCGTCATCGTATTCAGTCTATCTTACTGTCAATCGTTGTTACTCGTGAACCCCTTACTTCATTTAACCCATTAAGTAATGGTTCGTACCCTAGGTAAATAACTTCTCGATAAAGTAACTGATAGTTAATGGCATTTAGTTTCCTTCCTTAAAAGATGAAGTTCGAGGAGGACCTAGTTTCTTAGTTTGGCACTGCCTTGCTTCTAAACTAATATCTCAAACATGTTATACGGTAATAGGGAAACGTAATGCTCTTGTTCAGCGAATCCTGTGCACCAAAAGTTACCGTCCAACTCAAAATCTCGGCGCGAGCCCCCAGTTGTCACAAAATCGAGTGTAAGTATTAATAAATTAATAAATTGGCGGTACCCGATTTGACATAGCAAGTTATAGGTTCAGGTGCACTAGGATTCGGAGTGAACGAGAGACATAACGTGACATCAGATATGTATGTACGAGAAGCCAACTGGCATTCCCATTTAATACATCAACAATAAACAAAAGCGGTTCAGTGATAGTTGGCCAACGGTTACTCTGCTATGACATTATATTTATAACACCATACATTGTACTCAACGAGTATGCATCCAAATACGAAATTACATGGGAGACAATTTAAACAGCTGGTCACTTACATGAAGACGGGTATACACCGTTGTAAAGTCTATGAACTGTAACCAATGAATGTCTCGTGATGTGCGAATGTCAACGTTCGCATCGGTCGCGTTCGGCGAGATGTCAGGACGAAGTCGAAAGTCGCTCGGCGTTCGGCGAACGAATTCACGTAGATGAAAGCAGGCGACTCGGGCGATCAAGTAGACGGTAGATTTGCCTTGTCGATCCCACGCGAATCACCAGGCGACAACACGGAAACGATGTCACGACATCGGCGATGTCTAGAAGGTCTGTCACGGAGTCTGTGTTACGACAGCTAGCAGACGAAACGGTGGTGGCCTTGCATTCGAAGATCACATCAAAACGGAACTGCAGTCGGTTATCGCTCAGTCTTCTTCAACGCGTGAGAAGTGCAGCGTCTCACAACTAATCAGTACTGTTGAAATCGTAGAAGTATTTACTACAGGCGTTGGGCGGACACACGTTTCAGCCCAATTCCTGGAGACGAGAGTGTATCACTTTCTTCTGCTCAAATGTTCGTCTCGCCACGAATGGCCGTCCGTCCCTTATATAACTTGACGACCGGAAGTTAGTATGACCAATTACAACACTTAATACAAATTAAAGTCGCTTCAAAAACTGGCTCCCGAAACCATTCACACTTCGAAGCAATCCATTCAACTCGCTGAGTTTAAAATAGATTTTGCGAGCTAAACGTATGGGTATATAAGTGCTCATTCAATCTTTAACTTACGTGAATTACTTACATAATTAATATCACTGGATTCCCTGTATCGATACGGATACTACAATATTCGTCGTACATTCAAACTATCATGAATTAATCCTTAATTTTAATAAAACACGCACTTTATTCATAAGTTCCGTGTGACCCTAGTGTTTTTCACACCTACATTTCTGTAAACAACTTTTATAAGTTCATAATATAATCTTTTTATAACCACAACATAAGTAGTTTGACAGGTCACCATTTTACCAGTCATGTTAAATAATTTCTACAGGTACCAAATTTGGTATGCCTAACCGTAGAATTAGTGGTGTACGCTACAAATGAAATTAATTAAATATGACTCGTCGGCAGTTAAAACGTTACACGCCTTAATCGCCAGAGGGCACCAGCATATACCTCCGCGACAGTACATACCAGAGATGGCAGCACCATCCCATCAACCATACTTGTATACAAAACCACTGTTCTAAAGCCTGATTAAATTCTATACAAACCACTTTGTGACATACGTCTGCTTTCATTGTCTTGCCATTATTCACACTTCTAATTAAAGCTCAAATTACTGAAATTATTAAACAATATCAGTGTCTTTGGCATTATGTGCTTCCTCGAAACTAAGATATAAAGTTCAGCTTCTTCTTGCGAACAACTCTTCGTGCGCGAACTACTACTGTAACACATCTAAAGTTAAATATACTGTAGGGTAGACTCTGCAGTCTTGAACTAAACAACTACGGGTCACTCAGGGATTATTCTACCCTGGTGGGACTGGAACGTCTCATTCGCGACGTTTCCCTTGGGTTAACCTGGTCATAGTTCACAAGTCCAGGCGTCTTGGTGGCTTGCTCACACGACCACTACGGGTCACAATTCTCGTGGGAGGCGATGGGCAATTAACGGGCGCATTGCGAACGTTCTTTATTCACAACCATCTATTGACTGTGGAGTGGCCTCAATGTAATGTATAGAACACGTCCAGACATCATTGAACTCTTATTGTGGTTATTGATTGGGACCTCAGTGCACAACGATACACTGACACCCTCCATGCGCACCACCAGACGGCCTTCCTTCAGATTCACCTCGAGGGCGAAACTTTCCAACAAGACCAACGCTAGTCCCCATATCTGGGTCAGATACAACTAATTGAGGTTGTGTAGGAGGAAGCATTGGACCTGGCGTCGTGGTGAGGAGAGACATGGAGGTGACAGAGGTTGTGGAGGAGGACGTAATGGACAGTGCGTCGAGTCGGGTGAGGATACGAGCGGCCAGGACGTCGCAACGGGCCAAACAAAAAATTGGTTTCACGTTTTTTTTACAGTTAGTATTGTTTCAAAGCTTTTTAATCGTGACGTTTCAGTTACTTTCACCTGCATTCACCAAACTGACTCTACTGGGTGGCGAAACTGTTCATCCTCGCGGAGGAAGGGGTGAATGAGTTGTATCTGACCCTAACATGTGATAGGGTTGGGAGGAGGTGAGTAGAGGAAGGGAGACTGGAGGAAGCGTTGGATGAGTCGTATCTGACCCTGACATGTGACAGGGTTGGGAGGAGGGGTGTAGAGGAAGGAAGAATGGAGGAAGGGGTGAATGAGTTGTATCTGACCCTGACATGTGACAGGGTTGGGATGATGGGTGTAGAGGAAGGGAGACCGGAGAAAGGTGTGAATGAATTGTATCTGACCCTGACATGCAGACTAACGTTGGTTCTGTTGGAAAGTGTCGCCCTCCGGGTGAATCTGAAGGAAGGCCGTCAGGTGGTGCGCATGGAGGATGTCAATGTATCGTTATGGACTGAGGTCCCATTCTATAGCCACAACTAGAGTTCAATGATGTCTATACATGTTCTATACATTACATTGGGGCCACTCCACTGGTCAATAGATGGCTGTGAATAAAGGATCCTGAAATACACTATCAAGAACTCTCTAGATAACTAAAAACAACACAGAAACAACACACTTGTTCAACTGAACATTTTGTTTTCGTGGGATCACATCACCAGCCATATTACCGGATGTCTATCATAGTAAAACATCCGCCTTTGGATGTCTACCATAGTTTATCACCCACCCCTGGATGTATACCATAGTACATCACCCACCCCTGGATGTATACCATAGTACACCACCTGCCCCCGGATCTCTACCATAGTACATCACCCGCCCCTGGATTTCTACCGTAGTACATCACCCGCCCCCGGATCTCTACCATAGTACATCACCCGCCCGCCCACCCAGACTTTTATCATAATACATTACCCGCTCCCGGATGTCTGCTATAATGCAACACCCGCCCTTGGATGTCTACCATAGTTCATCACTCGCCCCTGGGTGCATACTATAGTGTATCACCCGCTCCCGGATCTCTACCACAGTACATCACCAGCCCTCCGATGTATACCGTTGTACATCACCCGCCCTTGATGTATACTATAGTGTATCACCCGCTCCCGGATTTTTACCACAGTACATCACCAGCCCCCGGATGTCTACCGTAGTACACCACCCGCCCCTGGATGTATATTATAGTGTATCACCCGCTCCCGGATCTCTACCACAGTACATCACCATGCCCCCCGATGTCTACCGTAGTTCACAACTCGCCCCTGGATGTATACTATAGTGTATCAACCGCTCCCGGATATCTACTAAAGTACATCACCAGCCCCCCAGATGTCTACCGTAGTACACCACCCGCCCCTGGATGTATACTATAGTGTATCACCCGCTACCGGATCTTTAGCACAGTACATCACCAGCCCCCGGATGTCTACCGTAGTACACCACCCGCCCCTGGATGTATACCATAGTGTATCACCCGCTCCCAGATCTCAACCACAGTACATCACCAGCCCCTCGATGTCTACCGTAGTACATCACAGGCCCCTGGATGTATACTATAGTGTATCACCCGCTCCCGGATATCTACCACAGTACATCACCAGCCCCCGGATGTCTACCGTAGTACATCACCCGCCCCTGGATGTATACTATAGTGTATCACCCGCTCCCGGATCTCTACCACAGTACATCACCAGCCCCCCGATGTCTACCGTAGTACATCACCCGCCCCTGGATGCATACTATAGTGTATCACCCGCTCCCGGATCTCTACCACAGTACATCACCAGCCCCCGATGTCTACCATAGTACACCACCCGCCGCTGGATGTATACTATAGTGTATCACCCGCTCCCGGATCTCTACCACAGTACATCACCAGCCCCCCGATGTCTACCGTAGTACATCACCCGCCCCTGGATGTATACTATAGTGTATCACCCGCTCCTGGATCTCTACCACCGTACATCACCAGCCCCCGGATGTCTACCGTAGTACACCACCCGCCCCGGATCTCTACCATAGTACATCACCCGCCCTCGGATGTCTACTATACTACAACAACCGCCCCGGATGTCTACCACTGCGGCACATCTGGCGTTCAACTGACACGACGCTTTTGATAAGAATTGTACAACTAAAACTGTAAATGAATTCCTCTGTGTTGTAACCAATGTACGGCCTACTATAACTTTTCATCGTTAGGTAAATTAAAGTGTAAGTTATTGAACATACCCTCTCTACATCCAAACGGTCAGTTTGAACAAGAACTCTTGAAAGGACGTCGCATTGTGAATCGAGGGTTCGTTCGTTCGATGTGACATAAATGGAATCTGTTGTGTGATGCACTCATTGTTACGTTGATGGCGCTTTGCCGGTTGGCATTCGTTATGTGATAGGTGGTATGCCTATATATATATTTCACCTAGTAGACCCAACGTAACAGGTTGGCCCAATACGGTGAATCGAACGAACGACATAGAAAAACCGAATGGTATACCGAGAAAGTCTATGGAACTCAAGAAAGTATTTTTAAGAGCACAATTTTGCTCTGGATCAGCGAGTGACGTGAAATTACAAGTGGCGCCACCGAGCGAACAAATAAGACAACAGTAGTCAGCATTGTAGTAGTAAAGCAGACGTATTCTGTGTTCGCGGATTTAATCCGCCAAATGAGTTTCACTTTCTTCCCGAGAATTGGTCAAAGTAGATCAATTGGTGGTCAAGATTCCGGACGATTTCCAAACTTGACAAGGAAGAAGATAGTGTACAAATTGAGAGTACATTGTACAGTATGGGACCAAGGGCTGAGTCTATAAAATAATGTTCCACTATTGGCCTCCTTGCAGATGAAATTGTTAAGTATAGGCCCACCAGTGTAAGGAAAGAGTTTGATTACTATTTTTCACCGCGGCAATACGGCAAAATGCAAGCGGAAAGAGAGACGATGGAACAGTTTATTCGTGCATTGAACGAATCTGCGGACACATGTGAATGTCTGGACAATTCAACACAGATTATGGATCGCGTCGTTGTTGGTGTACGGGATCAAGATGTATCTAGCGAAATGCAGAAGTTGGACGTAAGTCTTCTGACCGAAGCGAAAGCTGTAAGGAAGTAGAGCGACAAATGCGAGAACTAAACACGCATACCCTGTCGTAGTGTTGTGCGAGCCCGCAATCAGCGATGAAAGTGAAATCCATCGCCCAGTCTCACACGCAGTCTGCAAAGGACTGTACTCGATGTGGACACATGAAACACACAAAAGGAAGATGTCCTGCCCTTTATATAAAGTGCAAATCGTGCGGTCTTCGTGAACATTTCGCAAGGTGCTGCAGATCCACGAATCGCGGTCGTTAGCTTCGGACAGGGGCAAAATGAATGTTGTTGATGCAGATCAAGACAACGCATCGTTCCTTGGTGAGATATGTGATAATTCGAACAGTTGGACCAGACCAGTGCGTTTTTTTTATTGAATTTTCACTGGGGGCAATGTCTTAAAAGGGCACTTCTAATGGGCAAAAAGAGCAGTTTACGCATACATTAATACTTATGGTCATAACCCTTAGGCATATATGAAAGCTTAATATAATGTATTATATTAATTTTTCATATAAACGAATAGAAAGTAAGCCCTACATGGGGCTGGTTTGGAAGAATGGGGCACACTGGGGGAAGTTTGTCTGACTGGGGGAGGCCCCCACTTTGTACGTTAAAAAACGCCCTGTATGCACGTCTTCTTTCGGTTTCGTTTCGATGCACAGCCGAGCGTGGGTTGCCTTGTCCAAGATGGTGGTCATTCTGAAGCCGCACAGACACGCGCAGTTCATCTCAAGAACTAGCTGCTACAGAATAATCGTCTCCACGTGGATTGTTGGTGCCGGCGTAGGAGCGTTTCCCACAATGTGGGAAATTAGACTTGTGCACGATTAAAATACTGACCAACGGTAGAAGTTTGTCTTCATTGTATTATATTACATCGTGACATTCTTTGCGCCTGAGGTTACATGCATCTACGCTACTGCGAGAATCTTTCTTCTGGTTGTCTAAACTCACTGGGAAATGTCGGCACAGGAACATTCTGTTGGCGAAGGAATGATGACTCTAGCGGCGATTCGTCCGCCAGAAATATCCACGTCATTTGCTTCGTCGCTCTGGCTCCACAAGTTTATACACGTGGCCAATATATTTGGTAATTGTCCTCATACAGTTTAGCATGCAGATATTGAAGAAATAGAATGTATTTTGCTCTTTTGTCTGTTCATCATTCACCACAAACGTCTTGCCCAGGAATAACTGAAATTTATTCAGCCTTTTCTATAACTCCATCACGTCTAATAGTAAGCAGCAAACCATCGACTTCCCCACGTTGTTTGTTTATTTTGTAAGCTGCTGCTTGCAGCTTCCCATTTGCAAAGTCTTAGCGGTCACGTTACCTGTACACGTACTTTTCAAGAGACGTCCTGACAACAATGTCCAATTTGTTTTGATGGACTGTTTTACACCGCCGTCGAAAGTGCTCCAAGCATGAGACGCATATTACAAATATTGCATCGTGCCTGTTTCTCCAAGAGCCATGGACATTGTCGCACACTTATTGTGATCTTTGATTTCAGGTACTCCACTTTGGTAATTTGTAATGGTCTTGATATATCAAGAACTTTATAATATAATGGAAAACTGTGATCTTTGGTTTCGTTCAATAAGGCACCAAAGTGGTATATTTCACAGGGAAATCAACTTTTAGAAGTTTACATGTTGGAAAGCAGAATCGCAGGGAGAGGATCAACAGGTGTCTGTTATTCATAATTATCTTTGGATTGAAAATAGGTTTCGTCTTCGATGTGTTGGTAAGAGGACAGTATCACGAGGAGTACCACCGCCGGAAATAGTGTCGACAATGTCTCGTTACTCTCATGGTAGTTATCCCATGCTAATTCTCACATACCCGCGACTTAGTGTAAAACATCTGCCGTAGTACAGTGTATGTCTGATGCATGTGTGGCCAAGTCAGTGTCAACCGTTTCTACTACACTATTTATACCTGGTGGAATAGCCGAAGCGATTGATGACTTCCAGTAATGTTCTACTACCTGTCATAATCCTGATTTAAATCCCATACATAGGTGCATGGGCGCTTTTGTTCGAACCCTTGTAGTTGCGAACACGACATCATCTGACGTTGACTTTACTTACAAGTCCTTCAGTTCGATCGTTAGAAGAAGACTCACTGCAACCGGTGCATAACACTGAGGGAATCCATCAGCTCTGGTGGAGTCTTTCGTGCGCGTGTCAAAGCTACTGCTGTCATAGCATGTGGTATGTCTTGCTTTGAACTCTTCAGTAACATGATAATGATCTGCGATGAAATGCTGCCTCTTCTGCCGATATATCAGCGAAGGTAGCCCGTCTTACGACACGTTCCTCTCTTAGAGTTGCGTTATATACGATCAGTCCCTGCTTGTTGCTACAGTTGAATTTTTTCAACTGAGTAGGATATTGTTTCTAAATGCTCTCACACAACGTTTGGACTGGATATGTAGATTCAACCGTTGCCATGTTTTCCATATATCGGTTGTGCAGAGGGGTAAGCAGTTCAGACTCTTGGTTTTCAATCAATGTGATGTGTATCCGGTGTTAGGCTTCAAATGCTGCAGTGTGTAACTGCTTTACATGTTAGTTTTGGTTACTGCTAGTGATCTTTTAATGTATTCTCCTCTGCGTGAATGTGATATTTAACTTCATTTGCTTTACTGGCTAATCCTGCTATTCGTGAAAGCATAACTTCATAGTGTAATAACTCTACTGCTTGCCTGATGATGTCCCTTGTTTGTTCTACCTCACAGCTACCCATTTATTCGCGCTTGGCTTTCCAGCAGATTTAGATGCAGTCTTACAATTTACACATTCGTCTGAAAACACGCCGATAGAGCTGGTTTGGGGGACCTCTATAAAAAACCATAAGTTTGGTTTAGTAGTACTAAGAAGACCATTCTCCTAACCTTTCTGTTGAGTGACTGTATATGGTAGCTCAAGTTTAAATCATACTGATCGGATAGTTTTATGACAAAATACTTGAACGTCTTGTATAACCTGTCTTATATTGTTGCTATATGTATATTCCCCCACGACTTGTCATCAAATGGTTTAACACTATCAGTCGTTTTACCACCAAGTTGTACGATTCAAGACCACTTTGTGAAAGTCATGATCTACTGGTCAACATACATTGAACAACTATAAAAATCACGCTTGCAATAACAATAACGCATTTGTTACATAGTATGTAGCATTCGTTAGATAAAAGACCGTTATCGTGGGATAAGATATAATAACTAGCAAGCTATGCAACCAAGTTGTTCTAAAGACTAGTGCCTACTTAGGGAGATAAAACGCAAAATATTAATGCAGTCACTATTCTGGCATAAGCTGTTTAAATACAAACAAGTTGTCATTCTTGCCATGTATGTATTTCTAATAGATTGATATATTATATTATATAACTACGTTTCCACAATAGTAAATAGTTGTACACGAAATATAAGCTCATTTGTACATACGTTGAATATTTGTGTTCGTACCGACTTGAGAATGAATCGCAAAAAGTTGTGCCGTAGCATACAACACTGACGTCACTGTTCTGCGGTAGCTAGTCGTAACTATTACTGTTATTACTGATAGGCACTTCGTATTAGTGAAACAATAATATAAGAACAGTGCAATAATTATTGGTAACATGGCAATTGATGTTTCGATGTGTATGCTGTCAAATAGGTGAACGAACGGTGTGTACATTTTCACGTCTTCGCGTTTTTTGTCTTTACTACCCCTTCCGTTGGTTCCAAAAGTTAGCGGAATAAGACTACTTTGTAAACAATGTGTCACACTGACCAGTAGTTGCATCTGTGATCTTGCCACATAAACGGAAATTATATTCTCGTACGCAATTTGGGTGTGGTCACCTACAGCTTCGTAGGCCTAGACATTATGTAGATAAAACTAATTATTGCTTTCCCCAAGAACAATCATATATCAGTCTTTCATTTGATATCTCATTTATATGTATCGGTGGTGGCTGCGTTTGACTTAACATGTTAATTATACACTCGTTTGACTTAACATTTTAATTATATACTCGTTTGACTTAATATGTTTATTATATACACGTTTGACTTAACATGTTTATTATATACTCGTTTGACTTAACATGTTTATTATATACTCGTTTGACTTAACATGTTTATTATATACTCGTTTGCACTAATAGACCTTTGCAACTCATTTAATCACTTTTATAGTTATATCAACGGCAGCTAGAGTACCCCCGACCCAATGCGTTTTGCCCCAACTGCAACTTGGTATTTTTGCCCCATATGTACAGTATTCAAAACATTACTATTTAGACAATATTACAGTTTTTTACATGCACCCGCAACATTTACAACACACCGATAAAACATTTGTCCAATTAGCAACTACAAAGAGGCCCTTAACCTAACTACAACCGAAATTCTAAAATCCAAACGAACGTTTGAGAAAAATGGGCGAATGATATAAAAACAATGATAGCAAGAGTTTCTATGCTTATGTAAGGAGTAAACAGAAGGTTCTTGATAAGGTGGGACCACTAGAAAACAGTCAAGGAAACGTAATATCGGATGGGTTTCAAATGGCAGAGGCCCTGAACGAGTATTCCAGCTCAGTGTTTACCACAGAAGATATAAATTCATTGCCATTACCAGTTAATACATTTTAAGGGGATGCATCAAATCACTTAGGGCAGTTGTTTGTTATTTCTGAAATCATATCAAAGAAAATTTAGATGATGAAAGAAAACAAATCACCTGGAGTTGACGGGATACCACCAAAACTGCTTAAGGAAATTGTAGACCAAATCAGTATACCACTTGCTATATTCTATAACTTGTCATTTAAAGAGGGAATCGTTCCACTAGAATGGAAAGAAGCAAACATAACACCATTATATTATTTAAAAAGGGATCGAGGAGCAAGACGGATAATTACAGACCAGTGAGCTTAACATCAGTTTTATAGAAATTATTAGAAACGCTTATTAGAGACCACCTGGTGGAATTCCTTGTACAACACAAATTAATAAATGAATCTCAACATGGGTTCCTGGAAGCTAGGTCTTGTCTAACTAATCTGCTATGTTTTTTGCAAGAAATTACAAAGTGGGCAGACGATGGGTCACCAGTGGGTATTGTCTACTTAGATTTTCAGAAAGTATTTGATAAAGTGCCACATCAAAAGTTGTTGCTTAGACTTAAATCACGTGGTATAGGGGATGGTGTGATCAGTTGGATACAAACCTGGTTGACAGACAGAAGACAGAGAGTAATAGTAGAGGGGGAGATTTCAAACTAGAAACCAGGTTTGAGTGGAGTGCCACAGGGGTCGGTGTCGAGACATATTATTCTTGATATATATAAATGATTTGGATGATGATGTATCAAGCAAAGTACTGAAATTCGCAGACGATACAAAAGTGTTCAGAACAGTTGAAGCAGATGCAGATAAACACACTTTACAAGATGATCTAGCCAAATTGGTCAAATGGTCTGAAAATGGCAAATGTTATTCAATTTTGGGAAGTGTAAATGCATCCACATAGGACATGGACTGGTGAACAAAGAATACATAATGGGGAATACTATATTAAGTAAAACTGTAAAAGAAAAGGACTTAGGAGTAACAGTTAGTGCTGGCGTGAAAGTTTCGGAGCAATGTGGAATTGTTGCTTCAACCAAATACTAGGGCTAATTGGGAGAACTATCACATATAAGGAGAAACAGCTAATTGTACCACTGTACAAAGCAATAGTTAGGCCACATTTGGAATATTGTATACAAGCATGGAGGCCATATCGTAAGAAAGACATAGATAAGCTAGAAAGAGTGCAACGAAGAGCAACTAAGCTGATTCCTGAACTGAAAGATCTTGGTTATGAAAGACACCTATTTAGTGGAGGCGCTTAGGGGAATGATCGTGACACGCTGGAACAAAGCACTACATTTGGCACAGTTGTACCTTAGGACGGTACAAATGTTTTGAGAGAGGGCTGCCCGATTTTAAAGGTCAAGGTCAGGTCAAGGTCAAATATTGATAATGTTATAATCCCATTTCTACCAATTGTCCAATATCTCGAAACTTAAATAATATTTTAAAAAGTTTTCAAAGGCTGCTTTATCTATTGAATCATTTCTTTCCACAGGATGATTTATTAATTTGTATAAATTCAAAATGGCCGCCAAATGAGCAAAAACATATATATCGTTTTCTTTTTATCAGAGCAATTTCCATAGAGGCCCCAAACAAAATATTTTGCACACGTATACTTTATGACCATATACAACTTTTGAGAGGGGGCTGCCCGGTTCTGAAGGCCAAGATCAAGGTCAGATGAAGGTCAAAAGTCAAATAATGTCATAATTCCATTTCTACCATATAGTAACACTCAATCAATATTTATTTGTGTTTCGGAAGGTTACAGTATGTTTGCAAAACTCTACTTCCTCTCTCATATGCTTTATCAAATTTGCATAAATCCAAAAAAAATTATTACGTTTGCTGGCAGTTTCACATATAACTTTCACATAAACGTCAACTACGTATACATTTTAAACTTGCTTATCTAGAACATACACATCTGTTATTGGTACAATTGCTATTACTTACTTAAGCAGTACATTGAATTATTATCACTTGAAATTCGACAAATAATATAAATAATAAATAAATAAATAAATATACTTATATAGCGTCAACTCTAGTTAGAAACTATTCAAGGCGCTTTACATGTAAAATAGTAATAAATCCAAAAAGTAATGAATTAAATAAAAAAAATATATTTAAAAAAGTATCTTTAAATATTAGTATTATCATGTCATATGAACAAAAGATAATTGATAAAAGCTTAATGCCAAGTCTAAAAGTCACTATAGCAGTTAAAATATTTATTAAAAGAGAGTGTTTAAAAGTGCTCTTAAAAGTCTCAGTGTTCATTACATGCATTGAAAACAAATAGATCACTCCGCAGATCCGGGACTGCGGCGGCTGCTGGAGTTAAAATATCGATTAAAATAGAGTGTTTTTAATGCGCTTTTAAAAGCTGCTTCACTGTTTAGTTCACGCATTGATGTGGGTAAATCGTTCCAGAGGTCCGGAGCTGCTGCCATAAAACTCGCGTCTCCAACTTTGCAACTTTTGTTCGCGGTCTCGCAAGTTGACGATTTCCCGCTGACCGAAGGGACCTGGTGGGCACGTAGGGGCAGACAAACTCGCTCAGGTACACGGGCCCACACTTGTTGACAGCTCGGTGCACGAATACCAGGACCTTGAAACGAACGCGTTCTCGTACCGGCAGCCAATGTAGGTCTTGGAGCACTGGCGTGATGCTAGCGTATTTGGGCACTCGCACGATCATTCAGGCTGCAGAGTTTTGGACACGCTGTAACCGTACAAAGTTCTTGTCCATGGTGCCGTACAGGAGGGAGTTGCAATAGTCGAGCCTTGATGTCACTAATGCGTTGACTACTCTCTCCCTGGTCTGTCTTGGCAGGAACTTGTTGATTTGGCTGATGTGATGTAGGTGGAAATAGCAGGACCGGAAAATCGCTGATGTGTTGGCAGACATGTCCATATGTCTGCCAACTCATAACATTGAACACTGAAACGTGGTACACATCTACATTAATAGAGGCAGTGACATTTACTTAATTAATTAACTAACTAACTAACACCTCCATTGCTGAAAATACTAACTAATTCCTGACATGCCGCTGGCATGAGCTTGTTCTTAACCCTCACAAAGTCCATGGCAGAACTCAGAACTCAGAACTCAGAACTCAGAATCAATTTATTTGACCTATAAATACGATACATATACAACGAATAACGCAAGTAATAGATAAGGTCGGGATACTCCCATTAAGATATATAATATCGCTAGCACAGGAGCCACCCCATAAATATAACCAACACTAAAATTTACATGACAAATCAGAATAGCATATGACTTGTTTTCATCGACTGTTCTCATATCAACTGTTTTGAACATTTGAGCTCTCTCTTGCTTTCCCAATTTCTGACACTCCTTTGAACTTCTCTTCGTCCAGCCAAGTCTGCCTGAAAGTAAGCCTTTTTCTTGTTATTAAGTACCTTTTTCAGTTGGTTAGAAACCCAAGGCCCAGCGCGACTATCCGCGCAGCTACCGCACCCGCTCTTCCCTTATCACCCGCTCTTCCCTTATCACCCGCTCTTCCCTTATCACCCTCTCTTCCCTTATCACCCGCTCTTCCCTTATCACCCGCTCTTCCCTTATCACCCTCTCTTCCCTTATCACCCGCTCTTCCCTTATCACCCGCTCTTCCCTTATCACCCGCTCTTCCCTTATCACTCGTTACTCGTAATAAAATATATAGGTCTAAACATCGACAGTGGTTGTTACTTTCCATACCTTTATCATACCAGCGAATTACGAATCAACACAGATATATGCGACGAGTGAAAACAATTGATGTGTCCGTAACAGACAGGGTGTCTTTCTCAAAACGAACGTACTTTTAGAGGGAAGTAGGGGAGATCGGGGCAAAGCGCCCACTGGGGGCAAAATTGACAGTAACATTTTAAGCTCAGACCAATTGCATCAGACTTGCATCAACTAACGTTGATGTGATAAAAAAAAAACATTAGTTGGTATCACTACCACTTGCCTGCATCACATTCACGTGCCAAATCAGTTGTCATTGTTACGTTCTGGCGTAAGTTGCTTTTAGTGTATTTTCGAGCGATTTTTTTGTATTTTGAACGCTTTTCCTAGTCGTATATGTCAGAAATATTGGAAACGTTTTTAAGCGTGTAATCTGCTAGATGTATGTGTAGGTAAGACTAAGTTATGAACAATGTTCTCGGAATAGCGCATGGGAATGGCCCATATTTGTTACGACTGCGAATATGGGGGCGACGTGGATGGGGCATATTGGACATGCGGGGCAAAGTGGGCATATTTGTGTTAACTTAGCCCTGTGCTTTTTGCGTTACATGGAGAAGTGAGTACTTAAAAAATACGCAAAAGTGGACATCAGAAATGGATACGGGGGGGGGGGGGGGGGGACAGGAAATACCTCATACATCACCTTTATAACCCCTTTCCATTACGTTTGACGGAATTTGCAGTATTTGTGATATAAAATTTCATTCATAGCTAATGGAGTGTTATTATTTAGTATATTTGATGTCTAATCATACACAATAATAATTATAACTTTATATTAAAGTGGACATTTAGTAAATTTAAAGATTTATGGTCGAAATTAGATTGCGGATGTTATCGCTTAAGTAATAACATTATGCCCCGCACCATGCCCTCCCATTAATTTATTTTGCTCTGCACATGACTATTATATTCTGTATACACTGAACACCGTATGTATGTACGTTATTGCTGTTTTTAATGGTGAGACCTTATAAACGAACAAGTACGCAGCAAGCGCGTGAGCGATGTGCCTATGGCAAAAGCCATCGGTGAGGTTAGATCAGATAGCAACGTGAAAACAGCAGCGGCTACCTTCAACGTACCAAGAACAACCCACAGACGAAGGATGAAATGGGCGACTTCGAAATCTGTAAGAGGTGCATCAAGAATTGGCCTTTGACACCACAAACCCGTGTTTTCTGAGGAAGAGGAACAATAACTGTGTGACCATATTCTTGAACTTGAATCGAGGATGTTTAGATTGTCGATAACTGACGTGAGACGATTAGCGTTGCAGTTTGCTCTTTTAATATGGAAAGTGAACTGGCTGGTGAAGGATGGGTAGCAGCATTCAGGAAAAGGCATTCCCAGATAACGCCTCCACAGCCTACCAGTGCCGCACGGGCAACAGGTTTCAACCGTGTAATCGTCGCCGCCTTTTTGACAATTTACAGGCCGTTATTGACAAATAAAAACTTGGTCCGTCTAGTATGTATAATGTCCATAAAACGGCGTTTTGCACGGCTGCAACGAAACAAGGAAACGTGCTTGCTAAGAAGGGCAAAATACAGGTGGGACAGCTGACCTCTGCAGAACGAAGGACACTTGTGACATGATTGATGTGCGTCAGTGCTGCGGGACATTATGTACCACCAGGTGTCATTTTCCCAAGGCAACGAAGCAACCAGCAACTAGAGAACGGCCTGCCTCACGGATGTAAATCTCTGTACCACCCATCCGGATGGATGCAAACACACCTGTTTGTTAAGTGGCTGAATCATGTCATCGCATGTGTGAAGCCATCAAAGGAGGATCCAGTTCTGCTCATCCTAGATGGGCACAAGGCGCACACAAAGAGCGTTGGAGCAATGCTGATATGCTGGGAGACGGGTATTATGGCGCTCACGACTCCACCGCACACGTCGCATTAACTCCTCCATGCTGCCACTAAGCACATATTTTGAACAATTCCAATACATATGGCTTAGAAAAGTCATATCTAGATGGGAGAACTTGTTGGAACGGCATACGAGACGTCAGCAATAATGCGAACAGCTATCAAAAGATACGCCATCACTAGAATCTTCCCAACAACTAGCCTTGTTTTTATAACGCAGATTTTGCGGCAAAAACAGACCATATATTTACTTAACTCTAGTTCTGCAAATACCAGTAGTCCGTCCTCTCTTGATCTCGTAGAAAACGACATCGCAAGTGACAACGTTCTGCCTGCTACAGTTTCCACAGAACATCACTCGGTAACAGACATAGATTCACCTACCACTGACCCCACGAATCGTAAAGTCGCATGAGGCAATGGTCTGTCGTCATAGGCGCGGGAACAGGGGAGGCAGATGCCCCCTGGAATTTCTCTGGGGGGCAGACATATGGTGTTTGTGCATTACGCGGCTCATTATTAATACTTGATAACTGATCACATTTCCGCGGACTTAAACAAAACGCAACACAACAAGTCTATAATGCAGTGCGTGTCAATTAGTCGATTGCACCATCTCATCAAACGTGTTGTTGTTGGCATCCGTTGACGTTTACGTCGCATGTCGTTCCGTCTGAATTACCTAGCAACGATATGCATCGTTCGTGGATGTGGAGAGCTGGTCGATTGTCACTTGTTTGAGTCAATCTAGTGTCTCCGGTAAAATGGTCCGCTCAAAAGCGCCGATGAAGTTCTCACTCTGGGGAAATTAAGTTAATTACACCTGTTGTCGTCACAGTGGAGTTTCTTTGAAGAGAGCCTTTATTGCGAACGTCATCCTCTTCTGGCATTTGTGTCGGGAGCGACTGCTTGATCAAGCGTGTCACACAAACACGACGCAGCTGACATTTTGTATCATTTCACACAAGCCGGGCACACACGGCGCGATGAAACGTGTGTGTGTGTGCGCGCGTGCGTGTGTGTGTATGTGCGGGAGGGAGGGAGGGAGGGAGGAAGGGAAGGAGAGGAGGGAGGGAGGAGGGAGGGACGGAGGGAGGGAGGGAGGGAGGAGGGAGGGAGGGAGGGAGGGAGGGAGGGAGGGAGGGAGGGAGGGAGGGAGGGAGGGAGGGAGGGAGGGAGGGAGGGAGACAGACACAGACACAGACACAGACACAGACACAGACACAGACACAGACACAGACACAGACAGAGAGAGACATAGATAGGCAGAGACATGTTTACTATGACACTAAATTATCGAACACTGGATTACTTCTAACAATAGTTTAGTTAATGCCAGTGCACAACATTTAACAATATTACTATCCATGCAACACAGCAAGCTCCAGATGACACCTGCTTATCGACGTGTGGCCGCTATGTTCTGGTATATGTCGATGTACCTCAACACATGTGGCTGGACATCAAACAACACAAATAACCGTATTAAGTATTATTGTGATACTACAAAGAACAAAGATGTAAAGTCATTTCTGAGAAGCACTGCAATCTTGTGTAATAGAAATGATTGTCTAAGAGTAAGAAGGTGCCTCACCGGTGAACTTACGTGATCCTACACGCCATAGGTGGCTGAAGTCTTATTTAAGATGAACGGACTTATCGGTTGTGGCACAACAGGCCACAGTGGAAGTAAAGAGAAACGGCGGTGGAAGCGTTCTTTGTATTCTTCTAGTGTAACTTCCATATCTGCACTGGGAATGTAACTTTCCGATAATACCATCAGGATATGTATATATTTATGTGCATCTCGTTCTGTAGGGATCATGTGAGGCAAAACGGTGAAGACACGACTAAAGGGAAAAGTGTCGGAAGCCTGCGTGGTACTAGACTTTGTATTAGGATTGGTAACATTGACACTGACGTAGAGACAGGAGGAGCTAAATAGGTAGGAGAAAACAACTGGGCCCAAAAAATATGCAAAGTAACCCGAGAAGACGGAAGGCATATGAATTGTAAGAATATAAATGACCAAAAACTCGTACAAATGAAAGTCGTTGACAACAGACTAAGATGGTCATGTGCAGAGGATTGGTGAAAAAAGTGTAATAGAAAGAGGAAGGAAACAGAGAAGGGTGATATAAAAGAAGAAGACCAAAACGGAGGTGGAATGATAGCTGAAACGAGATCTTGGGGGACAGGTACAAAAGGCCAAAATGGAAGATCATCGCAGAAGACCATCGCAGAAGACCGAGGGAGATGAAGAGTAATAGTGCGTCAAGCAGAAGAAGCTACCGAATGATGTGGACTCCTTCTTGTATGGAGCTAGTGGCAGAAGACATTCTGTGAGAAACTTGACTTGTCAATATCACACAGCCACCTAATGTTAGCCTCTACTCGTTACATGTTGGCGACTTTTGAGCCGTAGTTAGAATGTGTAAATCGTGATCAGTTTTATTAAGTTCATGGCTTCTGTCTAACAATTTGCATTATATATATATATGTATATATGTATATGTTTGTAAGTGAATGACAATTAGTTTACCTTGGAGAAGCAACAGACTAGTTTACATTCATTTACAATGCTGGCCTTTACGTAAAAACATTTTTGTTTTGAAGCTGATCCGCAAATGAATATTCCCGAGTGGGCCTATTCTAAAATATCGCAATATAATTACGCCGTTTGTGCACGAAATGTAAATTGGACGCACCAGCGTGGCGCCATTCCTTTTGTATAATTGTTTTCCACGTTATTTTAAATGCCAGTCATATCGGTTGTCGTGGGTACAGGAAAACACACGCATTTTGTACCGAACGAAATATTCTGCGCGACGGATGATTCCATTTGACATTCCAGAATGGCTCATCACTGGACGTTGGCATCAGCACAGTAGACAGAGCATCCGGCCAGTGACACTAGAGAGGACGTGGGTCTATCTTATAAGTGATCCGACACAGCACACATATCTACCCTGTCAGTGACACTAGACATGACATAGGTCTACCCGACCAGCGACACTAGATCGGACAGGGGTCTATGCTGCCAGTGACACAGTGACACACAGGACACGGGTCTATTTTGTTAGTGATACTAGGCCGGACACGGTCTACCTTTGCAGTGACACTAGACAGGACACGGGTCTACCCAGTCAGTAACACTAGACAGGATACGGGTCTACCCTATCAGTGACACTAGACACGACGTAGGTCTACCATATCAGTGAAAGTATACAAGCCGCGGTCAGCAAAGTATTGGCTGACAACGAGAGAGAACGAGAGAAGACGACGGAATGTAGAGCCGTCAACATTACACAGCACACAGACATGAGCAGGGCGGAGTACCGCGGTACTCGGGATGCGACGTGTCCTACCGCCGTCGTCTTCCCCCGGCGACACGGAGGCAGGAGTCACCATCACCGAGAACGGCAACAACAAAGCCTAGATTAAAGGTAAGACAAGAATTCCACAAAGACAACGTCGTACATTTTTCACTACACTTCCATTGTAAAATCACAATGTCAGACAAGCTGCCTCAGCGCGGTACCTGGACGTTTTTACAATTTTTGTTAGTATTATATAGCATATTTATAAAACAATGTGTCGTTGTTTCTTTACATTCGTGACCTTCGACATATCAGCCGATATTTGTGGAATTGTAGGTACTAGGTATCTCTCGGTGGCCACTCCAACAGCGATACGTCGACGAGAACTATAACAACAACAGTTCGGCATCATTTGAACATCTCTCTCTTAAGTACGATTCCGTGGTATTCGTTTTTGCTGCGGACGAGGCATTCAGAGACTTCACTTCTTCATATCCCTATTAGTATTTGTAATCAAACTTTCTCTTACAGATATATATATACCTCTATAAGTCGCAATATGGATTATACAGTGTGCAAACAATTAAATAAATATTATCTGATATGGCTAATATAGAGGTATATATCAACGTTGCGGATGGGATAAAAAATGCCGTCATTAGGTGGTGGTATATGTCTACCTTAACATTATCTTCTGTTAATAAAGGTGTTATCCATTGACTTAAACAACACACTAGTAACCGAGTTACGGGATATTTAGTTTAAAAACAGTGGCGGACCGGACTGTTGATATTGTAGCTGACGGGATATTTTTGCACTATATTTTAAGCAGCCAGTGATCAACTAAAACAACAAACAAATGGCAAATAAACTGGTGTATGTCATTAACAATGCACATATGTATTTGAACTACGTGCAAAACAGACCTCTTAAGCAACATTTATCATAAAGTTGACAATAGTTATATAACAAATAACATTACGGGATCGTCTTCTCCACTTATCTAAGTTACGTATGTGCAACATTTAGGAGAATTTCATTTAAAATTGCCATATACCCTCTAAGTTGTATTCGATAACAGAATTGTATAGATTGAATTTACTTCATTATAGTTGTACGCTGTCCTTTTTCTATATAAAAATATTATATCTAGATAAATCATATTTAGCATGGCTGTGAAAACAATTATATTTTACTATATTATCAATTAATTCCTTTTGTATTCAAGGAAAATATAAATACCATAAAAGCAACACATTTAAACAAATTTCAAAAAAATCTAAGCAACATCCAATGTTTAATGCTAATGTAGCAATGACTTCCTAAAGACTTATTGTAGGTCTGTGCGAGGAATACTTTTATTATGACTCATAATTGTGTCTTTTACGTGAGTACGGATCATTCGATGCGCAGGTGACGCTTTAATTAGCTACGCATTTTGGCAAAAAAAATGTCTCAAGCTTGCATTGATGGTCTGTATGATTTTATACCTGTCATTTGTGGCGACGTTTGAGAATCAGAGGTTTATACCCTATTTGGCGTAAAGGAGCGGATACCCTACGCGGCTCTTTGTGCATAACTGGTTTGCGTACGCTGCATACGAATATACTATATATTATTCAACCAGCGTAAATAACATATTTGCACAAAGTAATTAAAAACCGAATAAAGCAAATAAAAGAGACGATAATTACCTCCAGCAATGTGCCGATGGAGCCTGTGTTTGAAGTATAACTCTCCATCACGCACAGCAAAATTGCTTGCCTGGCGCTTAAAATGGCTTTTCTTCCCGCAGTCATTCTTCAAACTCCGTGGATACTTCCCAGTGGTCAGATAAAAGATTATTCTATCAAAATGAAAGGTTGACACTCCCCATGGACGTCCCATGTTTGTTGTGGTCTATTTCACTAGATGCACGATGTTTTATACGTTTTCTCAAAATATAATGGCGCGAAAACGAAAACGTGACAACAACAAAATCGATAGGCGCGAAAACAAGTTAATTACAAATTGCCGCCTGGTAAAAATTAACGGTCCACAAATTAACCAGATGCATGATGTGCAGTATGTTTTTTAAATTATCGAAAGGCACGAAAAGTTGACACTAGCCACAACAAATTCGTTCGGCGCGAAAACTTATTAGTTACAAAATGAGGAATAGGGCCTATATATATAGCTTAAATGTGTCGTTTTACGCGAGTACGGATCATCCGATGTGCAAGGGATGTGTTGCGACAAAAAAAATTAGATCTTCAGGTTAACGCGGGCGTTTAGCGTCTACGAAAGCTCGGTTTCTCTGTTAATGATAAAATTGACTCTTTTAGTAAACAAACAGCAGAATGAGGCTTTGCCATTAATTGTAATAATAACTATAAAAAGTCAAACAAATAACTGAAATCTAACAATAATTTTTAAAGAATAAATATCCTGAACGTATTGACGCCCGTCTACCAAAATTTGATCATGACCATTGTATGTTTTTTGAAATAATAGAATGGCGCGAAAACAAGTAGTTGACACTTGTATCAACAAATTCGATTGGCGCAACAAGTAATTAGCTACAAAACTGGTTCCAAGTAACATTCACCACAAGCATGACATGTTTTTAAATAATCCAATGGCGCGAAAACGAAAAGTTTACACTGACACACACAGAAATTTATCGGCGCGAAAACATATCATTATTAGGGTACAAATTGATGCCTTTTACGGTAACTTTGAACAACATGTGTAATATATATCTAGTATATATCTATATAGTGCAGTTGATGGCACTGCCACCTGCAGGCACAGCTTGCCATGCGATCATCAACTGTGGTTGCAGAGGACAGTGTCGGTGTTTCAAAGCCAACCTGCGCTGCACAATGCTGTGCCAATGCTGCGGATATGTCAGTGAGATGTGTGAACTGTTTTGAAATTGTTGTTGTAGATTTACAAGGTATAGTAATTTAACGTTTGAAGTGACATTGCCCGTTTTAGAGAATATCTTAATAACACCCTTAACTTCGTCGCATCACGAAACATGTTTTGACACCAACTTCAAGGTTCAATGATATATAAATATTAACGGGAATAACATGCTTTGTCTGCCGCCATCTTTCAAAATGGCGGATATTTCAAAGTGGGAGGTACATTTAAAGTTAATGAATGTCAAAAGTAATGTACTTGAAATCATCGCATCTAAAAAAATATACTTTTTGTTTCTTTAAAAAGGGCGGATATAGCCATGTTGGCAGTTAACGAAGGTAAAACGTTATAACCTTTGTGAAATCGCTATCCTCCATGCTATTCAAAAACGTAAACGATACGGCTCTACGTAACGTAGTTATTAAGATATCATTACACTTACATTGACGAACGCCATCTTAAAAATGGCAGATGTGAATGTCGGAGAAGTCCAAAAGTAAGAAATATGAAATCTTTGACCCCTAAAACCTACATATAGACACAAATATTATTGCTCTATGTAACGCAGATATGGGGGAAGTGAATATGGCGGCCATTTAAAAAAATGGCCGCCATTTCTGAACGCAGCAACATCTGGAATGTCTCCAATCTTTAAAATGGTTCCCTTGGTGTATAGAACAAATGAGCAGAGTGTGTTGCTTTTATCAAAAAGTGCACAATCTTTTCACATATCCGCTGGACAAATAATCGACGATTCATTATTCATAGTGTCCCTCGTGGTGTCCCAGAAGGACTAATAAGCGCGCACGGGCACGGGGGCGCACACTGATATTATACAACTCTTTTTTGGGCAAACATTCACTTTCAGACTGCTGTTACTGCCCTGATTGTAAAAAAAAACCTTACACTGATTGCAGTATTAGATGCCTGGGTACTGACTGAAGTCTGCGTGACAAGGGATGAGACATCTCTGGGCAGCAATGGAATACAGGAAGACATCCAAAATTGATGACACGACGGCACATCCAGGACATGAGGGAACATAACGATACGGAATGGAGCAAAACATATGATATATATATATATATATATATATATATATATACAAGTAACATGTTTCGCCTAAACATAACGATGTGCATCATCATATACGATCCAGTGAATCGATCAACAAAGTATACGCGTACACCTTAACGCACGCACACACGCACACACACACACGCACACACACGCACACACGCACACACGCACACACACGCACACACGCGCACGCGTGCTCGCACACATGCACACACGAACTTGCTTGAGCGTGTCATATTATTATAATGTTATAAGTTATATAATTGCATGACCATAATGGACTGGATAAATATATATATTTATTTACTATGTGACGAGATGACATATGACGTGACATGACTGCTATGTTTAGTGTCCAATCCATTATGGTCATGCAATTATATAACTTATAACATTATTATAATATGACACGCTCAAGCAAGTTCGTGTGTGCATGTGTGCGTGTGTGCGTGTGTGCGTGTGTGCGTGCGTGCGTGTGTGCGTGTGTGCTTGTGTGCGTGTGCGCGTGCGTGCGTGCGTGTGTGTGTGCGTGTGTGCGTGATTGCGTGTGGGCGTGTGTGCCTGTGTGCGTGTGTGCGTGCGTTAAGGCGTGTACTTTGTTGATCGATTCACTGGATCGTATATGATTATGCACATCGTTATGTTTAGACGAAACATGTTACTTGTTTCTCCGATAGGTAAGTATCCGCTGTTGTATTGACATGTATATATATAGGGTCTGCGAATAACATGACTATCACTAATAGTAACACGTCATATCAACGTACCTTTATGTCTTTTGATTGATATTGATTAGTATCGGATGGGTAAGTATCCGCTGTTGTATTGACATGTATATCTATAGGCCCTGCGAATAACATGACTATCACTAATAGTAACACGTCATATCAACGTACCTTTATGTCTTTTGATTGATATTGATTAGTATCGGATAGGTAAGTATCCGCTGTTGTATTGACATGTATATCTATAGGCTCTGCGAATAACATGACTATCACTAATAGTAACACGTCATATCAACGTACCTTTATGTCTTTTGATTGATATTGATTAGTATCGGATAGGTAAGTATCCGCTGTTGTATTGACATGTATATCTATAGGCCCTGCGAATAACATGACTATCACTAATAGTAACACGTCATATCAACGTACCTTTACGTCTTTTGATTGATATTGCTTAATATCGGATAGGTAAGTATCCGCTGTTGTATCGACATGTATATCTATAGGCTCTGCGAATAACACGACTATCACTAATAGTAACACGTCATATCAACGTACCTTTATGTCTTTTGATTGATATTGATTAGTATCGGATAGGTAAGTATCCGCTGTTGTATTGACATGTATATATATAGGCCCTGCGAATAACATGACTATCACTAATAGTAACACGTCATATCAACGTACCTTTATGTCTTTTGATTGATATTGCTTAATATCGGATAGGTAAGTATCCGCTGTTGTATCGACATGTATATCTATAGGCTCTGCGAATAACACGACTATCACTAATAGTAACACGTCATATCAACGTACCTTTATGTCTTTTGATTGATATTGATTAGTATCGGATAGGTAAGTATCCGCTGTTGTATTGACATGTATATATTTAGTCCCTGCGAATAACATGACTATCACTAATAGTAACACGTCATATCAACGTACCTTTATGTCTTTTGATTGATATTGATTAGTATCGGATAGGTCAGTATCCGCTGTTGTATTGACATGTATATATATAGGCCCTGCGAATAACATGACTATCACTAATAGTAACACGTCATATCAACGTATCTTTACGTCTTTTGATTGATATTGCTTAATATCGGATAGGTAAGTATCCGCTGTTGTATCGACATGTATATCTATAGGCTCTGCGAATACACGACTATCACTAATAGTAACACGTCCTATCAACGTACATTTATGTCTTTTGATTGATATTGATTAGTATCGGATAGGTAAGTATCCGCAGTTGTATTGACATGTATATATATAGGCCCTGCGAATAACATGACTATCACTAATATTAACACGTCATATCAACGTACCTTTATGTCTTTTGATTGATATTGATTATTATCGGATAGGTAAGTATCCGCTGTTGTATTGACATGTATATCTATAGGCCTTGCGAATAACATGACTATCACTAACAGTAACACGTCATATAAACGTATCTTTATGTCTTATGATTGATATTGATTATTATCGGATAGGTAAGTATCCGCCGTTGTATTTACAAGCCTATTACACGAATAACATTGATATAATTAATTGTAATACGTCTTATAAACGTATATTTATTTCTTGTGATTGATAATGGCCGATGCTTGGTAATTCACTATAATTGATTGCTTCCGATTTTTAATAATTAACCACTAATTTAAGAATAACTATGTAGCAAAGTTGAGGCGACGTGTCTCACGCTGAGACGTGTCTCACGCTGAGACGTGTCAATGCCGTGTATATTATACGTCTTCTTGTCATGTCCGCTTTGTACTCGTTGCCACGCCGTTGCAATTACTGCATTTTATTTATGTGTATCTTAGTTTGTTTGCTTTCGTTTTTGTCCACGTTTCACAGCGCGTATTTTCGAATATGTTAGGAATATTTTCCGTGTATTTCATTGCGAACGATTATCCTGGGGAAACACGTCGCCGGTTGTATGCCTAAGTAACACCAACTAAGATTTATATGATCAACGTGTATAGTGTTTTACCATTTACATAGCATAAGTTATAATCAGACGCATTATTCTGCATGGATATGTATTTGCATAAATATGCTCGTTGTGAAATATATGTACCTTTTGCAATTTGCATGTTTGTAAGGGTGTGTTGATCGGGAGAGAGGTAACGACGTTGGCGTGAGAAGTTTCTCAGAACTTTTGTAACTCTATCTAGTGGTAACATTTGCCATCAAGAACACATAGGGTGCTTACTTGATTTGGTAAGAATACCCAACTAAGAGTGTGACGTCACGTTTACGTCATAGGTATGTAACAGGTTACATCGCATTGCGACGTGACAGTTACATGAAAACTGTCGACTCGCAGATACGTATTTGTCATGTCACGTCACAATCACATTCTGTGTAGGTCTCCGTCACCGTGATGGTATAAAGCCATTACTGTTATGCTAGGCTACAACGGTTTTATGATTGCCGTCGTTCATCTTATGGTAGTGTTCCAGCATGTAGGTTTTTACGGATTCAGTTACGTTCATGATTTGAAATGTAGTATGTTACCTTTCTGAATACTTGTTTGCTCAGACGGAGCTTTCGGCATTTTCTCGATGCCTTCGTCAGCGTTGAACTGATTCTTGGAAGTGCTGTCATGTGATGAACACCAACCACGTGACATGACAACCTGGAAGTGAATCAGCTCAACGCCGACGAAGGCATCGAGAGGATGCCGAAAGCTCCGTCTGAGCAAACAAGTATTCAGAAAGGTAACATACGACTTTTCCAAATTATGGTAGTGTTGTTATATTCGTGAGTGGGTTGATTTATTTCAAGAGCTGTATTTCTAGGGATGCCAGTGTCCGGGCTCAACGTCTGGTCAAGTCACAACGTGTCGCGACGTTTGGAAAACGTCAACTTCACCGTGTTCGTGCAAGGCGGCGGTGACATCAGCGTGACGTTGACGGACGACAACGGAAAAGAGCTGCGACGGGTGACGGGTAACAGCACGTGCGTGCCCATCATCACGTACGCCTTCCGCGTTGGTGACCACACGTTGACATTCACGGCAAACAACTCCGTGTCGTCATCTAACGTGACAGTCTTCCTGATGACGCGTGCGACATTGAGCAATCTTACGATCTACCCGTGGTGCAACAAGACAAACTGCGAAATTACAGTAACGTACGATGCAGGCAGTGATCCGACTTGTCGTTATGACTTTGGCGACAACAGCAGTGTCTCGTCTTTCTTGTCTAAACACGAGTACCGAGACTGCGGCGTCTATAACGTCATTGTGCAGTGCTCTAACCCGTTCGGCAGCGTCTCGCGAGAGGTGAATGTCACGGCGACCATCCCCACCCACCTAGCCGTCACGTACACGTGTGAACTCACTTCGTGCAAGTTCAACTGGACTGTTGATCCGGTCAGCCAAAACGCCATGTGCCGGGTTGATTTTGGCGACTTCTACTTCGCGGTGGTCACCGACAGCGTACGTGTAAACCACGCGTTCAACGAGTCGGGCACATATAACGTCAACGTGCGTTGCTACAGCGTATGCTCCGATAACGTGCGCCGGCTGAACGTGACGGTGCTGGAGAAAGTGTCGGGTCATCATTCGCACGGTTCGTCAGTCGTGAAAGTTACTAACGGGCAGAGCTTTGAACCCACGCAGTTATCCATGGGAGTGGTCGAGGCATTGCAAGGGGTGGCGGTTGTGGCAAAAAACGGGACAATCGTTAGAGTGGGTCAGTGTCTAGACTTCGTCGTGTCGGCAGAGTATGGCTCCAACGTGACTGGATGGGCAGACCCAGGAAGTAACCAAACCATTGTCAACTTTACTATAGTAATGAGAGTAACCGGCAGCTGGGCACCGGTCGGGATCACGTACATTAATGCAGGCAACTTCTCCCCTGTATTCTACCTAAGGAACGCGGTGAGCAGCGAAAACGTCACTCTATCCGTGGTCGTGCAGGAGGTCATCTCGGACATCAGGCTGACCACCCCCAAAGCGATAGTGACCATGGGGGAGAAGGTCACCTTTCGCGTGGGGTCAGATTTGTCGCGGCCCACTGACCTTGTCTGTCGGTGGGAGTTTGGTGACGGGACCGGGGCGACGATGTCCGCACAAGAGCTGGTCGTCGGACGGACTCTGATGATTGACCACACGTACAGAAGGCCGGTATTCGGGAACCAAATTGTGTACGTCAATTGTTCAAACCTCGTCTCGTGGAGGAACGCGTCGACGCCTGTCGTCGTGCAGGAGATCGTCAGTGGTCTGAAGGTGACGACGTCAGTCGTAGCGATCGCCGTGGGAGGCGTGTTCAACATCAGCTTCACCGTCACGACCGGGTCACATCTGACGTACGACGTAGAAGTTCACGACAACGGCATCCATTACAGGGGAAGTTCGCCAACACGGGCCACGTTTCACGTATCGCACGTGTACAACGCAACTGGCAACTACAGCGTCAGCGTGGTCGTCTCAAATAACGTCAGTGCGATGTCGCCCTCCCTCAACAACATAGTCGTCCAGGCGCCGCTAGAGGGCCTCAAGCTCAGCTCCCCGGAGCGGACGAGCGATCCCCTCGTTACGTTCACTGTCAACTCAAGTGCGTCGGCAGAGAACGTCTTCTTCCTATGGGAATTCGGTGACGGGAGCTCCCAGTCGGACTACAGGGAGCGTGTGGATGAAACTACTCCCTACACTAAGACACACGTCTACCAGCAGCCCGGGGAATTCATGACACGACTAACTTGCACAAACCTCGTTAGCAAGCGCGAGCTAATGACACAGGTGAAGGTGGAAGGTCATAGTGGCTTCATTGTTCGCATCCGGTACAACGATTACCGGCTAGTCTCGAGCAAAGACACGATTGTCATGAACGTGGTGACGGAAGATCTTGACAGGACGTCAGAGCCCCTCTCGTACACCTGGTACTGCTGGAGGCAGGACGAAGACCCTGTGATAGAGATGGCCAATCCTCCTATTGTTCCGCTTCCAACGGGTAAGACCCGATTGATTGGATCCCAGCTGGCGTTAATATGTATCTAAGACATCTATGATATTTCTAAAATGCACGCGCTCACACACCCGCGCGCAGTGAAGCACGTACGCACACACACACACATACACACACACACACACACACACACACGCACACACACACACACACGCACGCACACACAGACACATCTTTAATGAAATAACAAAGTGCAAAGTGCGACATACGCTCAGAAGAAACCATCCAAGTAATTTAGTTCGTCGCACATACAATTTCCACCCGGACATCTCAATAATACCCTCGGCTACCTCCGGATCACCTCTCTTTATGCTATTTATCGTAGTTGTCATAATAACATGTATTTACTTAATATCCTGATCACGATTTGTTGATTAACCTAGCTGCAGGTAGACCGCGCGGGGCGTTGGGAGGCTGCTTCGGAGACGGCCCGGGAAAGTTGAACCTAACAAACACTGACCACTTCGAGTTCAGTGCGAGTTTGTTGGAAGACAAAAGGACAATCGTGATGGCAGTGCAGGTGATGAAGGAACACTGGGTGAGCCGGGCCCAACAGCTGCTAAAGGTGTCGGCAAAGAACCCGCCGTCCGTCGTTATCAAGTAAGCGTCCACATCATAGGCTTTGGGATTTGGCCGCGCTATAATAATAATAATAATTTATTTCTGATATAGCGTCCCATGTTCATCCCCACCCCCGTCTTCCAATGTCAAGATCCGACGTCGGAGTCATGCTAAAGCTCTTGCTCAGCCCACCTAATATGAATTTGGTTCGGCCGCCAATGTTTTTGCGAGCTTCGGGGGGGGGGGTGTAATGTGAGGATTCCCCTCGTAGACTACTGTCTCTGGACCCGCCACTGCATATATTGTTACACTAATGTTTGAGCATTGTAACAGTATCTATGCCTCGATGTCCTCTCGACTACGTCTTTGTTCATTCACTTCCTTTGACTGTTGGCCTCTCATCTACGAGTTGGCCAAGTATTCAAAGAAACACAACGATAGTTACTTAGAGTTTTTACTTACGTGTTTATGTCGTTGTCATGATCAACTTTCCCGTTGATGATGACCATTCTTGTCGGCCTAATGTCGTAGTTGTTGTTTCCCATTGATAATGACCGTTCTTGTCGGCCTGATGTCGTAGGTGTTGTTTCCCATTGATAATGACCGTTCTTGTCGGCCTGATGTCGTAGGTGTTGTTTCCCGTTGATAATGACCGTTCTTGTCGGCCTGATGTCGTAGGTGTTGTTTCCCATTGATAATGACCGTTCTTGTCGGCCTGATGTCGTAGGTGTTGTTTCTCGTTGATAATGACCGTACTTGTCGGCCTGATGTCGTAGGTGTTGTTTCCCATTGATAATGACCGTTCTTGTCGGCCTGATGTCGTAGGTGTTGTTTCTCGTTGATAATGACCGTTCTTGTCGGCCTGATGTCGTAGGTGTTGTTTCCCATTGATAATGACCGTTCTTGTCGGCCTGATGTCGTAGGTGTTGTTTCCCGTTGATAATGACCGTTCTTGTCGGCCTGATGTCGTTGTCGGCCTGATGTTCTCGTTTCCCATTGATAATGACCGTTCTTGTCGGCCTGATGTCGTATGTCGTAGGTTTTGTTTCCCGTTGATGATGACCGTTCTTGTCGGCCTGATGTCGTTGGTGTTGTTTACCATTGGTAATGACCGTTCTTGTCGGTCTGATGTCGTTGGTGTTGTTTCCAATTGATAATGACCGTTCTTGTCGGCCTGATGTCGTAGGTGTTGTTTCCTGTTGATGATGACCGTTCTTGTCGGCCTGGTGTCGTAGGTGTTGTTTCCCATTGATAATGACCGTTCTTGTTGGCCTGATGTCGTAGGTGTTGTTTCCTATTGATAATGACCGTTCTAGTCGGCCTAATGTCGTAGGTGTTGTTTCCCATTGATACTGACGGTTCTTGTCGGCCTGATGTCGTAGGTGTTGTTTCCCGTTGATAATGACCGTTCTTGTCGGCCCGATGTCGTTGGTGTTGTTTCCCATTAATAATGACCGTTCTTGTCGGCCTGATGTCGTACGTGTTGTTTCCCGTTGATGATGACCGTTCTTGTCGGCCTGATGTCGTAGGTGTTGTTTCCCATTAATAATGACCGTTATCTTCGGCCTGATGTCGTAGGTGTTGTTTCCCATTGATAATGACCGTTCTAGTCGGCCTGATGTCGTAGGTGTTGTTTCCCATTGATAATGACCGTTCTAGTCGGCCTGATGTCGTAGGTGTTGTTTCCCATTGATACTGACGGTTCTTGTCGGCCTGATGTCGTAGGTGTTGTTTCCCGTTGATAATGACCGATCTTTTCGGCATGATGTCGTAGGTGTTGTTTCCCGTTGATAATGACAGTTCTTGTCGGCCTGATGTCGTAGGTGTTGTTTCCCGATGATGATGACAGTTCTTGTCGGCCAGGTGTCTGGAGAAATACTTCTGGATCCGGGTGAACCCTGTGAAGACTCTGGAGTTCGTCGGTTCGTGCTTTGATTGTTCTAGAGACCGCAGCTATCGGTTCGTGTGGACACTGTCAAACGACACCATACTCATCGACACAAGTGAGTCTTGATATGCTATCTGTTACTCTAGATACACTGCATTCAACTTACGTCTTGGTATGGTGTGTGCTGTCGCTAAGTTATAGTTATTGAGATAAAAGTGTTCTGTACAAAAACGCGTTGGCGCTAGAACACTGATGCAATAACAGTTTTCAGACGTCTTGGATGATCTGCGTAAAACGTTTGTGTAATCGGTGAAACTGCCAAAACAACAGGCAAACGAAGTGAGAATCGAGCGGGTGCATAGAACTGGCGGAAACAAACACTCGGGCAAACCGAAGACAGTGGTCGTGAAGTTCGAAAACTTCAAACAGCGCGACGCGATTCTACAGGCCGCCCGCAACGAGTAGCCCCGTGGTGTGTATGTAGATGAGGACTTCTCAAATAGGGTGATGGCGAGACGTAAGGAGCTACTCCCCAAACTGCGTAAGGCAAGGGAGAAGGGCAAGATTGCTTATCTCTCCTGTGACAAACTCGTAGTCAGGGAGAACGACGCACGAACATTGACAATAGCTATCTCAACAGACATTGACTATGGCTAGTCTAGATTTACCCTTCTAAGTGTTGACGTTGATGACTTTGTAGAATTTAATTCTACATCCGATGACAGTATGTTCCGATACTTCTTTTCAACAATGTGAATATGATGATTGTGATGTTGAAGATAGATCGAGTGGCGTTTTGAATAATTTAGATCCAGATAATCATTTTTATATTAGTGTGCATATACCAAATCAAAATACTATATAGATGAACAGTTTGTACGCAATGTCACAGCAGAGAGTGGCCTATCATTTATACAGTTTAATGCTAGAATATTAAATAAAAATTGTGAAAACATTAAGGATTTAATTGATGACTTTAAACTGTCGTTTGATAGCATAGCCATGTCAGAGACCTGTGCTGATTCTAGCACAGTTGATGATTACCATTAAACGGATATGACGTTTTCCACATTTTAAGATATAGCAAAAAAGGAGGGGGTATGTGGCTTTGTATTTTAATGAAAGATTCACTTGCAAACTTCGAGCAATAAAATCAAATGTGATTGACAATATATTTGAATGTGTCACTGTGGAATTGGACATGAAAAACCACAAAAATATAATTGTGAGTTGGGTAGACAGAACCCCGGGTTCAGACATAAACCTATTTTGAGAGGGTATGAAGCAGTTGTTTACTGATGTCAAGCCAAGTAAATCTATTTTTGTATGTGGTGATTTTAATATCGATCTCATAAAACAAGACACAAACAACGGGACAAAGAGTTTTTTGGATTGTATGTATTGTTTAGGTTTGTTCCCGTTAATAGATAAACCGAGTCGAATTACAACATACTCCTGTGCCCTAATAGACAAAATATTTACTAATCAAACGAATTACTCAGTTAGACCTGGGTTATTAATCAATGACATCAGCGACCTTTTGCCGATATTTGCTTGATGTAATTATGATATAGAGATACATAAATGTGACACTTTTAAATATGTAAGACTTGTAAAATATGATAATGTATGCACGTTTATTGAAAGTATGAGGCAAGAAAAGTGGGATGATGTGTTAGAAGCTGACGATGCACACCTGGCGTATACATATTTTATAAATATATTTACTACATTGAATAATCATCATTGCCCTGTTAAGAAGGGTAGGATAATGCAAACATATAGGAAAAAACTTGGTTTACAAATGGCTTTCTCAGGGATAGAACTGAAACTGCGAAGTTCCGATATAAAACGTATACAAATAAATTCGTCCATGGCAGTGGGGATATCGGGGATCAAAGTTTCAAAACAGTTTTCGCGCAGGCGACCGCCCTTCTCCCCCGAGCAACGCCGGTTAGCTCGGCTAGTAAACAATAAAACAAAGCCACTAAGGTAATACAGTTGCACTCACCTACGCTTGTTTGTTGGATCAACAGCAACTGTTGGCGTTAACTCGCACATGGTGATCCCGGAGCACGTGATGACGGCTGGTGGCCACTACAAACTCGAACTGACCGTGTTTGACGGCCAGGCGAACGGCATCAACTCTCTTCAGTTGCATGCCACGTTGCCGCCATCCGGGGGAACCTGCGACATCCAGCCGAGAGTAGGTGAGTCATCTACCAGACTCTACTTGGTCGACATAGTGTACCTAATGTACCTAGTGTACCTGGTCTATCTGGTCTACCTGATATACATGTTCTACATGGTTCACCTGGTCTAGTTAGTCTACCTGATCTACCTGGTCTGGTTAGTTTACCTGGTCGACCTAGTGTACCTGGTCTACCTGGTCTACCTGGTCTACCTTGTCTACCTAGTATGTGTGGTCTACCTGGTCTATCATGGTCTACGTGGTCTACAAGGTCTACATGGTCTATCTGGTCTACACGTTCTACCTGGTCTACTTGGTCTGTCTAGTCTACCTTGTGTACCTGGTGTACCTGGTGTACCTGGTGTACCTGGTGTACCTGGTATACCTGGTGTACCTGGTCTATCTGGTCTACCTGATATACATGGTCTACATGGACAACTTGGTTTACCTGGTCTATTTAGTCCACATGATCTACCTGGTCTGGTTAATCTACCTGGTCTACCTAGTCTACCTGGTCTACCTAGTCTACCTGGTCTGTGTGGTGTACCTGGTCTATCGTGGTGTACATGGTCTACGTGGTATACGTGGTCTACGTGGTCTACGTGGTCTATTTGGTCTACCTTGTCTACTTGGTCTATCTGGTCTACCTGGTCTACCTAGTGTACCTGATGTACCTGGTGTACCTGGTCTATTTTTGTTTATTATGGTCTACCTGGTCTACCTGGTCTATCATGGTCTACATGGTCTACCTGGTATATTTGGTATATCGTGGTTTACCTGGTTTATCTGGTCTACCGTGTTCTACCTGGTCTACTTTGTCTATCTGGTCTACCTGGTCTGTCTGGTCTACCTGGTCTTCATTGGCCTCCCAGACAGGCTGCCAATGAAGACATTAGTGTATCCTATGCACAATTCCTTTTAACACTTATGTTAAATCTGCCCTTCTGGGGTATATGTCGATAGCTTGTATATAATATTCGAAAAGAAACTTAACTAGTGAACGATAGATAAGAATTGTAGTAAATTCCAGGGAATATATATATATATATATATATATATTATATATATATATATATATAATATAAATATATATATATATAGCCAAGTAAAAATCCATATGACGTGTGCAGGGCGGGCCTTCGACGTGTTCCGTCTCAACTGCACCGACTGGACAGACGGCATGGCCCTGCCAGAGAATCGCCTGTCTTACGACTTCGCCTACATGCTGAACGACGTCACCACACCTCTCTCCATAAACGAGGCACCACTACCACCTGGCGATCCCAACAACAACTATACCATTACGTTCATTGCCTACATCAGAAATATGGTTGGCGCAACGACAGCGTGCCCACTGAACGTACAAGTGAGTATATTGTATGCGCGGATAGCTTACCATAGGCGGACCCAGGGGCCTGGGGGGCATGTGCATCCTAAACCTTTGGAATGTGCACCCGTATTGTTGAGCCTCAAGGAGGGGTTACAATTGGACGTGTTAGAGAGTCTAAAGGTTGTTTTGGCAAGCGTCAAGGGGGTGCAATTGAAAGTTGTTGGTCCCCCATAGATTACCCTATCTGCATCCGCCCCTGCTTACAACTTTAGCGTATGAAAGTGTAATGGTGAGCGTGATGACAGCGTGTAAAAATGTAACGGTGAGCGTGATGACAGCGTATAAAAGTGTAACGGTGAGCGTGATGACAGCGTATAAAAGTGTAACGGTGAGCGTGATGACAGCGTATAAAAGTGTAACGGTGAGCGTGATGACAGCGTATAAAAGTGTAACGGTGAACGCAATGACAGCGTATAAAAGTGTAACGGTGAGCCTGAAGACAGCGTATAAAAGTGTAACGGTGAGCGCAATGACAGCGTATAAAAGTGTAACGGTGAGCGTGATGACAGCGTATAAAAGTGTAACGGTGAGCGTGATGACAGCGTATAAAAGTGTAACGGTGAGCGCAATGACAGCGTATAAAAGTGTAACGGTGAGTGCGATGACAGCGTATAAAAGTGTAACGGTGAGCGTGATGACAGCGTATAAAAGTGTAACGGTGAGCGTGATGACAGCGTATAAAAGTGTAACGGTGAGCGTGATGACAGCGGTGTATGTGCAATGGTGATGACAGCGTATAAAAGTGTAACGACAGCGTATGATGACAGCGTATAAAAGTGTAACGGTGAGCGTGATGACAGCGTATAAAAGTGTAATGGTGAGCCTGATGACAGCGTATAAAAGTGCAATGGTGAGCGCGATGACAGCGTATAAAAGTGTAACGGTGAGCGCGATGACAACGTATAAAAGTGTAACGGTGAGCGCAATGACAGCGTATAAAAGTGTAACGGTGAGCGTGATGACAGCGTATAAAAGTGTAACGGTGAGCGTGATGACAGCGTATAAAAGTGTAACGGTGAGCGCAATGACAGCGTATAAAAGTGTAACGGTGAGTGCGATGACAGCGTATAAAAGTGTAACGGTGAGCGTGATGACAGCGTATAAAAGTGTAACGGTGAGCGTGATGACAGCGTATAAAAGTGTAACGGTGAGCGTGATGACAGCGTATAAAAGTGTAAGTGGTGGTGCGCGATGACAGCGTATAAAAGTGTAACGGTGAGTGATGACAGCGTATAAAAGTGTAACGGTGAGCGTGATGACAGCGTATAAAAGTGTAACGGTGAGCGTGATGACAGCGTATAAAAGTGTAACGGTGAGCGTGATGACAGCGGTGAGCGTGATGACAGCGTATAAAAGTGTAACGGTGAGCGTGATGACAGCGTATAAAAGTGTAACGGTGAGCGCAATGACAGCGTATAAAAGTGTAACGGTGAGCGTGATGACAGCGTATAAAAGTGTAACGGTGAGCGTGATGACAGCGTATAAAAGTGTAATGGTGAGCCTGATGACAGCGTATAAAAGTGTAACGGTGAGCGTGATGACAGCGTATAAAAGTGTAACGGTGAGCGCAATGACAGCATATGAAAGTGTAACGGTGAGCGCGATGACAGCGTATGAAAGTGTAACGGTGAGCGCAATGACAGCAGATAAAAGTGTAACGGTGAGCGCGATGACAGCGTATGAAAGTGTAACGGTGAGCGCAATGACAGCAGATAAAAGTGTAACGGTGAGCGCGATGACAGCGTATGAAAGTGTAATGGTGAGCGCAATGACAGCATATAAAAGTGTAACGGTGAGCGCGATGACAGCGTATAAAAGTGTAACGGTGAGCGCAATGACAGCAGATAAAAGTGTAACGGTGAGCGCGATGACAGCGTATACAAGTGTAACGGTGAGCGCAATGACAGCAGATAAAAGTGTAACGGTGAGCGTGATGACAGCGTATGAAAATGTAATGGTGAGCGCGATGACACCTTATAAAAGTGTAACGGTGAGCGTGATGACAGCGAATAAAAATGTAATGGTGAGCGCGATGACAGCTTATAAAAGTGTAACGGTGAGCGTGATGACAGCGTATAAAAGTGTAACGGTGAGCGCGATGACAGCGTATACTTGCACGTAATGTTTGTATAGCCGTGTGCGCAACGACATCGTACAACATTAGGCGTGTATAGCTGTGTAGCGCAGTGGTGCAGTGGCTAGAACTTCGGATTTTCGATCAAGAGAAGGTTCGAATCCTGTGCTGCGGTGTCGTACCTTGGGCAAGTTCGTTCACTTTACGTTGCTCGGCTGTATGAATGGGGACTTGGCTGTAGACGGTGCTGGACACTTGTACACGAACAGTCTTTGCGCATTAATTTCAGCGTGGTTTGATGCTTCCCAGAGAAGTCGAGATGGTGTTCGATTGAACAGATCTGCCAGGGAAAAGTGTACGAGCAATATTTGGACTGGATACTGCGCTATATAAGAACTTACCTTTTGTGTACGCTATGACAGAATTCAACCGGATCGTATAACTAAATATTGCCTTATGCAGCATACAACTTCAACGTGCATGTGTGTATAGCCGTGTGTGGAACAATATGGCGAACAACTTGTGTGTAGGCCTACATGTCTATATATCTGCTGCATCAAAAAGGCCGTCGGACATGTTTTAACGTGTCATTGCTGTGAAGTAACACGGAGACTGATATCGCAATGAGCGTTCTCCGTGAGTCCGCCACTCAGACCACCAGGATGACGTGGTATCGTCAAACATTGAGGTTTTATGTAATGCCTCTGTCCAACCAGACTGGCGTTCTACGTATTACCTTCACCTGTCCCACCAGGATGATTTTATACGTGATCCTCTCTCTTTGTCCCACCAAGACAGCGTTCTACGTATTTCCTTCACCCTGTCCCACTATGCTGACAATTTACCTGATGTCGTCATTTATTTCCTTTTACCTTTGTCGTCATGCTGTCCCATAAGATTGACGTTTGACGTGTTGCCATTGTACGTTATGCCGTCACTCTGTCCCACAAGACTGCCGTTCTATGTTATGCCGTCACTCTGTCCACAAGACTGACGTTCTGTGCGATAACTTCGATACCTATACATGTTCGACGTTCGATGTGTATCGTCACTATTCTGCAAGTGTGTGCACGTCGGTTTTGGTACGTTGCAGGTGTACCCGCCTGAAAACAACAGTTTCTCTTTGAATCTGAAGAAGGCGCAGAGACTGGCGCACGTCGATCCCAACGATTCACTACCCGCCGTGCTCGCCAAGTTCCAAGTGGCCGTCGCTATTGCCGTGCCGCTCTTTACGGTCTGTTAACCACGTGCACACAACGTGCACTCAATGTTCAGCCAACGTTCACACTACTGTCATTACACGTTCATACAACGTCTACTCCGTGTTCACTATCTGTTCCAAGTTTTTATTACTCCATACCCCAGGTCCATTGCACGTTTATTCCACATCCACTCCACTCCACGTTCACTCACAGTTCACTCCATGTTCTCTCTTCGTTCACTTCTTGCACACGCCACGTTCACTCCACGTCCACCCCACATTCACGACTTACTCGACCCGTAACAACGTTACGCTATTTTGTACAGTAAATGTTAACTAATCTGTTACTATTCGTATGGAAAACCTAACGTATCTGTGATTGTGACAATGTTGATGTCATTGTTAAGGTCAGCGTTGATGTCACTATTTATGTCACTACTGATGTCACTACTGACGTCACCATTGCTGGCTGTCTTTTTCACACATTAAGACTGACTTTTTTCGGTTTAAATTTACAGAAAGATGTGCCGTCGGGAAACGAAACAAACACCGCATCGAGCGGTGGTCAAAACAACGCATCAGAGGTATTAAAAATGATACATTAGTTTATGCTATGTGGCATATGGTGCTAGCGGCGCGCGCGTGCGTGCGCGTGTGTGTGTGCGTGCGCATGCATGTATGTATGTGTTCACAGATTGTATATGAGTATGTGTTTGTACGAACATGTATATACGTTCGTACACATGTACGTATGTACGTATGTACGTAGGTACGTATGTATGCATGCATTTATGTATGTATTTATGTACGCACAGACGCGTGCAAGCACGCACGCAGGCATGCACGCAGGCACACACGCAGGCACGCACGCAGGCACGCACTCAGGCACGCATGCATGTACATATATATATATATATATATGTATATATGTTATAATATATATATATATATATACATTATATATATATATATATATTATAATATATATATATATGTGTGTATGTGTGTGTATGTGTGTGTGTATGTGCATGCGTACATCTTATATGAGTAGTTGTGTGCGAACATATGAATGTATGTATATATGTATGTGTGTATATATTCATTTATGTATGGATGTATGTGTATGTATATATGTATGTATGTATGTATGTATGTATGTATGTATGTATGTATGTATGTATGTATGTATGTATGCTTGCATGGCTGTATGTAAGTACACATTGTATATGAATGGGTCCGAACTCATCCGCAGGTGTAATATGCTTCGATCATCTAGTTCTGACCTACTTTTTGTTCTAAATTCAACACTAACATTGGAACTAGGGCTTTTTCTGTTGCTGTATCAACTCTTTGGAATATGCTCCCTCTTAGTGTTAGATCAGTTGAAAATATTTAAAAAATCCGACGTCATTTAAAAACTTATCTTTACAACCTTGCTTATCCGCCGTAGCTCCCTAGCGCCTTGACCCATCTGTTGACAACTGGAATACTGTTTATGGATTTTGAGATTGACCAATCCTTTTTGTTTTGATGCGCCTCTGAGCTTAGTGTTCAAGGATTGTGGCGCAATAGAAGTTATTTTATTATTATTATTATTATATATATATATATACACACGTTGTTTATACATATATACACGATGTATGTATGTATGTATGTATGTATGTATATATATATATATGCATATATATATATATATATATGCATGTGATGTATGTTCTGCTGTAGGTACTGACGTCAGTGTTGAGAACGATGAATGAATACACTCGGAACGAGAAGAGGTCGCCTGAAGACATACCTATTATCCTGAAAAACGCTGCATCCATCGTTTCCAAATTCCCACCATCCGTGTCGACTGAAACAAAAGTACTTATTTGAGGCTGAACCATCGTTATTTCTAGTGATACGCTGATGACACATGACGTCACATCACGTGACTTGCGATACCCGTGACGACTGAGTAGTGACAGATCGCTTTAAGTGTGTTATTGTCTTACGTATTTATTACATAACACGACACCAAGATCACATCAACGGTATGCAACTTTATTGCATGTCATTTTCTTTCAGGAATATACTCTAAATTTGATTCGCATTGGCGATGGGAAGTTAGAAAACATGTCAGACCCGCTAAAGAAAGATACAATTGAACGTGAGTGTCATTTTTATATTCAAGAAAATATTTACATTTTAATGTGGAATGCTTATCCACTTATCTAAATACATGTTCTAAAGTGATCGTAAACTATACCTTTAAGTTGTATGGAAACATCCATGCAATTCTTCACGCTAAATTTGGATTTTGTCAAACCCACACCCCCGTGTAACGCTGGTTTGTATACCCTCCAAAATAGGTCGTGTTGAGAAAGACCCACCTCCTATCTATGATGGGCGCATTAATTTTTTTACACGTCGCATATTTCTGTTGATTCGTAATTAATAATACATGCATAATACATACATACATAATACATACATACATACATAATACATACATTTTGTATTGTTGCGCCTCTGGGCTTGATTTCCGAGGATTTAGGTACAAAAACGTTACCTTATTATTATTATTATGACTCTTATTTCTGTTATATTACAATCTTCTCCTGTAGTGTTCTTACTATTGTGTTATCTTATAGTATACTCTTGTGTTGTAGTGTTCTTACTATTGTGTTATCTTATAGTATACTCTTGTGTTGTAGTGTTCTTACTATTGTGTTATCTTATAGTATACTCTTGTGTTGTAGTGTTCTTACTATTGTGTTATCTTATAGTATACTCTTGTGTTGTAGTGTTCTTACGATTGTGTTATCTTATAGTATACTCTTGTGTTGTAGTGTTCCTACTATTGTGTTATCTTATAGTATACTCTTGTGTTGTAGTGTTCTTACTATTGTGTTATCTTATAGTATACTCTTGTGTTGTAGTGTTCTTACTATTGTGTTATCTTATAGTATACTCTTGTGTTGTAGTGTTCTTACTATTGTGTTATCTTATAGTATACTCTTGTGTTGTAGTGTTCCTACTATTGTGTTATCTTATAGTATACTCTTGTGTTGTAGTGTTCTTACTATTGTGTTATCTTATAGTATATTCTTGTGTTGTAGTGTTCTTACTATTGTGTTATCTTATAGTATACTCTTGTGTTGTAGTGTTCTTACTATTGTGTTATCTTATAGTATACTCTTGTGTTGTAGTGTTCTTACTATTGTGTTATCTTATAGTATACTCTTGTGTTGTAGTGTTCCTACTATTGTGTTATCTTATAGTATACTCTTGTGTTGTAGTGTTCTTACTATTGTGTTATCTTATAGTATACTCTTGTGTTGTAGTGTTCTTACTATTGTGTTATCTTATAGTATACTCTTGTGTTGTAGTGTATTGTGTTATCTTATAGTATACTCTTGTGTTGTAGTGTTTACTATTGTGTTATCTTATAGTATACTCTTGTGTTGTAGTGTTCTTACTATTGTGTTATCTTATAGTATACTCTTGTGTTGTAGTGTTCTTACTATTGTGTTATCTTATAGTATACTCTTGTGTTGTAGTGTTCTTACTATTGTGTTATCTTATAGTATACTCTTGTGTTGTAGTGTTCTTACTATTGTGTTATCTTATAACATACTCATGTGTTGTAGTGTTCTTATAACATACTCATGTGTTGTAGTGTTCTTATAACACACTCATGTGTTGTAGTGCTCTTATAACATACTCATGTGTTGTGGTGTTCTTATAACATACTCATGTCTTGTAGTGCTCTTATAACATACTCATGTGTTGTAGTGCTCTTACAGTACATGAAGCCAGCGTTGAACCTCATAGATCTAAAACCACCAGGTAAGTTACCTGAAAGTTTGTCTTGATACTTTATTTGCGGAACTACATTATATATGTGCACAGGCACAGGCACACGACGCTTGCAAACACACACACACACACACACACACACACACACACACACACACACACACACACACACACACACACACACACACACACACACACACACACACACACACACATGTATATTTACAATACAGCGAGACGTAGATGCGATGTAACGTGCGTGTAATTGTGCGGCCAGCCGTGCCGGTGGCTGTGGAGCGTAACCTGGACGAGGTGCCGGACGAAGAGGCGGAGGAGCGAGAAGAGATGAAGAAGGAACAGCGACGCCTGGACACAAGGAAACTGGTAGGACCTGCTCTGTTTGGCTCCACTTGTTTTAATACACCGAGTAGAGCCCTGCTATATTACAGTTAGATTAAGCTCAAATGTCATGTCCAGTGCATCAACGTCACCATTCTAGACACATAGATGTATTATAATTTTATATATTGATATTACACATACGCGCACATGCACACATGCGCACACTCAAATACGTACACAGGCGCACACGCACACGCACACGCACACGAACACGCACACGCACAAACACAGACACACACTCACAAAAAACACACACACAAACACACACACACGCACGCACGTACGCACGCATACACATACACACACACATACACACACACACGCACACACACACACGCATATACACAAGCATGGTATCAATGGATTGTATAAAACAGTATTTACAGTTAACTGTATATGTCATGTTATGAGTGAGTTTTGTTCAAGGGTCGTTTTGGTGAATTTATTTAAAGTGTAATGTTAGATGAATTGCATTACTTTTATGTATTGTATACGACGTATTCTATAATTATTTAAAAACCGTTCTTGTGGTATTGTGGTTTATAACAGAATATTATTCATGTGAGGTTTTGTTTATTTTATCTTGAATGTATGTACAATCCAACTCAAAAATTGCTAATAATAAATGTATTCAGATTGATATAAATGGTACAGTACAACACGTTGCACAGGATCCAATTGTGACATAAATGGTGTAGCGTGTTTACAGGTGATCAGTTACTAATATCGTTTTCTGTGTTTAAGAAACAAAGTGCTGAACACCAGGTAGAACACCTTCTTTCCCGGATTTACGCCAACGTGAAAGACAAAGCTGGATTGGACGAAGGGCCAGTAAAGTATGGGAACGATTCACTGCCGGTATCTGCTGTCTTACAAACAATCTCCAGTAATGCATCTCATATAGTGTCATCTTCCGGTCACGCCAACGTCACCATTCCAGCCGGAAACAGCGGTCGGGTTACTAATGTCATGGTACGTCCCAGGAATGTAATAGTGCATCCAACAAATGCTGTGGTTGGGCCTACTTCAACAACGGCGTGATTAAAATGTTGGTACGTCCCATTAAAGTATATGTTCTTCCCACTGATGCTGTCGTACACTCTAGATTTAACAAGACAAAATTTAACAATATTGCCACCCAGAGAATTAACTCTAGGTGGCAATATTGCAATTATCGAGAGTCCGACCCTTTTATCTATGTGTCGATTTTATTTTTAAACATATTCACGCTACTAGCACCCACACAATCAGCAGATAATCTGTTCCATTCATTTACAGTTCTTTGTGAAAATGAGAACTTTCTTATGTCTAATCTACACTGCTCCTTTGCTAATGTAACATCATGTCCTCTAGTCCTTCTATCTTTCTTAACTGAGAAAAAAATATTTTCATAACCATTCATTATTTTAAACACTTCTATCTGATCTCCTCTCAATCTCCTCTCAATCTCCTGGTCTCTAGTGTTGTTAAGCCGCATTTTTAGGCGTATTTCGTAAATAAGATCCCTCAGTTTTTGTATCATTTTAGTTGCTCTCTTTCTAGCATATCTATGTCCTTCCTGCTATATGGCCTCCACGCTTGAATACAACATTCTAAATGAGGCCTAAATATTGTTTTGTACAGTGGTATTATTAGCTCTTTTTCCTTATACGTTATGCTTCGCCTAATTAATCCAAGGATTTGATTTCCCTTTGAAGCTGCAATTCCGCACTGCTCTGAAACCTTCATATCAGCACTAATGGCTAACCCTTAGTCCTTTTCTTTTACAGTAGTACTTAGTACAGTACCCCCCATTGTATATTCTACCTCTTCGTTCCCATGCCCTGCGTGGAGGCATTTACATTTCCCAAAATTGAACAGCATTTGCCACTTTTCAGACCAGTTGATCAACTTGTCAAGATCATCTTGTAAATGTTGTCTCCATCACTTTTAATCCTTCTAAACACTTTTGTATCATCCGCAAATTTCAACACCTTGCTTGTTATTTCATCATCCAAATCGTTGATATATATTAAGAATAATATAGGTCCTAGTACTGATCCCTGTGGTACCCAACTCAATACCGATTTCCAGTTTGAAGCCTCCCCATCAACTACTATACGTTGTCTTCTGTCAATCAGCCATTTTTTTATCCAGTTAATTATACCATTTCCTATGCCATGGGCATTTAGTTTAAACAGTAATCTTTGATGTGGTACTTTGTTGAAAGCTTTTTGAAAATCTAAGTAGACGATATCTACTGGTGATGCCTCATCTACCCTCTTAGTGTTGTCTTCCAAAAAATATAACATATTTGTTAAGCATGACCTCGCTTTAAAAAAAACCCATGTTGAGATGGGTTTATCAAGTTATGTTTAACAAGAAAATCCACCATGTGATCTTTAATTAGTCTTTCTAATAATTTGCAAATCACTGATGTTAAACTCACTGGTCTATACTTCTCTGATTTGTTTCTCACCTGTATAAATTTAAAGGTCTGACACATTGGTGCAAGCGGTACGCTAATTTGCAGGCGGAATCCCAGGTGTTAATCCTGATAGTAGCTACCATTTCCGGGGTTACACTCTAATATAATGGTAGGTCACAGGAATGCAATGGTACGTTCCACCAATATATTGGTATGTCCTACTAATGTGGTAGTAGGTCCCACTAGTGCAATGGTAGGACGTCCTAATAATGTTGTGGTACGTCCTACTAATGTGGTAGTAGGTCCCACTAATGCAATGGTAATACGTCCTAATGATGTAGTGGTACGTCCTACTAATGTGGTAGTAGGTCCCACTAATGCAATGGTAATACGTCCTAATGATGTAGTGGTACGTCCTACTAATGTGGTAGTAGGTCCCACTAATGCAATGGTAATACGTCCTAATGATGTAGTGGTACGTCCTATTAATGTGGTAGTAGGTCCCACTAATGCAATGGTAATACGTCCTAATAATGTATTGGTACGTCCTACTAATGTGGTAGTAGGTCCCACTAATGCAATGGTAATACGTCCTAATAATGTATTGGTACGTCCTACTAATGTGGTAGTAGGTCCCACTAATGCAATGGTAATACGTCCTAATGATGTAGTGGTACGTCCTACTAATGTGGTAGTAGGTCCCACTAATGCAATGGTAATACGTCCTAATGATGTAGTGGTACGTCCTATTAATGTGGTAGTAGGTCCCACTAATGCAATGGTAGTACGTCCTAATGATGTAGTGGTACGTCCTACTAATGTGGTAGTAGGTCCCACTAATGCAATGGTAATACGTCCGAATAATGTAGTGGTACGTCCTACTAATGTGGTAGTAGGTCCCACTAATGCAATGGTAGTACGTCCTAATGATGTAGTGGTACGTCCTACTAATGTGGTAGTAGGTCCCACTAATGCAATGGTAATACGTCCTAATGATGTAGTGGTACGTCCTATTAATGTGGTAGTAGGTCCCACTAATACAATGGTAATACGTCCTAATAATGTATTGGTACGTCCTACTAATGTGGTAGTAGGTCCCACTAATGCAATGGTAATACGTCCTAATGATGTAGTGGTACGTCCTATTAATGTGGTAGTAGGTCCCACTAATGCAATGGTAATACGTCCTAATGATGTAGTGGTACGTCCTACTAATGTGGTAGTAGGTCCCACTAATGCAATGGTAATACGTCCTAATAATGTAGTGGTACGTCCTATTAATGTGGTAGTAGGTCCCACTAATGCAATGGTAATACGTCCTAATGATGTAGTGGTACGTCCTACTAATGTGGTAGTAGGTCCCACTAATGCAATGGTAATACGTCCTAATGATGTAGTGGTACGTCCTACTAATGTGGTAGTAGGTCCCACTAATGCAATGGTAATACGTCCTAATATGTAGTGGTACGTCCTATTAATGTGGTAGTAGGTCCCACTAATGCAATGGTAATACGTCCTAATAATGTATTGGTACGTCCTACTAATGTGGTAGTAGGTCCCACTAATGCAATGGTAATACGTCCTAATGATGTAGTGGTACGTCCTATTAATGTGGTAGTAGGTCCCACTAATGCAATGGTAATACGTCCTAATAATGTAGTGGTACGTCCTACTAATGTGGTAGTAGGTCCCACTAATGCAATGGTAGTACGTCCTAATAATGTATTGGTAGCAAAGTAGTAATGCATGGTCTGAATAATGTAGTGGTACGTCCTACTAATGTGGTAGTAGGTCCCACTAATGCAATGGTAGTACGTCCTAATAATGTATTGGTACGTCCTACTAATGTGGTAGTAGGTCCCACTAATGCAATGGTAATACGTCCTAATGATGTAGTGGTACGTCCTACTAATGTGGTAGTAGGTCCCACTAATGCAGTATGTAGTACGTCCGAATGCAATGGTAATATGTAGTGGCACGTCCTACTAATGTGGTAGTAGGTCCCACTAATGCAATAAGATTGGTAACGTCCGTCTAATGCTAATATAGGTGTTGTTACATACGGTAATGTTGTTTGGAAGTTTTGTCCCTGAAGTAGCAAATACACGCGTTGCATGTAAACGTGCTATTAGTTGTGTAATCAAACCTACAACTGCCTGGTCAAGGTCCCGATTACGAGATGTCGACTCCGACGTTGTGTCCTGTTAGTCATACTTGATGTAACAAACGTCATACTACTAATTTAGTTGGTGGAGATAGCCGAATGGCTATCCAACATGAGCACCACAGTAATAATAATAACATCGGTTTGTTTTACAGTAAATGCAACTTCCGTCTCCGTCAGTAACCGAAATTATATCTGAATGTATCACTATACTGCACTTTCTACTCTCACGACAACAAGGCGGTTCCATTTCTAGTCACCACAACATAACGTTGTCTCTTCTCCCCATTCCCGGTCTCTCCTCCCTATCCCCGCCTCTCCTCCCTACCCCCGCCTCCCCCCCAACTCCCGTCTCTCTTTCCTACCCCCGTCTCTCTTCCCTACCACCGCCTCTCCTTCCTACCCCCGTCTCTTCTCCCTAACGTCGTCTCGTTTCACTACCCCCGTCTCGTCTCCCTGCCCCCGTCTCGTCTCCATAACCCCGTCTCTGCTTCCTACCCCAGTCTCTTCTCTCTACTCCCGTCTCTCCTTCTTATTCCCATCTCTTTCCCTAACCCTGTCTCTCCTCCTTACTCCCGTCTCTTCTTCCTACCCACGTCTCTCCTCCCTACTCCCGTCTCCAACAAGACATGTTGACACTATCCTTCCCATGTTTCATCAGACGAACACAAGTCTTCCTCAAGTCTTCGCCAAGCAGGTCTCTCCAACTTGTCGTTCCGTCTGCGACAAGCGGCGAACGTAAGCGAGGTTGACGTCAAGAATGTGACGCGTTACGCAGAAAACGACACGATATACTTGGCTATGAAAGTTGACACTGCCCACAGCGCTGTCTTGCTGGAGATTAGTGGTGAAGTGACAGCGGAAACGATAAAGGTAGGGACGCCATCAGTAACGTTTTAACTGAAGTTTCTCCCTGGTTAATTGAATATATTTTAACGACATAGTTTCCAATTGATCTGAAAATATGAATAAGACGGGTGTTGGACATACCTTGAGCACAAGAAATAAAGACCTAGCAAAACACTCTTTAATAAGGGTTTAATTCATGGCAAAACGATAAGATGAACAATGGACGAGCAAGATATTGGATTACTGAAAGTTCAATCCCCTCCCAATGAAATGAAGAAAACATTTAAACTTCTGCCGTGTAGTTGGTTCACTTTTTGTGGTCCAATGATATCATGTACGCCTACCTTCTGGCTGTCGTTTTATGTTTTATAGAAATGAGAGCATTAACACTGATGTGACATGTGTTCAAAATAGTATGTTATATTGTTATATAGTAATATATTTTAGAAGTTCATAAGTTAGAGGTAACGATTCATTTTAGTAACTGTTGCAATATACAATCAGGTGTACATGAAGTTCAACGCGACGGACAAGTCGAAACACCGGCCGACTGCAGACGTCCACGACTTCAGCGTTTCTCTGCCATATCGAGATCGTCAACCGAGAGTGGTCATAGTGCCGGAGAATACAGTGAAGGAAGGCCTTGCTTACATCGGAATATTAGCACTTGATGAAAATGGTAAGATTTATTTTCTACATTGGTTTCTTTCATTTTTTCAGATTACTTTGTTACATAATCTCATAGAGGTTAGCACATCTGCCAACCAGCGAGACGTGGAAGAATACAATGAGGTTATCCAAGAAATTGGACATCTTCAACAGGCGATGCTTTCGGTTCATATTGAGCATACCATGGAGAGAGCACATCACCAATGAAGAAGTGATGAAGAGGGCAGGTCTGGAAAGAGTGTATGACATCATCAGGCATAGATGAAGGAGACTAGCTGGGCATGTACTATGTCTACCGAGGGAGAGACGTGCACATGTAGCGATGGAGTGGGTCCCGGTGGTAACAGGAAAAGAGGAAGGCCGACTAAGACCTGGCGCAAGACATTTACAGAAGACTTGGCAGAAATGGGAATCACCTGGAATGAGGCAAAAGTGGTCAAAAATGACCGTCCAGTTGTAGGAACCTCGTCGAAAGATGTCCCGAAAGAAACAGGAGGAACTAAGTCTAAGGAAGTAATTTGAGTGAGAGCTCATAAGACCATAACATTGTAACTACAATATATGCAGATTAGTCAGGTATTAGAACGTTGCCGAAAGCTGGAAACAACTACACACTAATAACATCACAACCAACCGGCACCTCCTACAATCCACTGTGACCCTCCCCCGATGTGTCATTCACGTTTGTTCTGTGGACATTGGCAGCGATGTTGAGATATATCTTCTAACAGTCTTAGAACAAACTGTAAAACGTAAAAGTCTTCCCTGGCGTATAATGCATCCACCGGATGTTCCACAATGTAATAGAAACTGGAGGGCAAGCAAAACAATCATGTCAAAACCACGACCTGAAATTGATCATACATTGTAACATGGCATTTGTAACGTAAAACGTGTGGTCATTGCCTCTGACCCCTTTTGTTATTTTAAATCCTACGATATCACCTACACAATATATATAGAATCAAAACTCACTTATTCTATTTATTTAGATTATATATAGTTGTCAGGGTGTTTTCGGAAATTTCCACTAAGCGACATAATCGGACAATAACTGCTTGTGTAAATGAGGCGTAAATTGTATTCCAGTATTGTCCGTATATGACCTAGCGCGTTGTTGTATCCGGGGCGATGAGGAGGAAGCAAAGTGTACCACTTAGTGCGTTATTGAAGCCTGGGCGATGAGGAGGAAGCGAAATGTACCAATTAGTGCGTTGTTGTAGCCGGGGCGATGAGGAGGAAGCGGAGTGTATCACTTAGTGCGTTGTTGAAGCCTGGGCGATGAGGAGGAAGCGGAGTGAATCACTTAGCTCGTTGTTGTATCCGGGGCGATGAGGAGGAAGCAAAGTGTATCACTTAGTGCGTTGTTGAAGCCTGGGCGATGAGGAGGAAGCGAAGTGTACCACTTAGTGCGTTGTTGTAGCCGGGGTGATGAGGAGGAAACGGAGTGTATCACTTAGTGCGTTGTTGAAGCCTGGGCGATGAGGAAGAAGCGGAGTGTATCACTTACTGCGTTGTTAAAGCCTGGGCGATGAGGAGGAAGCGGAGTGAATCACTTAGTGCGTTGTTGTAGCCGGGGCGACGAGGAAGAAGCGGAGTGTATCATTTAGTGCGTTGTTGAAGCCTGGGCGATGAGGAGGAACCGAAGTGTATCACTTAGTGCGTTGTTGTAGCCGGGGCGATGAGGAGGAAGCGGAGTATATCACTTAGTGCGTTGTTGTAGCCGGGGCGATGAGGAGGAAACAAAGTGTATCAGTTAGTGCGTTGTTGTTGTAGCCGGGGCGATGAGAAGGATGTGGAGTGTATCACTTAGTGTGTTGTTGTAGCCGGGGCGATGAGGAGGATGCGGAGTGTATCACTTAGTGTGTTGTTGTAGCCGGAGTGATGAGGAGGAAGCGGAGTGTATCACTTAGTGCGTTGTTGTAGCCGGGGCGATGAGGAGGAAGCGGAGTGTATCACTTAGTGCATTGTTGTAGCCGAGGCGATGAGGAGGAAGCGAAGTGTATCACTTAGTGCGTTGTTGAAGCCTGGGCGATGAGGAGAAAGCGGAGATTATCACTTAGTGCGTTGTTGAAGCCTGGGCGATGAGGAGAAAGCGGAGATTATCACTTAGTGCGTTGTTGTAGCCGGGGCGATGAGGAGGAAGCGGAGTGTATCACTTAGTGCGTTGTTGTAGCCGGGGCGATGAGGAGGAAGCGGAGTGTATCACGTAGTGCGTTGTTGTAGCCGGGGCGATGAGAAGGAAGCGGAGTGTATCACTTAGTGCGTTGTTGTAGCCGAGGCGATGAGGAGGAAGCGGAGTGTATCACTTAGTGCGTTGTTGAAGCCTGGGCGATGAGGAGAAAGCGGAGTGTATCACTTAGTGCGTTGTTGTAGCCGGGGCGATGAGGAGGAAGCGGAGTGTATCACTTAGTGCGTTGTTGTAGCAGGGGCGATGAGGAGGAAGCGGAGTGTATCACTTAGTGCGTTGTTGTAGCCAGGGCGATGAGGAGGAAGCGGAGTGTATCACTTAGTGCATTGTTGTAGCCGAGGCGATGAGGAGGAAGCGAAGTGTATCACTTAGTGCGTTGTTGAAGCCTGGGCGATGAGGAGAAAGCGGAGTGTATCACTTAGTGCGTTGTTGAAGCCTGGGCGATGAGGAGAAAGCGGAGTGTATCACTTAGTGCGTTGTTGTAGCCGGGGCGATGAGGAGGAAGCGGAGTGTATCACTTAGTGCGTTGTTGTAGCCGGGGCGATGAGGAAGAAGCGGAATGTATCACGTAGTGCGTTGTTGTAGCCGGGGCGATGAGAAGGAAGCGGAGTGTATCACTTAGTGCGTTGTTGTAGCCGAGGCGATGAGGAGGAAGCGGAGTGTATCACTTAGTGCGTTGTTGAAGCCTGGGCGATGAGGAGAAAGCGGAGTGTATCACTTAGTGCGTTGTTGTAGCCGGGGCGATGAGGAGGAAGCGGAGTGTATCACTTAGTGCGTTGTTGTAGCGTTGTTGTAGCCGGGGCGATGAAGGAGGAAGCGGAGTGTATCAGCCTTAGTGTATCGTTGTTGTAGCCGGGGCGATGAGGAGGAAGTGCGGAGATGTATCACTTAGTGCGTTGTTGTAGACCGGGGCGATGAATGAAGAAGCACTCTCGTCGTATTTTATTAAGAAAAGAACGCAGTGCATAGGCCCTATGCTGCACAACAGTCAATCGTGCTTCCTTCCGTTCGCCTGCTGCATATCACCGTCTTGTTACTTTGCAGGTCTCAAGCACCTCGAGTATGGATCTATTGGAATGCGACTGCAAGGATCTACCCGACGAAACCAAGTCATTCGCGACCGGATTCACGGCGCCTAAAGTAAACACGATTGACTTCAGCAATATCAATATTGTCGATAACTTGGCGACGAACCAGCTTGGATACTGCACTGTCATCGCCATCCTCGTCGTCTACGTCCTCCTGCTCGTGTGGGCAAGACGCATGGACAGGAAGGACATCGATAAGGTAACGTAGGAAATGTGACAGGAATGACATCGAGAAGGTAACGTAGGCACGGTGACAGGAAGGACACCGAGAAGGTAACGTAGGAATTGGTGACAGTAAGGACATCGAGAAGGTAACGTAGGAACGGTGACAGGAAGGACATTGAGAATGTAACGTAAGAACTGTTGCAGGAGGGACATCGAGAAGGTAACGTAGGAACTGTGACAGAAAGGACATCGAAAAGGTAACATAGGAACTGTGACAGGAAGGACGTAGAGAAGGTAACGTAGGAACAGTCACAGGAAGGACACCGAGAAGGTAATGTAGGAACAGTGAGAGGAAGGACATCGAGAAGGTAACGTAGGAACTGTGACAGAAAGGACATCGAGAAGGTAATGCAGGAACTATGACAGAAAGGACATTGAGAAGGTACCGTAGGAACGGTGACAGGAAGGACATTGAGAATGTAACGTAAGAACTGTTGTAGGAGGGACATCGAGAAGGTAACGTAGGAACTGTGACAGAATGGACATCGAGAAGGTAACGTAGGAACTGTAACAGGAAGGACATCGAGAAGATAACGTAGGAACAGTGAGAGGAAGGACATCGAGAAGGTAACGTAGGAACTATGACAGAAAGGACATTGAGAAGGTAACGTAGGAACGGTGACAGGAAGGACATTGATAATGTAACGTAAGAACTGTTGCAGCAGGGACATCGAGAAGGTAACGTAGGAACTGTGACAGAAAGGACACCGGGAAGGTAACGTAGGAACAGTGACAGGAAGGACATCAAGAAGGTAACGTAGGAACGGTGACAGGAAGGACATCGAGAAGGTAACGTAGGAACTGTGGCAGGAAGGACATTGAGAAGGTAACGTAGGAACGGTGACAGGAAAGACACCGAGAAGGTAACGTAGGATCTGTGACAGGATGGACATCGAGAAGGTAATGTAGGAACGGTGACAGGAAGGACAGCGAGAGGACAAGGTTAATTCCAGTATATGCATCCGGACATATATGCACGGAAGCAGACACGCTGTAGCTGAAGTCATTAAAGTCTGAGCGGTTACTAAGTCTTCGTCCACAGTTGTTTAATGCATCGTTACATCTTACAGTGGAGCAGGACGTCGTTGTAGCAAGAGCATATTTATATAAGTAAAATGTAAGTTATTATATAGCGCAATATCCAGTCCCCAGGACTGCTCAAGGCGCTTTACACTTTACACTCTGGCAGACCTGATCAATCAAACACAATATCGACCTTTCTGGGAAACATTCAGCTACGCTGCAATATATGCGCGACGACTCTTCATACACAAACATACACCACTGTCTATAGCCAGGTACTCATTCATACAGCTGGGTGAACTGGAGCAACGTAGAGTGAACGAAATTGTCCAAGGTTTGACCCGGCAGCACAGGATTCAAACACAGGTTCTCTCGACTGAGTGTCTGACGCTATAGCCACAAGGTCGTGTTTTTGTTGTACTGTGCACAGAGGAAGAGCATACCATGTATAAAACCGTCACGTTTAGACGTGGGTTGCTTGCTACAGTGGGGCACGATACCGTTGATGGACAACGACCCGACTCACACCTACGGCTACCATGTATCCGTGTTCACGGGCCTGAGAGTTCACGCCGGCACAACCTCCAACGTGTGCTTCATTCTGGCCGGGGATCAGGGAGACACGGGCATGAGACTCCTCGATGATGGCAAGAGGAAGGTAGGTGTTTCTCACTTTAAATCTAACAAGAAGATAAATTTAACTAGATTACCACCCAGAGAATACACATATATATATATATATATTGTATATATATATATTGTATATATATATATATATATACAGATTATCACCCTGAGAATACACGTATGTATATATCTGAATATTGTATATATATATATATATATACAATATTCAGATATATACATACGTGTATTCTCAGGGTGGTAATCTGTATATATATATATATATACAATATATATATATACAATATATATATATATATACATATATGTATTCTCTGGGTGGTAATCTAGTTAAATATATATATATATATGTATAACTACTCCAGATCGTAAGTGGACAAGGACTATGGTATTTTGTGGAGTTTTGCCACAGCGATATTGATCCTCGAGAAATAATTAATTTGAGTTTCATGTCATACTCACATGTTATGTAATAATATTATGACGTGCACAATGTTATGGTTGTAATAATAATAATAATGCTCTATTTATTTAACGCCAAATCCCGCTTTGTGGATCGATGCGCTGTACAATAAAGTAAATGTATATTAAAAAAACCCATAAATAAATCATTAAATAATAGATTAAAATCACCATAAGATAAACACTGATAAGACATATAATACCGAAACTTGAAATTACAAATAATGTATAACTATTACATATGCAAGTTCCACGTTTATTCAGTCGGCTTAATGTGAGCGAGGTGTCTTTTCTTCGTCGTCAGATCTTCTGCCGCGGGTCTGTTCGTAAGTTCTTCATGTCGACAGCCCTGCCACTAGGGGAGCTGCTCTTCCTCCGGATCTGGCACAACAACTCTGGATCTGGTGCCGAGGCTGGATGGTTCCTGGACAAGGTCATCGTCGAAGACCTGATAACGTCCGACAGGTAAACTGCCCTCAAGAGTCGACAGGTACACTACCCTCGATAGGTACGATAGGCTATTCCCAACAGGTGTACTACTCTCGACAAGCAACTGACTATCAACAGGTAAACTACACTCAACATGTACGCCTGACAGGTAAACGACTCTTGATAGGTAATGTACCATCAACAGGTAAACTACCCTTGACAGGTAAATTACTATCGAAAGGTAAAGAACCATGTGCGCTCGGCAAATACGGGAAAATGGCTCCTGTGTCACAGACTTGGCAAAAATGGAGTAGACGCAGACACAATAATGTTTGTTTAACCTCATGCAAATAGCATAGCAATTCGAATAGTATTTAACAATTCTTCACTATCACGACTAGGACCTATCGATGGACGTGAACTTCACATTATATTCGACCATCGTCATTCTGAACGAACAACGAATATCTGCGAACGCACTATGTAATGGTATTCATGTAATGATGCTGTGTGTGTTCTAACATTTGGTAAATATTACTTTCACAACTGCCTACTACCAAGACATCCCGTCAGGTGACGGGAATTTTTGCTAGTAATGTTAATTATGAGAATTGCAAGCAGTAGTCGTGGTGTTGTTCGTGCAGGTACTTCTTCCTGTGTGGGCGGTGGCTAGCAGCGGAGGAGGGGGACGGGCTGGTGGAACGTACCGTGCCGGTGACTCGTCACAAGGACGACGCTGGTTTCAACGTTGTCTTCTTCTCCAAAGCCCGGGCCAGACTCACGGACGACCACCTCTGGCTGTCAGTCGTTTCACGGCCCACACACAGCACCTTCAGCCGCGTCCAGGTACTAGCGAGTATACACGCACACGCACACACCACACACACACACACGCACGCACGCACACACACACACACACACACACACACACACACACACACACACACACACACCACACACACACGCACGCACGCACGCACACACACAGACACACGCACACACCACACACACGCACACACACACACACACACACACATATACACACACACTGCCTGCACCCACGCACGCACACACGCACGCACGCACACACACACACACACACACACACACACACGAACCCACATTAAATGAACGTAAGGAACTAAAAGGCTCAACGCACATTTGGATTATTCATATGATTTTTTAAATTATCATTAGCAATTATTGTCTGTATTGATAGGTGTGGTGTTAACACAGGTCAGTGTGATGTGTCTAGAGTCGTAGTGTAGTGAGATGTTTGTTGTGCATGCGCTTCACACACTTGCTTTCAGCTGCAACCGCCAGCTAACCTCCTAACAGGTGTGGAAAGGGACTACCCTCCCCTGCTGGTACATAGCCTTTCCATAGACAAGACTAGCATGACATCCTTGTGGTATACTGCGAATACTGGGCCCCTTACGGCCCCAAGCTAGTATGCTAGGGATCTAGGAGAAGGGCGACTCTGATTGCAAACCTGGGTAGACCCAGCTCATTAGCGTTGGCAGGCAGTGGGTCTAGGAGAAGGAAAACTCTGATTTCAAAACCATAAACGCAGAGCAGTGGACATGTCCAATGGACCTGTACGGGATGGAATAAGACGCTCCCGCCCCCCACGAGTCTACCGCCTATGGATAAAATACGGTGATGCTAGCACATTACAGGGCGGATGTCTTCCTCGACGAAGTCAACGGCTAGGGCGGAAGGGCTCCAGGAAGAGTTCAACGGTCACGTGTTCGGGATCAAGGCGAGCCACATCTTCTGGTGGATATCGGCTGTGGTCAACCAGCCTGGAGAGGGGTGGGCTCCGCTAGGTTGCAAATCTGCTCAAGAAACACCATGATCATGAAAACCAGTTCAAATCACATACGGGATCGGTCACAGCCCGGGTCAACAATGACCGCGCCTTCCGCCGTACACCAGGACGGAGGTGATAAGTATGCTACTGATGCCCCTGCCAAGAAGCTCCGTGGAAGAGACAATATCACCATCGGCACATGGAACGTCAGGACACTGAGAGCTGCAGGGAAACTGAAAGAACTCACATGATCATGACTTGTTGATGACAACCTTCCACATTCGCCTGAAGAGGGTCAGCAAGCCAAATTACACAAGAATCAAATTTGACATCGAGAAACGTAAGGATCCTGATGTAGCAGGAGCATTCAAAGCAACGATAGGTGGGAAATTTGCACCGCTTACCATTGTAGATGGCAAAGACATTTACCTGAACTTGCGAACCAACACCTTCAAGAAAATAGTGACAGACGCAGCCAGCGAAATCATCGTCAAACATCGTCGAACAAAGAAACCGTGGGTCACAGCAGACATCCTTGATTTCTGTGACAAAAGAAGATAATTGAAGAAGAGAAAATGTGATCCTGAAGGAGCAGCAAAATACAGAGAAGTCAACAGGAGGATCAGATACGATATGAGAAGAGCAAAAGATGACTGGACAGCAGAACAATGTTGCGAAATTGACGACAGTCTGAGCAAGAACAACAGCAAAAAGGCTTACCAAGTTGTGAAAGACCTGACATCAGTAAAGAAAGGGATAACCACCACCATCCAAGACAAATCAGGGAAATGCCTTACAGAAGAACAACATATCAATCGATGAACAGAATACAGCTCAGAACTGTACAACTACAAGACCAACGGAGACCCAGTGATACTAAATTGTCCACAGACCACCGAAGAGGACGACTACCCCATTCTTCGTGAGGAAGTGGAAGCTGCAGTGAAATCTCTGAAAAAAGGAAAGTCAGCTGGTATTGACAAAATACCAGCAGAATTGGTTCAAGCTGGGGGAGAACCCTTGATCACCACCCTCACAACAATCTGCAATAAAATCTGGCAGACACGAGAATGGCCTACCCCATGGACACAGTCACTGATCACCACGCTTCTCAAGAAAACAACCTACAGCTGTGCCAAAATTATACAACAATCAGCCTTATTAATCACTCAAGCAAAGTCATGTTGAAGATCCTACTCAACAGACTCAAACCCCAGGCGAAAAAGATCATCGCAGAAGAACAGGCGGGTTTTTGAACAGGACGGAGCACCAGTGAACAGATCTTCAACCTTAGAATCCTTTGTGAGAAACATCTTCAAACCAGCAAAGCCCGTGCCATGACTTCATAGACTTTAAGAAGGCCTTTGATATGGTATGGCAAGCGGCCCTTTGGGCATCCATGAGGAAGTATAACACTGGCTCCAATCTTTTCCGAACCATTGAACACATATACGACAAGGCCACCAGTGCAATCATCTTCAACGGCAGCATAGGAGACTGGTTTTGAACAACAGTTCGACATGGATGTCTACTATCACCCACCCTCTTCAACATCTTTCTGGAAAGGATCATACATGATGCCTTGGAAAACCATCAAGGCACTATCAGCATTGGAGGCAGGACAATCACCAACCTTCGCTTCGCTGATGATATCAACGGCCTAGCAGGAGAAAACAAGAACTAGTCAACTTGGTGGAGTGCCTGGACAAAACCTCAACAGCATACGGCATGGAGATCAGCGCCGAAAAGACCAAACTGATGACAAACAGCACACAAGGAATCAACACAGAGGTCAAAGTTAACGGACAGAGACTTAAAACAGTAACAAGCTTCAAGTACTAGGAATCAATCATCACAAACGAGGGTTCCAAACCTGAGATACTTGCAGGATTGCACAGACAACAGCAGCACTTACAGGGTTGAAACCCATGTGGAATGACAGCAACATCAATGTCAGTTCAAAAATAAGGCTGATACGCTCCCTTGTCATGTCCATCTTTCCATACGCTTGTGAAACACGGACTCTCTCAGCAGATCTACAGAAGAGGATACAAGTCATGGAATTGAGGTGCTTTCGGAAGATCTTGCGCATATCATACAAAGAACATGTTACTAACGAAGACGTTCGAAACAAGATCAAACAAGCAACCGGACCTTACAAAGACCTCCTTACAACATTCAAAAAGCGTAAACTGAAGTGGTACGGCCACATATCACGCTCATATGGCCTTGCAAAGACCATCTTGCAAGGTACCGTGAGAGGGGAGAGGAAGAGGTAGACAGAAAAAGAGATGGGAAGACAACATCAAAGAATGGACGGGACTGGAGTTCGCCGACTCCCAGAGGGCTGTGGAGAAAAGGGAATCGTGGAGAGAGCTGGTTAAGAAGTCGTCAGTGGTGCCCCAACGATCCTTACGGGTTATGGGAAAAGTGAAGTGAAGATTGATTGGTTTACTTTGTTGTGTTAACCTAATCACACAATTTATAGTCTCATTAAAGAGAACACTATTGCATAGCTTCGTTATCGTCATGCATCTAAACCCTTTTACTTTGCGCCAGGGACGTGGTGTAATTGGAATCAACGACCAATACGTTGCATATATCACTTGTACAAGAAGAGTTGCTATTGGACCCGCTGTTTGGCTTACATCGGTGTTTCTATGTTTGTTTCCACCAGCGCCTCACGTGCTGCGTGTTGCTCCTCTTTACAACGATGCTGGCGAACGCGATGTTCTTCAGGAGTGAGCACGTGGAACACGACCAAACCGTCCGCCTCGGCCCATTCGTTTATAGTGCGGCGTCCTTCATCGTGTCCATCTACAGCTCCCTCGTCGTCATCCCCGTCAACCTCCTCATTGTCCAGCTCTTCCGCAAGAGCAAGCCCGCCGACTGGGAAGGCGATAAACAACCTTACAGGACGGAACCTAAGAGGGAGGGCTCGGGACTCACTCGTACCGATGACGGCTCCCAGTTTGATGCACTGAACGAAGCAGGAAATCGACGACAAACTCACACAGAGACCCCGAAGTCGCTGGCATGGTGGAGGCAGACGTATCCTTTACCCAACTGGTGCGTCTACGTGGCGTGGGTTCTTGCGGCCTGCACCATTGCTGTGTCAGCGTTCTTCGTCATCGCCTACACCTTCCACTTTGGCAAAGAAACGTCGGAGGAGTGGTTATTGGCCCTCGTCTACTCGTTCGTCGAGTCAGTGTTTCTCGTCCAGCCCTTTAAGGTAATGCCGTTGTACCAGTTTGTACTGGAGCCGGGGCACAGGCCAACCGAATGTTCTATCTGTATGTTTACTTGATCTCACTTGTATATCTACTTGTCCTTTCACCTGTACATCTACCTGTTCTCTCACGTGTACGTCTACCTTTCCTCTCACATATTCACCTATCTGTTCTCTCACCTGTACGGAATATCTGTCCTCTCACCTGTACGTCTACATGTCCTCTCACCTTACGTCTACATGTCCTGTCCTATCACCTGCACGGACTATCTGTCCTATCACCTGTACGTCTACCTGTCTTATCACATGTACGTCTAACCGTCCTATCACCTGTACGTCTACCCGTCCTCTCTTCTGTACACAGACTATCTTATGTGCTTGGTATGCTGTGCTTATTTCGCTAGTTCTCCTGCAGGTTGTGTTCATGGCGATGTTTATGGCTCTTCTCTTCCACACGTTGGAGGAGAACTTGACTGAGAAGAGTAAATCGGAAGCGTTCAGCGAACAGGCAACTCCTGTCGACGTCGGTTAGTATCCCTGGGTGACCTGACTCTTGTAAGACGAACAGCACTAGTCGTTATTTTTGTTGTGCTCACGTAGAATGTGTCCAGTCTAAGCTATGCCTTATTAATTGTTGTTAGGAGATTTTGTGCACTGATATATTTGTGATCTTTCGGTTTAGACAAATTAATTAATATATTTTAAAACAAATCTTGTGGTGTTATGGTGACATTGGTGATGGTTGTTGCAATGATGCACCAAATTTATTGTTATTGAATTATCAATTTTTAATCGTTGTTGTTGTTGTGTCCGTAATTACCGTGCTGGTATTTGTTGTACTGGTCGTTTGTTTGTTTATTGAGAAGTCGAGATGGTGTTTGATTGAACAGATCTGCCAGGGAGTAAAGTGTAAAGCACTTTGAGCAGTCCTGATGACTGGATACTGCGCTATATAAGAACTTACCTTTACGTTTACTTTAATATAAGTATTACTGGCGACCACATGCAGTTGTGATCAAGGCGAATGTCAATGTGTGTGTTGGCGCAGGAATCAACCGATCTGGGACAACATTAGAGCCCCCGAGCAGCAGGACGTTGGCGCGCGCAAGAAGACAGCGCATCTACGAGAAGAGGATGTGGAGCGCTATCAAAGAGATCGTATCTTACGTGCTCTTCCTCTGTGTAGTCAGCTTCATCGCGTGGGGCTCGAAGAACGACACTGTCTACATGATGAACGCGGACATCGGAAAGTTGTACAACGGTGCCAACGGAACATATAAATCATCGAGGGTCAGTGGCAAGTGCCTTGTGGTAACGGGAGACAGTCTGTTCCTCTTAGCAGCGTTGACATTTATAACAGGAAGTCTGCTCTGTTGAACGTGGAAAAATGGGATATTGTTGAACATCAAAGGGTATTGCGGTTAATTCAACCCTCTTGAACAGTATTGCCAATAAACCTTGCTTTGAAACTGGATGTTTTGTTTACCATTTACACATGCTCCGTACCTTCCAAATTGCGAACGTTGCTACAGGCATACTAAACACAATTTGGCGGGCAGTATACATTCAACATAGTGATTTTAGTCTGAAGAACATTATATTAATTGATAAATGCAAAATTTGAACTGCTTCCTTTTAAAGCACCTCTCGATGCAGTAGTTGGTTAATTTTATTCGATGATACGTTGGTGAGATTTGATGACGGTAGACAGCTCACCTCACGCCATATCATACTTAATTCACTTCTTTCGCGTGACGTTAGTGAGGTGTTACGATCATGGAAGGTGCCGTGTCGTTTATGCTGACGATTTATCTGTTACTGCGCCTATTTCTCTGATGTTTTCAGGCTTTTCTTAAAATACATGTCTGCTTGAACCAATATATATATACATATGTAATGACAAACTTAAGTCCAGTTGGTGATCAGACTTGAATATACGACGCCTTCTGTTGCAGGTGGTCAACCGAACGACATTCTGGCGTTGGTGTCGGGAGACGGTGGTGCCACTCACCTACAACGAGTGGAACTACGCCGGTCATCCAACGACTCGACGAGTACGAGCATTCCTCACGGATATGACGTCATTCCGCGTCGGCCCAGTGCGCATGAGACAAGTCCGGGTGAAACCTGGTAAACTGATTAACGTGATTTTGATACGATATTTAAAACGCGGTTTTTTCATGTACTTGCCAATTCAAGTAGACCCCTACATTCAAATATAATAATTATGTGTGAAGCATGTCGCCTGAGACGATGAATCTGAACAAAACAAAAATAATGTGGGCTGGGCAGCAAGAGAGGTGTTGACCATAAAACATTAGAATACTGCTAGTGTTTGAACACAAAATGGCCTAGTTTTAGATCAAGGTCCACAGGTCCACACCAACGCACCACACGTCACCTCACCCTACACTAGACCACTCAGAACTCAGAACTCAGAAGCAATATATTTGACCTATAAATACGAATACATGTACGATGAATAACGTAAGCAATAGATAAGGTCGGGAGTCTCCCATTAAGATATATAATTTCGCTAGCACAGGAGCCACCCAATAAATATAAACAAACAACAAAATTTACATGAAATCAGAATAGCATATGACTTGTTTTTATAGTTGGTTATTACTCAATGTATCAACATAACATAATAGAACGACGTATTATACGTACTCGTGTACACATTGACGCACAAATCGATACTTAGGTATACATTTCAATACGTATTATGAATTACAAATAATGCAATTATGAATACAACAACTGGATTCATAATTTAAAATAAAAGTTTTTTTGTGTTTGTGAGAAAAACCATATAGACTGTGGGTGTAAATTGTGTTAATGATAATACTTGGTGTATTGTTAACTGTCTTTATTACGTTGTGCCTAATGCATTCTTTTGAAAATTCATATTTGACTCTGGACATGCACATATTATTTCTTTCACGTGTGTAGTGCTGATGAATATCATAGACGTGTGTTGGCAATAACATTGACGTAGTAGGGTAAAAGATTGTTAATTAATTTGTAGTACAATTTTAATTGTTGGATTTTATAAATGTCATCCAACTTTAACAACTGAAGTCTTTTTTAAATAGGACTTGTGTGAACATTATATTTACTTAAGGACATTGTTCGTATTGCTTTTTTCTGTAATTTAAAAATGTCATGTGCCTGATGACCCCATAATAGTAAGCCATGATTAATATGAGGGAGAGTAAGAGCATTGTACATAATATATAATGTATTAAGTGGTAAAAACTGTTATTTAATATGCCTATTGTTTTATAAATTTTATTTGCTAATTTCTTTGTATGACTTTGCCAGTTTAAATGGTTATTTATTGTGATGCCTAAACATTGAAATCATTTACACGTTCACTGTATGCCCCATCTATTTGTAACACAGGGTATTCTACTATCTTTTGAGGCATATGAAAAACTTATGAATTTAGTCTTTTTGGCATTTAGTGACAGTTTATTACTAATCTTTGTTAGTTCTTTGTTAATATTTTCACTTCGCATTCGGCCTTCTGAATCGTTAAATGTATTTAGTGTACTAATAAGGGTGGTATCGTCAGCATACGTTATGAATTTGAAAAGATCAATAGAAAGTGCTATGTCAGTTATGTATGTAATAAATAAGAGTGGACCTAAAATTGAACCTTGAGGGACACCAATGTTGATGACTGTTTCCTTAAACTTAACATTTTCAATTTCTACGTACTGCTTACGATTTTGTAAATAAATTTTACAAAGGTCCAGATCCTTGTCTTTACTCCATAGTAATTTAACTTCTGTACCAATATATTATGACCAATTATGTCATGCTTTTGATAAATCAAGGTATATTATATTTATTGGAGTAGCAAATTAATTAAATTCTTGTGTAATTCTGTCTGTAATTTCGAGTGCAGCAAGATCAGTAGAATGTTTCTTTCTAAACCCACATTGGCTATTGTAGTATAACGCTTTGTATTGGAAGTAGTCGTGGATTTGATCAAACATAACCATTTCATAATTTTTTGAAACACTGGCAGGATAGAAATAGGACGATAATTGTCAAAAGTCAGGAACATCACCTTTTTTGAAAAGCGGTATGACTTTTGCAAATTTTAATTTGTCTGGAAATATACCAGTTATTACTGATTTATTAAAAATTAGAGTGACTGCATTGCTATTATTTTTTTTAATTAATTTTAGTAATTGTGTTGTTATACCGTCTTTTCTACAACTCGATTTAGGAGATAAACCATCAATTATATTAACAGTAGTTTCCATGTCAATTGGGTTAAAGCTGAATGTTGGAAATATCGGATTTTTCAGGTAATCGTTTATGATTTACCTTCAGTTGAAGTTGTTTTAGAGGCTACAGTAGGACCAGCATTAGTAAAAAATGCATTAAATCTGTTTGCAATAATGCAGTTGTCGCTAATTATTTTCCCATCGACTTTGAACAACTCTGGAAATCGTTCTTTCTTTTGACTTTTCTGAATAATTTCTTTAATTAAACACCACGTCTTTTTAACATCATGTTTATGGTTTTCAAAACTGGATTGATAATGCATTTGCTTAGCTAATATAATATTACTTTTAAGAATTGTATTATAAGTATGCAAGTTAGTTTTCAGTTTACGATACTGCTCTGTATTTACGTGAGTCTGTTTCATTCTCGAATACAATTTGTTTCTAAACTTTATCGACATAATACTGACCTTGGTATTCCAAGGAGTTTTCTTATGTTTACATTTGTTAAATTTAATTACTTTAATAGGTAGACATTTATCCATAGCTGCAACAACATTTTCATCGAGGATATTGTAGTTTTCATTCGGATCCGCATGAGTATCTGTGTTAAGTTTGTCGTAAATATTTGAGTTTATTATTTCAATTTTTAATTTACTGAGTGAGTCAGGATTTTGTTGTTTTATTCGTATAAACGCGTTGTATGCGTGTGTGTATGTGTGCGTACGTGTATACGTGCGTGTGTGTGCGTGCGTGTGTGCGTTTGAGCGTGTGTGAGTGCGTGCGTGCGTGCGTGTGACCGTGTGTGTATTGGCAGTTATACACATGCCATGCTGCTTGTAGACTCGTGCGACGTCGTTGACATCCTGAGAAAGCACGTGCGGCAATGCCGAGGCGACTACTACCTGTTCAGTGAAGAAAAACGCAACTTCTCAATAGGTTGGTCCATCTTGGACAACGACACGAACAAGTCACGACTCGCGATGACCTACAAATATCACGGCATGTTCGAGCTGCAGGTTGGTCACACATGCCTGATGTTTGTGGACACATTTACTAAGTAAATACCTGAAGACAACATTGATTGGTTTTATAAAGAACAATACGATTGATGTTTCAACATTATTTCAGATAGGTATTTCAGATATGTCTGGAACACGATGTGAAACGTGTGCGGTGTGAGATGTGTTTTTATTCGCTTGGTAAGTATTTTTTTATACAAACGTTGCTCCGAGTAATGAACGTTTTGAGAATAATTTTTTTGGTGAATTGTTGGATTACTGTTTCGCACTCTCCAGTTATTTTAATCTGCAAATTAAGTCTGACGAAACTGTTATTGGTATTTTCATAACCAATCAATACAAAATTTAAAGTTCATCTCCTCTTAGTTTTCAAGTTTCTTGCGTTATTAACCCTCCATTTATTAAACTTTTTATGTGTATCTTATTCGACGTCCTCAATTAGATCTTGCAAATTATTCAAGGCCCTCGATTAGACTTTACAACTTATGGAACTCCCCAGATTTTGGTTTTTCAACTGATCTAATGCCACTGATTTATTTGCATATCCATGTTCGTCCCACATTCAAGTTAAACATGTTGACCAGATTAGACTTAATATGCGCAATAATAAAATGTATAATAATAATAATAATCATCATAACCTTTTAATAAACAAGATCCTTTCACCAACGTGCGAGGATAAAACGACACGCCTGACTGCCTTGCAGGGTTTGCCGACGTCCGGTCTGCAGGCACTATACGGGGGCGGGGGCTATGTCGCCGACCTGGGCACGTCTCGCAGAAAGGCCGACCGTCTCATCTTCCAGCTCAACGCCACAGACTGGATAGACGTGTACACGCGCGCCGTCTTCATCGAATTCACGGTCTACAACCCCAACGTCAACCTGTTCGCTTACATCAACCTTCTGACGGAGTTCACTTCCACGGGTGAGGCAATCAGTAAATAATGGCACGTTTGAAAGAAATGAAGCTGAGACTTTTTGTTATGGTAAACTGTAAATATCATCTTGGAATTTGAATTGGTGTTTCATAAATATATATTAATATGTGGAGTGGGACATTACCGTAAAACGACGCCGATTGTGGAAACAAAGAGCTGTCGGTCTACTGTGAAGTATTGCAAAACTTCGAGAATGTCATTCAACGTTACCATTAAAGGGCCAAAACTTTGGAATAAATTGCCAACCGATTTAAAACAATATGCCAAAACAAGAAGCAAAGCAAAGTACAAGAACATTTTTGTTTTGATAACAAGTAGGGTCTACACTGCATTCGATTAAATTATAATCGTATGTATATATACTCCTTTATATATAAACAAGTGTATATATATATATATACACACACACACATATATATATACACATAGGGGGTAATATATATATATATATATATATATATATATATATGTGTGTGTATGTGTATGTATATGTTTATATATATATATATACATACACATACATATACATACACACACACATACACACATATATATATATGTATATATATATATGTATATATATATATATATATAATATATATATATATATATTTATATATGTGTGTGTGTGTGTGTGTGTGTGTGTTTTCTATTCTATGTATCTGGGCAAATTAAGTAATGATGTTATCAGTCACGAGTTTGTTTTGCAGAAGAAATAATTTGTATACGCCGAAAGACTTCAATTTTGATCCCCATCTAACTTTCGTTTGTATTTGGTCGATATGTTTAATGTTTCACGTATTACATATTGTGAAATAAACACATTCATTCATACTGAGAAGTTCGAGACAACTACTGTGACGAATATATATAAAGTGAAGATTGTTCCGTTTGTCGGCAACTAAAGGCGGCCTCCTACGTAACCCTCGAGTCGACTCGTTCCACGTATACAGCGGCGTGGGCAGCATCGGCACAGTGCTCGTCGGCGCTCAGTTCATCTTTGTCTTCATCCTCATCTATCAAGTCATACGCGAATTCATCAAGCTGAAGAATCAGCGCCGAAATTACTTCAAAGAACCTTGGAACTACATAGAAATCTCCGTCATAGTGTCGTCGTTCGTAGCCGTCGCAATGTACGCAATTAGAGAATCCCTCAGTAGGGTCATCTTGAGTCGTTTGAAGAAAGACAGAGGTAGGTGTGATTCTACAGTTACGTTAGGGGTGGCATCATAAGGACGCAAAGACCTAACATTATGCGTTTAACAATGGTTTACCCCCTCCCACCAATAAGTGGGTGGGACCTATGGTGGTGTTTACGAAACAAAATTTATATTAGCGTTAATTTGCAAAATATCTTAAAAGTGCAAGCCGCACACGTATGAACACAATCATTGGACGCTCGATAGCCCAACAATGTATATGCTGCATGTGGCTTTGCTTGGTCAGTTGTTGTATCGCAGGTCAGTTGTTGTATCGTAACTGGTGTCGGAACGATATTAATATTTGGTGGGCTGGGCCGGGGCTTCAGCACCACTCCGCAGTCGGATCATGACATCGGAAGACAGGGGAGGGTTGCTCACCAGAAACATTCAACTATACCATTCGCCCGTGAGATTAACCAATACCCCTCACCTTCAGGCTCTCCAAACACTTTCAATGGCACCCCCTTGAGGCTCGCTTAAACCTACCTTCACGATCACAAACAAACTCAAATTGCACCAAAATACCTACATGCCTAAGTATTGGGGGGCTAATCCTATCTCCAGCCCCCCACCAAAATGCAACCAAAAATGTACTCCTTCCCTAAATATGGGAGGGGGGCTAATCCTATCTCCAGTCCACACTAAAATACTGGGCGGAGGGGTTCAGCTTCCCTCCAAGCCCCTCGGTTTCGGCACCCACGATTGTCATAAATAAAAGTATTCACTGACTATAAAGATACCTCTATGCGTTCGTGATGTTGATGGACGAAGTATTCTGTCCACAGAAGCCTATACGAACTACAGCACCCTGGCTACGTACGACAACCGACTGACGATGTTAGTCGGCGCCATCGTCTTCCTCGCCAACGTCAAGTTTCTGCGCACCCTCCGCTTCAACAAGCACATCAGCCAGTTCGCCAGGACGCTGCGGCGCGTGCGCGCTGACCTCACGAGCTTCGGGGTCATCTTCGGCACGGTGTTCGTTGCGTTCGCCATGAGCGGCTACCTGGTGCTTGGGCGGGAGAGAAGAACGTTCTCCACCTTTTTCATCAGCTTCCAAACCCTATTCTCCATGCTCATCGGCAAGTTCGATCTCGTCAACATCACGGGACAAGTGAACAGGTTTGTACGGAGTCACACTCGTCTTTCTCTCGTCGCAATCCTCATTCCTAAGGGAAACTTTACTAATACCTTAGTAAAAATTATATAGATTATTATAAAAATAAAACAGTTCTGTAGAATTCGAATAAAAATTTACGTGGCATTAAGCACTCTATAGAATTCTATGAACTTCTATAATTAAATATAACTTATATGGTCAAATTTTTTTTAAATATATTTGTATCCAATATTCTATAGAATTATGTAAACAATTATGGCAAACATACTTTTTATAGCATTCTAAGAAATTCTAAAACATTCTATAGTACAAAATACTCTAGTCCTACTGCGCAACGGTAACAGCTTCGGACTCTCCACTGAAAGAACCTGGGTTCGAATCCTGGGCAGCTGTGTCGAACCTTGGACTACGTTGCTTCTCTTCACTCAGCTATATGTATGAGTACCTGGCTATAGATAGTGGTGGCTATTTGTGTACGAATAGTCTTCATGCATTAATTGCAGCGAGTCTGAAAGCTTCCCAGAGAAGTCGAGATTGTGTTCGATTGAGCAGGTCAGCCAAGGAGTAAAGTGAAAGCGCTTTGAGCAGTCCTGAGCGCTGGGTACTGCTTGGAATATATTCTCTAGAATGTTTTGCTATGGGACAAAAGGGCCTTGCCAAATTAGAGTTAAATATTACGATATTGTTTACTTATTACCGTAGTGTCTTAGACCAATAACACATCGATTGTTCTATTCCATTAGAGTAAATCGTTACGTATGTTATCAGTGACGATTGCCTTGTAAAGGAGCAAAACCCGTTGTGTTTTCTGGTATGATATACCTAGCCGTGCCGTGATCTCTGACATTCTCACAGTCGGCTGAATCGTGTATGTTGCAGTGTCCTCGTCCAGTTGTTCTTCATCACCTTCAGTGTTATTGTCTTCTTCATCCTCGTCAACGTCTTCCTCGGCATCCTCCTCATGGGCTACACGCAGGTCTGTGCGCGTCACGACACCATAGGCCTTGTTAACTATGGCAGAGTGACGTCATTTAAGACGGTCACAGGCTGCTGCATGAACACAAGAAATAGACTGTTTGAATACCAAATATCTGCAACTTTACGAAATTATAATATTTCGATGACATTAATTAATGGTAACAAGCGAGGACCGCATAAAGAACTAGCGGCTGACGTACGCACGCACTATGTATAAATACGTGGATAGAAATACACATACATATAAGTACTTTGACTACTTATTAATATGAATAACTATACGTCATGTAAGCTACTAAACAGCAGGCTTACGAGTAACGAATATCAACGAGTACTGAAGAGTACGAGTAATTAGCAGGGCATATTTTGATTAGTAAAGAGTATGGGTAAAGAGTATTTTGGTACTAAACAGTACTTCTAACGAATACTTCGAATACTAAAAAGTCCGAGTAAGGAGCGCTGCTCCAATACTTGTCGTCTTGTTTCAGACACGAAATGCGCCGGTGACGACTGACGGGCGTTATGATATTGTATGCTTCCTTCAGCGTCAGATATTAGGCTTCTTTTCACGAAACAAACGACACAGGAAAGGTAACTATATATTACCGTAGTATCCGTCATTCACACCATTTCTATCATAGTAATACTCTTAGATATACTCGTAAACCACAACAATGTTCTTATGTAAATAATCGCACTCAAGCAGGCCAGCTAAAGCATTAGCAGGGTCCACGTCGTGGCTATGTTTCGGTTTCGCATGACAGATAGCACAACATCATTATGTTGCCGTATGTCACCATGTCACCTAAGATGATCTTGTCACAAGAAGTCACCCTATTACCCGATGTCACCACATCACCCGAGGACACCTTGTCATCCTATCATACGAGGGCATCCTGTGTCATGACGTCACACTGTCATTTTGTCTTTCGTATAATGCTTGTATGACAATGTTAGAATATGCATCAATATTGATGTGTGTAATACAGCAGCAACAACAACAGCAGCAACAACAACAGCAGCAACAACAACAACAACTACTACAAATAATAATATAATAATAACTGTGACGGACGAAATGATGGTCGACACGACGACGTTGTCAGTTCCAGGGAAGGAAGACGACGGCTACGAGACGACTCTGGAGCGACTCAGCGAGCAGTTGAGGCGCCTAGACGACATCGTCCTCGGAGCCCACGCGAAGGGACGACGGGTGCGCTTTGAGTAGCGCCGCCGGCACATCTCACACGCCACGCCGACAACGACACCTCTCCAGACGAGGCACACGTTGTCGTACTACAACGTGTCGGCAAACGCAATCACAACGTGGAGAATTGTGGAGCGCAGCGGTGCTGTGGCTAGAGCTTCGGATTCTCGATCGAGAGTACCCGGGTTCGAATCATGTGCTGCAGCGTCGAAGATTGGACGCGTTCGTTCACTCTACTTTGCTCCAGTTCACACAGCTGTATAAATGAGTACCTGGCTATATACAGTGGTGGATATTTGTGTTTGAATATTCTTCGCGCATTAATTGCAGCGTGGCCGGATGCTTCCCAGAGAAGTTGAGATGGTGTTCAATTGAACAGGTCTGCCAGGAAGTAAAGTGAACGCTGGATACTGTGCTATATAAGAATTTACCTTTTTACTTGTCTCGTGACAGTTCCGTGAACGCCACTACAGTGATAAGAACTTGTGATCTCACAATGACATTAATGTGTCACGCCCTCCGTGGCTCTGTGACATATGCACTGGCAATCTTTAGTTGATCAAATAATGGTAGTGGTGTTAGTAAAGTGTGATTAATGCAAGACTGTTGGTGGTTGGTGTACAATACGATCCCGTTACATGTTACTTGGGAACGAGTGAGCGGAATAAAATGTTTGTAAAATGTTAACGTTGCCGTTGTACTAATTGATATGGCCATTCGATGTTCAACGCTCACTAGTGTACGGAAGGTCGATGGCATTACGATAAACAGTCGTTACATCACAGCAATAGATTACGTTACGCACAAAGAGTCACTACATTACAAGAATCAACGACGTTACGCATAAACACTTATTAAATTGCAAGGATCGATAACGTTACACACAAACATTTATTACATACAAGAATAGATGAAGTTACACATAAACACTCACATTAACACTTTCTACATCAAAAATATATATTTCCAGTGAACATTGTAATATTACAAGAATAGATGACGCCATGCATAGACAATCACTACATATCAAGAATAGTTGACATTACGTGAACGAACTCTCATTACATTACATTACGTTACATTACATAATCGATGACAATACACACGAACATTCACTTTATTAAACACACACAACTCAAATTGATGAGATTACAAGAATCGAACGACGTTTCAACAAAACATTCAATGAATTAAAAGAATCGATGGCGTTGCAATTAACACGGATTATAATAAACGAATTGATCTTCATTGACGTGGTATATGTTGCATTCGCGTATTTCTTTGACATGCCTTTTTTGCTAATTCTATTTCAGTTATTTCGGGTCAATCCTTGTTGTAGTAGTACTTCCGCTCTAATAAAAGATGTACGTACCAAAATTGAGAACGTTGTTAAATGTAGTTGCACTGCCTACGGCCGACCTCAAAACACGATAATTGGTTAAATGAACACCGTAAAGACACCGACACATTTGTTTGTTTCAAAATAATATCCGTACTAAACGTGTTATTGATATTACCATATGTGTCTTAATAGTCGATGAAACATGTGTTGGCGATGAAAACAAAATGTCAGTTTTATAACATATATATAGAAACCACTGTACGACGGTATAATACCGAACAATAACTTAAGTCTTCGATTTTAAAGGTAAAATATAATTTTTCAGACCGGAAATAGTGTATGTTTAGACGTCAGATGGCGCCTACGTCGACCACTGACAGGCGACGGAAGCTCGATGGATGCATCGTTTAAGTTACCTTTGTAATCTAGTTGCAGTATATTGATTAGAATAAATAAAATTTTATAAATTTAATATACGGTGTGCCCCAAGGATCCATATCGAGGCCACTACTGTTTATTTTATTAATTAAAGTTGTTCATAGGCTTAATATCGCTGCGCCCGGCCCATCGGTCAAATCATAGATCCGCTCCTGCAATCTACGTAGAAACAGACAACGCATTCATTTACTTTCAACACATCGCCATCATCATAATATCACAAAAGATAGTCTGACTTCCACCCACAATCACTGCATACCGGACTCTGTTGCTAATAATCGCGTGCTAACACACGTGATATCAAGCACCATTGATAAGGAATAAAAAAGACACATAATCTGTTTTAACCGTTCATCTGACAATCCGTAACTAAGTATTCGAAAGACACAAGACATACGTACGCACGCACGCACGCACGCACGCACGCACGCACGCACGCACGCACACACACACACACAAGTGAGTTCCAACAAACACCAGATTGCAGGTGTGACGACACGCACCCAAACATATCTCCGCATCGTCTGCCGCTGAACGCAGCCATGTGAAGCATCTTCCAAGCACAGTCACCTTGTCCCGTCGTCATTGTGTTCGCACAATGAAATCGACGCAGCTTTTATGGATCAACAACTCTAGTGTCTGCCGCGCCTATAACCATTGAGCGCGCGCCGACGAGAGCGCGACAGGAAACAAAGCCAAGTGTTGACATCCGAGCCTCCCCACTGCAGCTGTTGCTCGCCTACAGACAGATGTCGCCAGAGTCACATCTACCTCTGCCTCTGCGCGACAGAGATGGCCTCAGTTCGCGGCCGGAGCGGTTCAATGGCCTGCAACTAGTTTTCTCTACTCGCTCGATGCAATGCAGCGAAAAATGACGAATCTATCTAAATGCGACAAAGGAACGTTTGTGAGGAATCATTGTTTTTGTTCTATGTAACGAATGTTCTTTTCTGAAGCTCGAGGCGTAGACATATTTACCTCCGTCGATCTACGTTCACTGGTCTAGCTACATGCGAAATGAATAGGCGGAATATGATATTTTCATCGACTTGAAAGACTAATATTTTGTATAGGATATTTTATGTATTTTTCATGCGTTTTATTGAGTTTACATTATGTTGTTGTTCTCCTCCTTGTTCCCGGCTGTACAGAGGTGAGGGTGAGGTGCAGTGTTGCCGAGTCACTCGCTGTGCTTTTCTTTCCAAACGTGTCCATCCATAGCTCCCTCTCTTCATCTTTCATCCTCCCCCGATCTTATCAAATCCCTCATCGGGCAGTCCTCCCATCTCAGTCGTGACCTTCCCCTATTCATGTATCCTTTGAGTTTTTCAGCCTCTGCTCTCCTTGCCATTTTTTTCCTGCATCCATCATTGTTAAATGGTCTGCCCAATTCATCCAGCTTCTCAGTAATCCTCCTGTTAGGCTGCATGACATTATAACCTCTTTACTTAGGTCGTTCTTCCTTCTTTTGTCTACCCTCTTTGTTCTTGCTATTCTTCTAACCCAGTTGTTCTCGCAAGCCTGCAGCTTCTCTTGTTGTTATGTCAATGCCACTGTCTCCAGACCATATAGGCATGCATTTTTAACACACGCTCTCACACTTTCCCTTTCACCTTTATCGAGATCTTTCTGTCCACCATGACTCCCTCTACCTTTCTCCAAACATTCGCTCCTGCTTGTATTCGATGTCGCACCTCTACCTCTGAACGCCCATCCGGCGTAACCATTCCTCAAAGTTACACGAAGCCGTCCACTTGCTTGATTTCCTTTCCATCCAACCTGATGTACAATGCGCATTTCTATCTTCTCCAGGCTCATTCTCAGTCCGTGATTCTTGAACACTGTTCCATTCCTCCAACATTTCGTGTAGCTCCTTTTCGCTTTCTGCTACTATGGCCACATGAATGATAAAAGAAACAATGAACGCGTTATGACCCTCATCGGTCATATTTTCTACTGGTTATATGAATTAACAAATACCAACAGTGTACTGCTTCTGTTCGACCTGTCGGTCGTACCACCAGGACTTGACACATACAACAGAAGAAGAAGAAGAAGAAGAAGAATTTGTTTTATTTGACCCAGGCATTTCATATAATTCATACAATACATCCATGTCCAAAAAAAAATAATAATACAAATACATAACCTTATAGTAAACATTGCATAATGTATGATAAATAACAAAAAGTAGGGTCAGGACTTTGGTAGTCGCTATCGAGGAGCCACCTTTTGTAATAAAACTTTAACTGAATCAATACATCACCTAATCAAATTCTTCCAGAAAAAAATAAAAAATAAAAATATGTATGCATGTTTGTAGTGTGAGCAATCTTACATGCTTATTGAGTTTGTCGTTTAGGCACTGTTTTGTACTGTAACAAGTTGACAGGTGGTTGTCGGTTCTTAATTTTGCATACATATATAGCAGTTTTGCCTGGTGCATGTTTCTTGATAGTTTTGTAAAAAATAAAGTTTAACATTCTTGGCAAATCCTTGTGAACTGTGTGTACTAAGCTTTTCTTTGACAATATCAGGAATGTTATTTAGTAAAAGTGGTAAATTAGGCATTTTTTAGCAAATTCATGTTTAATTTTATAAATGTATATTTTATTCTTGACTCTTGTATCGTGATTATGTACCTCATAGTTAAACATTATCCTCCAGTTTTGTAAATAAACTGGTAAGTCATTGTGTAAATATTTATAGTAAAATTTTAATTGTTGTAATTTAAGAATGTAATCTACTTTTAACAAGTTGAGTTTTTTGTGAAGTGGTTCTGTGTGGGAAGTATAATTACTTAAGGTAATCATTCTCAGGGCTTTTTTTTGAAGTTTTATTATTCTATTTGATTGAAAGCCCCACGCCATGGTGCAATAATTAATGTGTGGCACTATTAAAGAATTATATAATATTATTTTAATATGAAGAGGTAACACATGTTTAAATTTATTTAAAATGCCAATTTTTTTTAAACAAGCATTTTATATTTTTTCAGTGTGCTTTTTCCAGTTTAGATTTGTATCTATAATTAAACCCAACAAATTTAATTCTTTGACTTGTTCAATATTTACATTGTCTATCTTCAGAGTAAGTGTCTGTATATTTTTCTTTGCCTTTTGAAATGTCATGTATTTCGATTTTGCTATGTTTAGCGATAATTTATTTATTTTGAGCCATTCATTTATTTATAAAAGTTCTTCATTTATTAAAGATTCTAAATTTTCGCTGAATGTGTTTAGTGTACTTGATAGAGTTGTATCATTAGCATAAATTATGAAATTAAACATTTTACTGGCTTTTGCAAAATCATTGATATATATGATGAATAACAGGGGTCCTAAGATTGAACCTTGTGGTACACCTGTTGTTATTGATAACATATTTGATTTTATATTGTCAATTTCCGTACATTGATTACGATTTGTTAGGTAACTGCTGAATAAGTACAGATGTGTTCCATGTACACCATAATATTTCAATTTGTCAATTAAATGGTCAATGGTATCAAAGGCTTTGGAAAGATCTAGGTAAATATTAATGGGTATTTCATCCTTATCCAGTTTGGTTATTATTCTATCTATTCATTCTAGTGCTGCGTATTCAGTTGAATGTTTAGATCGGAATCCATACTGATGGTCAAAAAAAAGCTAAGAGTCTTTTAAATAAGATAATAATTGGTAAAAAAAAATTTTTTAAGTACTTTTTAAATAGCTGGTAGAAGAGATATGGGTCTATAATTATTGAATACTGCTGGCTCACCTTTTTTATAAATGGGAATTACCTTAGCAATTTTTAGTTTATCAGGGAATATTCCTGTGGTTAATACTTGATTTGTTAATAAAGTTATAGATTTGGTTAGTGCAGGTTCAAGCATTTTTAGCAGTTTGGTAGAGAGACCATCACATCCACAGCTATTTTTGTTGGGTAGATTAATTATTGTTCTCTTTATGGTATCTTCTTCAACATATTTAAATGTAAAATTACAGTTTACTATTTTATTTAGATAATATTAAGAATGATCATGAATGCCTTTGTATTTAATATCATTAGCTAGATTACTACCTATATTGGTAAATAATATATTGAATTTATTTGCAATTTCTAATTTGTCTGCCACAATAGAATCGGATTCTTTAAAATATTTTGGATATGATTTATTAATTTTATGTTTAGACAGGATTTCATTTATAGTTTTCCAAGTGTTTTTTATATCAAATTTAAATTGATTAAAACACTTGTAAAAATATGATTGCTTTGCTTTGCGAAAACTTCTTTTCAAAATACTATTGTATGTTTTTAGATTAATCAATAATACGCCATATTCAGAAGATTCAGGTTAGTGATTTTTAATTGTTTGTAAAGTTTGTCTCTGTATCGTATTGAGGTTAGCAAGCCTTGAGTTATCCATGTAGATTTTTTGTGTTTATATTGATTAAATTTCACTAATTTGCTAGCCATATATTTATTTTAGCTTGATTTATTTCATTGATAATAATGTTATAATTATGGTTTGGATCAGCATTTGAACTTGTATCTAATTTTGTTATGTATTTCAGAAGAGATTATATAATTTCTGACTTTTAACATAGCCTCTTTATTTTGTACATTAACTCGTATAGAGCAGTGTTCATAAGCATAAAATATGGTTGATGATCAGAACATTTTTTAATTAATATTCCTGCTGTACTTTGCAAAATATGCTTTGTTAAATTACCAAAAAAATTATCAATAAGTGTACCAGTACATGTTGTGAACCTTGTAGGAAGAGTAATTTGGGGGAAGAGACTAAATGAAGTTAACATGTCAAAGAATGTGCTACAGTGTTGTTGCTCGTTTATTTTTAGCATATTTATATTGTAGTCCCCTGCAAGAATAAGGTTGTTGTTTTGATGATGTTGCACAGATGACAGGACCATTGTAAATTCATTTATAAATTCGTTATAGTTTTCAGTTAAAGGCCTTGTTGGTGGTCGGTATATATTTCCTATAGTGACTGTCTGCGATAAGCCTCCTCCATTTACTTGTAATACTTGTCCCTCCCATTGTTCATACATATTTAATTTCATATTTACTTCATAATCAAAGTGTTTATCTATATATATATATATATATTAATAATCCCCCTTTGGTGCTGCAACTTTTTCCTTGGGATATACAGTCATATCCATTTAATTGAATTAGTGATAAGTCATCATTATCAGATAACCAGCTCTCCTGGAGACATATTATGCTAAATTTAAAATTTAAGGAAGACAAGTCATTTACAAATGCCTCGAGCTCACTAAACTTTGCATTAATGGACTGTATATTTGAGCTTAGGATACTGAAATGTTTATTATTGTTTTGAACTAACAAATAAAAAAATTCAAAATCATAATATGACGATCGGCGTATTGTTGGCAATTCATTATTTTCATCAACAGTATTACGGTTGTATAGAATATTATTTAGACAATTATTTGTAATACCACCTGTAAATTGGAGAAAAGTTTCGTCAGTTATCGTTTCAGTGTATTTTAAATTTTAATGAGATCAGCATATTTTCAATGTGCAGTAATGTTTCAGTAAGAGTGTGTGCCTTTAGTGTTTGAGTTACTAGATTTTGTTTAATAATATTTATATTTTGTTCATGTGAAGCTAAAGCAGTGCATGATAAGTAGCTACTTAAAGTGTCAGAGAGAGAAAAAAAACCCATTATGTTTAGAAACAAATTCAAGAAAAAAAAGGCGATGTAATAAAAAAAAAATCAGGACCATTTGACAAGATGTCGAGAAGAAAACATATCACGTCAAAGCAGCATAAAGGATGGAGACAACAGTCGTGGAAGGGGAAATGTTTCTAGTGGCGTTATATAATTCGGAAAGAGAAAGATTTTGTAGGCCTAATCCCAGGCATATTTGGCATTATTCCGTTATCCAGAGCTGTACTTGTAGTAATTACTGCAATAAGTTAAAACAATTATCGTAACAAAAATGCGAATGAAGGATGTCGATAAAACGTGTTATGCATCAAGTCATGCTATGGAACTAATATAACATATGACAATTAATATTAACTGATTTTACTACATTATTATAAACACATTTCCATTTTATTCACTCTTCACTCGGTAACTGGTGAGCGCTGACTGCCATCTTTCAGACAGCTCTGTTTTATTCGCTCTTCACTCGGTAACTGGTGTGCGCTGACTGCCATCTTTCACACAGCTCTGTTTTATTCGCTCTTCACTCGGTAACTGGTGAGCGCCGACTGCCATCTTTCACACAGCTCTGTTTTATTCGCTCTTCACTCGGTAACTGGGAACTTTTGGGGGACTTCCGGTGGTGAATTGATTTGAATTTGGTGCAGCAAATTTGCGAAAATATAAGGATATTTGATCAAGATAAGTGATATTATTGAGCGTATAGGATACATAACGTAATTATAGATATATATTAAGCAATATTTTTGGTTAAAAGTTAGCTAGAGGGAGTAATCTAGGGTAGATTAAAAGTAGGCGATTTGCGAGCGATAATTGGGGACGTTAATGTAATCGGAACGTTGTTTACAAAGTAGGTCACTGGCGAAGTTAGCGTACCGTGAACGACAATAGAATAGCGTTATTTGAGATAATCGGTGTAGTTAGATGAGTAATTAAAACCTGAAATAGCAATCTTTTAAAGTGTATAATAGTACACAGGAAACAGTCTTTGTAAAGACTACCTTGTATCTAAGCCTAACGCCAATGGCTATTAGTTACTATTCCATGATTGTTGTTCAATGGTAATATTGTCGTGACCCCTAGTTTCCGGGTCACGGCCTCGTATGTTTGGATACTTCCTGTTGTGAGTTGCAGTTTTGTGTTCTCTTATTAAAACACTGTTCTAGTTACGCATACGTACTAGTGTTTGTTTGTGTGACTCGAAGTGTGCATTTGATCACCTAATGGCGTAACTTGAATACATTGTCATCGACATCGTAACTAGGTAAGGCACGGTGTGTCACTGTGTGTTAACAAATATAACTAACTATAACCTAAACAATCTGGTGTAAATTGTACACAGAAAAGTCTTTTCAAAGACTACATAAAACTACTTTGAACATAAATAAATTCTGATATGGCACCTTGCAAGCGGCAACTCAGGGCAAAACGACACCTAGTTTGCAACGACTGCCAGAGCTGGGTGGATTTTGCGTTGTCTGGCTGTCCAAAATCATGGGCAGAGACCAAAGATGACGGATTCACCTTTCGGTGTATGGGGTGTTTGAGGGTGGAATGTCTGATGAAGGAGGTGTGTAAGTTGACGGATATAGTGAAGGAGATGGAGGCGAGACTCAACATAGAAATAGATGGAGCAGAGAGGGATGACGCGGAGAGAGTTGAGAATTCTACAACACAGAAGGAGCAGAGTTGTGACACGGAGACTAAGAAAGGAGACTGAGAGGAAGGAAGGTGACCGGTGTGAAGGAACAAGACATTGAGAAAACAGAGGGACGGAGGAAAAGTGTTCGGCAGAGGAAAAGAAAACGGGCCAGTGGGGATAGATCAGCAGGTAGTCAGACTGTAGAGAACGAGGAGAGACACGACAGCGATACAGGTGGTGAAGAGGTAGATACCACAGAGGCAGTTGGTAAGACTGTGAGACAGAAGACTGATGGAAGAAGACAGAGTGTTCAGCAAAAAACAGAAAACATGACAGGCGTGAAGGTGACAGGGGAGAAAGTGACCGTAGTGAAGGAGGTAGCCGGGGAAAAGGGACGGGAGAGGAGAGAAGAAAATGTGATGGGAGGAAAGAAGAAGGGACGAAAGGAAGTGAGAGTAAATGTGCTAGAAGAGAAGATGGCAGGAGGAAAGGGGACAAGAGAAAACGCGACAGGAAAGAAGGGAATGGAAGAGAATGTGACAGGAGAGAAGATGACAAGAGGAAAAGACAACAACCAGACATATGCAAACCGGAGGAGCTACTCCGAGGCAGTGATTGAGGGGGCAAAGAGAAAAGAGAGAGTGTTTATGGGCGATTCAATTCTGAGAAAAACAGACAAGACTATATGCGAGGGGAAGGACGTTGTTGTATGTCTACCGGGGGCTAGGATAGAGCATGTGACCGAAAGGGTAGAGAAGGTATTGGGGCATGGCAAGGGAGGGTCTATACTAGTACACGTTGGGACAAACAATGCAGACAAGGAGGGAACAACTGGTATAGTTCAGAAGTACAGACATCTAGTGAGGAAGCTAAAGAAGACAAGAGTGGAACAGGTTATTCTCTCAGGAATTTTGCCAGTAATGGGAGGAAGGGGGGCAAGATACAGAAACTGTAAGAGGATGGCGATCAACGCACTAGTTGAGCAGATGTGTGAGGAAGAGGGCGTGGGATTCATAGATTTATGGGGGTACTTTGTTGGGAGAGAAGATATGTACATGAGAGATGGCCTCCATCTAAGTGGAAAGGGGGCAGCAGTATTCTCAGAGAATCTGCTGCGATCTGTTGACAGTGGGACAGGTTGCATCTATTTAAACTAAATTCGCAGGGGGGACTCGCAGAGAAGCCTGAAACTGGAGGCATAGATAAAGGCAGCAAAAATAATTCAGCAAAGAACAGTCTGGAAAACTGTTCTGAAGCTGGGTATAAATGTGTTTGTTTAAATGCAAGGAGTATAGTAAACAAAAGAAATGAACTAAACATTATGGTAGAAGATATTGACCCTCACATAATAGGTATAACCGAATCATGGGCAACCACCGATATATCAGATGCCGAATTGGGACTGACAGGATATGTAATGTTTAGGAAAGATAGAATAGGAAGAAGGGGAGGTGGAGTTATTTTATATATTAAAGAATCTATCCAGGCTTATGAAATAAAATTAGACAGAGAAGCAGATTGCGAAGAAGCTGTTTGGTGTAACATAGTTACAGGAAACTCAACGTTAACGGTTGGATTAGTTTATCGAAGTCCAAACATAAGCATAGAAGAGAATGAAAAAATACAAAACGCTATAAGGGAAGTGAGCAAACGGGACTGTGTTATTATGGGGGATTTTAACCATGGGCATATAAAATGGAAATCTCTACAGAGTATGGGTAGTGAGGACCACAAGTTTTTAGTTTTAGTACAAGATAGTTTCCTTTCTCAACATGTGCTAGAACCAACCAGGGGAGAGAATGTGTTAGACTTAGTTTTGTCCTCACAGAATGAATTAGTTGACAATGTTAAATTATGTGAGCCTCTGGGAAGTAGTGATCACAACCAGATACATTTTACCATTAAAGTAAAATCAGAAAGAAATAATAAAAAGCAGTTGAGGAGAAATTTCCACAAAGGAAGATATAAGGAAATGAGGAAATATTTAGCAAAGATAGACTGGAATAATACACTGAAGAATAAGACAGCAACAGAATGCTGGAATATCTTAAAGAATGAAATAGAGTGCATCGTAGATAAATTTGTTCCCTTCAAAAAACAAGGGAAACGGACCAGAAAGAAATACTTATCGAAAGAAGCCATTAGAAAAATTAAGTATAAACAAATGATGTGGAAGCTTATAGACGTACTGGCAATGACGAAGACTACAACATTTATAAAGAAGCACTAAACCAAGCTACAGCTGAAATTAGAAATTCAAAGAGAAGCTATGAACATAAATTAGCTTGTAATATAAAACATGACAGCAAGAGTTTTTATGCGTATGTTCGAAGCAAACAGAAAGTTCAGGATAAGGTCGGTCCTCTAGAAGATAGTGCTGGAAATATAATATCAGAAGGATTCTTAATGGCTGAAGACCTAAATGAGTATTTTAGTTCAGTGTTTACCAGAGAAGACACTAGTTCACTGCCAGTACCAGAGGCTAAGTTCAAGGGGGCAGAATCAGACTATTTAAGACAGTTAATTGTAACCCCAGAAATGGTAGCTAAGAAAATTAGGGCTATGAAGGAAAATAAATCACCTGGAGTGGATGGTATTCCACCCAAACTACTAGTGGAAATTGTAGAACAAATTAGCATACCGCTTGCAACAGTTTTCAACTTGTCATTAGAAGAGGGAGTGGTTCCTTTAGAATGGAAAGAAGCAAACATTATACCGTTATTTAAAAAAGGTTCGAGAAACAAGTCAGAGAACTATAGACCAGTGAGTTTAACATCAGTGATTTGTAAATTATTAGAAAGACTAATTAAAGATCACATGGTGGATTTTCTAGTTAAACATAACTTGATAAACCCATCTCAACATGGGTTTCTAAAAGCGAGGTCATGCTTAACAAATATGTTATGTTTTTTGGAAGATATCACTAAGTGGGTAGATGATGGATCACCAGTAGATATCATCTATTTAGATTTTCAAAAAGCTTTCGACAAAGTGCCACATCAGAGATTACTGCTTAAACTAAAAGTCCATGGCATAGGAAATGGTATAATTAACTGGATAGAAAAATGGCTGATTGACAGAAGACAACGGGTAGTTGTTGATGGGGAGGCTTCAAACTGGAAATCAGTTTTGAGTGGGGTTCCACAGGGATCAGTACTGGGACCTATATTATTCTTAATATATATAAACGATTTGGACGATGATATAGCTAGCAAGGTGTTGAAATTTGCAGATGATACAAAAGTGTTTAGAAGGATTGAAAGTGATGGTGATAGACAGCATTTACAAGATGATCTTGACAGGTTGATCAAATGGTCTGAAAAGTGGCAAATGTTGTTCAATTTTGGGAAATGTAAATGCCTTCACACAGGACATGGGAACGAATATGTAGAATATACAATGGGGGGAACTGTACTAAGTACTACTGTAAAAGAAAAAGACTTAGGGCTGACAATTAGTGCTGACATGAAGGTTTCAGAGCAGTGTGGAATTGCAGCTTCAAAGGGAAATCAAATCCTTGGATTGATTAGGCGAAATATAGCATATAAAGAAAAAGAACTAATAATACCGCTGTACAAAACAATAGTTAGGCCTCATTTAGAATATTGTATACAAGCGTGGAGGCCATACCGCAAGAAGGACATAGATATGCTAGAAAGAGTACAGAGGAGAGCGACTAAAATGATACCAAAACTGAGGGATCTTAGTTATGAAAAACGCCTAAAAGAATGTGGTTTAACAACACTAGAGACCAGGAGATTGAGAGGAGATCAGATAGAAGTGTTTAAAATATTGAATGGTTATGAAAATATTGATAGAAATATGTTTTTTTCAGTTAAGAAAGACTAGAGGACATGAAGTTACATTAGTAAAGGAGCAGTGTAGATTAGACGTGAGAAAGTTCTCATTTTCACAAAGGACGGTGAATGAATGGAACAGATTATCTGATGATTGTGTGGGTGCTAGTAGTGTGAATATGTTTAAAAATAAAATCGACACATACCTCAGAAGGGCTGGATATATGTAGATAAAAGGGTTGGACTCTCGATAAGCCAAAGGGCTTCCTTGTCCACCTGCCATCTAGAGTTAATTCTCTGGATGGCAATCTTGTTAAATCTTGTTAAATAACTGGTGAGCGCCGACTGCCATCTTTCACACAGCTCTGTTTTATTCGCTCTTCCCTCGGTAACTGGTGAGCGCCGACTGTCATCTTTCAGACAGCTCTGTTTTATTCGCTCTTCACTCGGTAACTGGTGAGCGCTGACTGCCATCTTTCACACAGTGCTGTTTTATTCGCTCTTCCCTCGGTAACTGGTGTGCGCTGACTGCCATCTTTCACACAGCTCTGTTTTATTCGCTCTTCCCTCGGTAACGAGGGAAGAGCGTAAGGTTCGAGGCTATATTTGGCGGAGATAGATCGTAGAAATTGGTGGTGCAGAAAAGTTGATAAACAAGTGGAATTACTGATTGGTAAGTATTATTCTTGCCTTAATATCATTCATAAAGTTGCAGTAAACATATATTGAGTAGCAGATGTGCTTAAAGTTAGTTAGTTAAAGTATTTTAGAACACCTTAGTATAGTGAGTGATAATAGGGTAACTTAGTGTTCGATAAGTTGTAAAGAAGATTTAACAAACCTGATTATGTGGTAGAATATATAGGAGATAAAGTAACAACCATCAAACTACTTACATCATATAATATCTGTGTAAGCCAGTACTTGCTAGATATTTTGATTTGGTAGCATTGTTGTTAAAATTAAGCAAGGGCGATAGTCGGGCGGCGTAACCTAAATAAATAAATAAAGCAGCATAACGTAACGTAATTGATTGTATTTAAATTAGGTCACTACCGGTAATGTTAGCGTTCGTGATAGAATAACTAGTCGGCTGTGTAATTGAAATCTGTAACATAAAGTGTGCTGTAGTACACAGGAAACAGTCTTTATAAAGACTAAGTTAGTTAAGATATTAAATAAATTCTGATAGGGATATGGCGCCTTGCAAGCGGCAAGTCAAGGCAAAGCGGCACTTGGTGTGCGATCACTGCCACAGCTGGGTATATTTTGCATTGTCCGGCTGTGGGAAGTCATGGAGGAAGGATTCACCTTTCAGTGCATTGGGTGTTGGAAGGTGGAGTGTCTGCAGAAGGAGATAGTTAGGTTGACAGATATTGTGAAGGGAATGGAGATGGGAATTAGAAAGGAGACAGGTCGAATGGAGAGAGACGACATGGAGAGAGGTGAGAATACTGCAAGACTGAAGGAGAATAGCAGTGGCAAGAAAACTGAGGAAAGGAGATTGAGAGGAGGGAAGGTGATTGGAGGGGAAGAAATTGGAAAATCGACGACAGAAAACGTGACAAGCGTGAATGTGACAGGGGAGAAAGTGACCGTAGAGAAGGAGGGAGGGAAGATGGGACTGGAGAGGAGAAAAGAAAATGAGATGGGAGGAAAGATGAAGGGAAGAAAGGAAGTGAGAGCAAATATGATAGAAGAGAAGTCGATGAAAGGGACGCTGACAGGAAGAAAGGTGACAAGAGAAAAAGCGACAGGAAAGAATGGATCGGAAGAGAATGTGACAGGAAAGAAGACGACAGGGGGAAAAGACAACAACCAGACAGATGCAAACCGAAGAAGGAGCTACTCTAAGGCAGTGGTTGAGGGGGAAATGGGGAAAGAGAGGGTGTTTCTGGGCGACTCCATTATGAGAAAGACGGACAAGACACTGAGCGAGGGGAAGGACGTTGTTGTTTGTCTACCGGGGGCTAGGATTGAACATGTGACTGACAGGGTAGAGAAGGTATTGGGACATGGCAAGGGAGGGTCTATACTGGTACATGTATGTAGGAACAAATAATGCTGACAGGGAGGGAACAACTGGGGTAGTACAGAAGTATAGACAGTTAGTGAGGAAGCTAAAGAAGATAATTCTGTCAGGAATTTTGACAGTAAATGGAGGAGGGGGGGGGACAATGTATAGAAACTGCAAAACGATGGCGATCAACGCACTAGTTGAGCAGATGTGTGAAGAAGAGGGGGTGGGATTCACAGATTTATGGGGATACTTTGTTGGGAGGGAAGATATGTACATGAGATATGACCTCCATCTAAGTGGAAAGGGGGCAGCAGTTTTCTCAGAGAACCTGCTGCGATCTGTTGACAGTGGGACAGACTGCATCTATTTAAACTAGATTCGCAGGGGGGACTCACAGAGAAGCCTGAAACTGGAGGCATAGATAAAGACAGCACAAATAAATCAGCAAAGAACAGTCTGGAAAACTGTTCTGAAGCTGGATATAAATGTGTTTGTTAAAACGCAAGGAGTATAGTAAACAAAAGAAATGAACTAAACATTATGGTAGAAGATATTGACCCTCACATAATAGGTATAACTGAATCCTGGACCACCACCGATATATCAGATGCCGAATTGGGACTGACAGGATATGTAATGTTTAGGAAAGATAGAATAGGAAGAAAGGGAGGTGGAGTTATTTTATATATTAAAGAGTCTATCCAAGCTTATGAAATAAAATTAGAAAGAGAAGCAGATTGCGAAGAAGCTGTTTGGTGTAACATAGTTACAGGAAACTCAACGTTAACAGTTGGGTTAGTTTATCGAAGTCCAAACATAAGCATAGACGAGAATGACAAAATACAAAACGCTCTAAGGGAAGTAAGCAAACGGGACTGTATTATTATGGGGGATTTTAACCACGGGCATATACAATGGAAATCTCTACAGACTATGGGGAGTGAGGACTACAAGTTTTTAATTTTAGTTCAAGATACTTTCCTTTCTCAACATGTGCTAGAACCAACCAGGGGTGATAATGTGTTAGACATAGTTTTGTCCTCACAGAATGAATTAGTTGACAATGTCAAGATATGTGAGCCACTGGGGAGTAGTGATCACAACCAGATAAATTTTACCATCAAAGTAAAATCAGAAAGGAATTGTAAAAAGCAGTATAGGAGAAATTTCCACAAAGGAAGGTATAAGGACATGAGAAAATATTTAGCAAAGATAGACTGGAATAACACACTGAAAAATAAGACAGCAACATAATGCTGGAATATATTAAAGAGTGAAATTATGTGCATAGTTGATAAATTTGTACCCTTCAAAAAACAAGGGAAACGGTCCAAAAATAAACACTTATCGAAAGAAGCCATTAGAAAAATTAAGTATAAACAAATGATGTGGAAGTCATATAGATGTACTGCAAATGATGAACACTACAACAGTTATAAAGAAGCACCTAAACAACCTACAGCTGAAATTAGAAATTCAAAGAGAAGCTATGAAAAAAATTAGCTTGTAATATAAAACATGACAGCAAGAGTTGTATGCGTATGTTCGAAGCAAACAGAAAGTTCAAGATAAAGTCGGTCCTCTAGAAGATAGTGCTGGAAATATAATATCAGAAGGATTCTTAATGGCAGAAGACCTGAATGAGTATTTTAGTTCAGTGTTTACCAGATAAGACATTAGTTCACTGCCAGTACCAGAGGCTAAGTTCAAGGGGGCAGAATCAGACTATTTAAGACAATTAATTATAACCCCAGAAATGGTAGCTAAGAAAATTAGGGCTATGAAGGATAATAAATCACCTGGAGAGGATGGTATTCCACCCAAATTGCTATTGGAAATTGTAGAACAAATTAGCATACCGCTTGCAACAGTCTTCAACATTTCATTAGAAGAGGGAGTGGTTCCTTTAGAATGGAAGGAAGCAAACATTATACCGTTATTTAAAAAAGGTTCGAGAAACAAATCAACAAATTATAGACCAGTTAGTTTAACATCAGTGATTTGTAAATTATTAGAAAGACTAATTAAAGATCACTGGTGGATTTTTCTTGTTAAACATAACTTGATAAACCCATCTCAACATGAGTTTCTAAAAGCGAGGTCACGCTTAACAAATATGTTATGTTTTTTGGAAGATATCACAGTGGGTAGATGATGGATCACCAGTAGATATGATCTACTTAGATTTTCAAAAAGCTTTCGACAAAGTCCCACATCAAAGATTACTGCCTAAACTAAAGGCCCATGGCATAGGAAATGGTATAATACACTGGATAGAAAATGGCTGATTGGCAGAAGACAATGTGTAGTAGTTAATGGGGAGGCTTCAAACTGGAAATCCGTATTGAGTGGGGTACCACAGGGATCAGTACTAGGACCTATATTATTCTTAATATATATCAACGATTTGGATGATGAAATAACAAGCAAGGTGTTGAAATTTGCGGATGATACAAAAGTGTTTAGAAGGATTAAAAGTGATGGAGATACACAGCATTTACAAGTTGCTCAAATGGTCTGAAAAGTGGCAAATGATGTTCAATTTTGGGAAATGTAATTGCCTCCACGCAGGACATGGGAACGAAGAGGTAGAATATACAATGGGGGTACTGTATTAAGTACTACTGTAAAAGAAAAGGATTTAGGGTTAACCATTAGTGCTGATATGAAGGTTTCAGAGCAGTGCGGAATTGCAGCTTCAAAGGGAAATCAAATCCTTGGATTAATTAGGCGAAACATAACGTATAAGGAAAAATAGCTAATAATACCGCTGTACAAATCAATAGTTAGGCCTCATTTAGAATATTGTATTCAAGCGTGGAGGCCATATCGCAGGAAGGACATAGATATGCTAGAAAGAGTACAGAGGAGAGCAACTAAAATGATACCGAAACTGAAGAATCTTAGTTACGAAATACGCCTAAAAAAATGCGGCTTAACAACACTAGAGACCAGGAGATTGAGAGGACATCAGATAGAAGTGTTTAAAATAATGAATGGTTATGAAAATATTTATAGAAATATTTTTTTCTCGGTTAAGAAAGATAGAAGAACTAGAGGACATGAAGTTACATTAGCAAAGGAGCAGTGTAGATTAGAACTGTAAACGAATGGAACAAATTATCTGCTGATTGTGTGGGCGCTAGTAGCGTGAATATGTTTAAAAATAAAATCGACACATACCTCAGAAGGGCGAGATACACATAGGTAAAAAGGTCGGACTCTCGATAAGCCAAAGGGCTTCCTTGTCCACTTGCCACCTAGAGTTAATTCTCTGGGTGGCAATCTTGTTAAATCTTGTTAACTGGTGTGCGCTGACTACCATCTTTCAAACAGCTTTGTTTTATTCGCTCTTCCCTCGGTAACTGGTGTGCGCTGACTGCCATCTTTCACACAGCTTTGTTTTATTCGCTCTTCCCTCGGTAACTGGTGAGCGCTGACTGCCATCTTTCACGTAGCTCTGTTTTATTCGCTCTTCACTCGGTAACTGGTGAGCGCTGACTGCCATCTTTCACGTAGCTCTGTTTTATTCACTCTTCCCTCGGTAACTGGTGAGCGCTGACTGACATCTTTCACACAGCTCTGTTTTATTCGCTCTTCACTCGGTAACTGGTGAGCGCTGACTGACATCTTTCACACAGCTCTGTTTTATTCGCTCTTCCTTCGGTAACTGGTGAGCGCCGACTGACATCTTTCACACAGCTCTGTTTTATTCGCTCTTCACTCGGTAACTGGTGAGCGCTGACTGACATCTTTCACACAGCTCTGTTTTATTCGCTCTTCACTCGGTAACTGGTGAGCGCTGACTGCCATCTGTCACACAGCTCTGTTTTATTCGCTCTTCACTCGGTAACTGATGAGCGCTGACTGACATCTTTCACACAGCTCTGTTTTATTCGCTCTTCACTCGGTAACTGATGAGCGCTGACTGACATCTTTCACACAGCCCTGTTTTATTCGCTCTTCACTCGGTAACTGGTGAGAGCTGACTGCCATCTTTCACACAGCCCTGTTTTATTCGCTCTTCACTCGGTAACTGGTGAGCGCTGACTGCCATCTTTCACACAGCTCTGTTTTATTCGCTCTTCACTCGGTAACTGGTGAGCGCTGACTGCCATCTTTCACACAGCTCTGTTTTATTCGCTCTTCACTCGGTAACTGATGTACGCTGACTGCCATCTTTCAGACAGCTCTGTTGTATTCGCTCTTCACTCGGTAACTGATGTGCGCTGACTGACATCTTTCACACAGCCCTGTTTTATTCGCTCTTCACTCGGTAACTGATGTGCGCTGACTGCCATCTTTCACACAGCTCTGTTTTATTCGCTCATCACTCGGTAACTGGTGAGCGCTGACTGCCATCTTTCAGACAGCTCTATTTTGTTCGCTCTTCACTCGGTAACTGATGTGCGGTGACTGCCATCTTTCACACAGCTCTGTTTTATTCGCTCTTCACTCGGTAACTGATGTGCGCTGACTGCCATCTTTCAGACAGCTCTGTTGTATTCGCTCTTCACTCGGTAACTGATGTGCGCTGACTGACATCTTTCACACAGCCCTGTTTTATTCGCTCTTCACTCGGTAACTGATGTGCGCTGACTGACATCTTTCACACAGCCCTGTTTTATTCGCTCTTCATTCGGTAACTGGTGTGCGCTGACTGACATCTTTCACACAGCTCTGTTTTATTCGCTCTTCACTCAGTAACTGGTGAGCGCTGACTGACATCTTTCACACAGCTCTGTTTTATTCGCTCTTCACTCGGTAACTGGTGAGCGCTGACTGCCATCTTTCACACAGCGCTCTTTAGCTAGCACACTAATTGTAAGTTAGACGACATTTACTCTGACATTTTGACCATTGAAACACTTGTTTATGATATATTTCTCTTTGTTTTCTGGTGTTATAACTGCGCAGAAGGTGTTCAGCTCACAACGACATTTATTTGCATATTATTATATAATCGATACCTTTTTCACGATTGCTTTGATTCTCCACAATTGTATTTGAGTCGGCTTCACTTGTTGATTTCAAACATGCGATGTGAAATAATTCATAAGAAACACTAAAAGTAGTAAATGGAAGCTGACAGTCGTTACCATCATGAGGCGGTATGGATATTTTGTTTTAACCCATTATTTGGTGGTGTCCCCCGTGGGAACGGTTTCGGGTACGGAGGCAAGGAAGCGATGAAATGACAATGACGTTACATCTATTCGAAACAATTCGCTTTCACCTATTCGTTCTCAACACCGGCTAATCCGCTGTGAAAACTGTTATAAAATTCCAACGTATACAAATATATTTTGCTGTGACCAACTGGCCTTCACACCCGGTAATTCTAACTAATAAATACGTGAGTTGCGCCGGATTATTTATGTTTATTTGTGAGTGCGTATATTTACTAACTCCCTGAGGGCAGTTGTGCCTAGGAGCCAGTGCATGTGACCCGTTATTTCGTGGACGGTAAGTTGATTGTATTATGACGTCACCGTTTTAAATATCCGTTAATTTCAAATAGTGCGCAATCATTAGAGTGTATGTGAACATATGCAAATAGTATATGGACATATACACCCGTACACGAACACACACACAAATCAGGCATGCACGCCACGAACTCACGCTATGTGATTCTGTATAAAATAGGTGACCGCTCAAATGTGTTTTAAGGAACCATTTGTTGTGGTTGGAATTTAAGTATTTGGAGAGGAAACAGTCTACGTGACGGCGGGCTGCATTTGAAGGTGTGACCTTAGGTCACACACCATGATGACGGCCTATAGACATTAGAAGATCCGCCCCGTCGGAACACGATTGACTCACGACCTTCCTCGACGAATTGTTATACACATTGAACTGTTGAATTCAAAACCTGTCTTCTTCGTTCACACATCTTTGGGCGGTCAATGTGTTGATACATACACGTATAATACACTCGACTTACAGGCGGTAGGTCGCCGTAACACATTCAGTCGGTCTACGTTTACTGGCCTCGCTACAGGCGGTAGGTCGTCGTAACACATTCAGTCGGTCTACGTTCACTGCCCTAGCTACAAGCGGTAGGTCGCCGTAACACATTTAGTCGGTCTACGTTCACTGGCCTCGCTACAGGCGGTAGGCCGTCATAACACACTCAGTCGGTCTACGTTCATTGGCTTCGCTATAGACGGTAGGTAGTTGTAACTTGTAACCCACTCAGTCGGTCTACGTTCACTTGTCTCGCCACGGGCGATAGGTTGTCGTAACACGCTTAGTCGTTATATATTCACTGGCCTCGCTACGGGTGATAGGTCGTCGTAACACATTTAGTCGTTATATGTTCACTGGCCTCGCTACGGGTGATAGGTCGTCGTAACACATTTAGTCGTTATATGTTCACTGGCCTCGCTACGGGTGATAGGTCGTCGTAACACATTTAGTCGTTATATGTTCACTGGCCTCGCTACGGGTGATAGGTCGTCGTAACACATTTAGTAGTTATATGTTCACTGGCCTCGCTACGGGTGATAGGTCGTAGTAACACATTTAGTCGTATGTTCACTGGCCTCGCTACGGGTGATAGGTCGTCGTAACACATTTAGTCGTTATATGTTCACTGGCCTCGCTACGGGTGATAGGTCGTCGTAACACATTTAGTCGTATGTTCACTGGCCTCGCTACGGGTGATAGGTCGTCGTAACACATTTAGTCGTTATATGTTCACTGGCCTCGCTACGGGTGATAGGTCGTCGTAACACATTTAGTCGTTATATGTTCACTGGCCTCGCTACGGGTGATAGGTCATCGTAACACATTTAGTCGTATGTTCACTGGCCTCGCTACGGGTGATAGGTCGTCGTAACACATTTAGTCGTATGTTCACTGGCCTCGCTACGGGTGATAGGTCGTCGTAACACATTTAGTCGTTATATGTTCACTGGCCTCGCTACGGGTGATAGGTCGTCGTAACACATTTAGTCGTATGTTCACTGGCCTCGCTACGGGTGATAGGTCGTCGTAACACATTTAGTCGTTATATGTTCACTGGCCTCGCTACGGGTGATAGGTCGTCGTAACACATTTAGTCGTATGTTCACTGGCCTCGCTACAGGCGGTAAGGAGGTGAGACATCACAATGCGTTCAACACTCTCTATTTATGTTCACGTAACCGACGTGTATAAATACTAAGTAAAATAATCGGAAACGATCGTTCAGTCGGTAGTAGTCGTGGAAATATCTTCTAAATTATACGACGCCCAACTAATGACATTTCAACCCACCTTTACACATATTAATCCACCTGTATACCTACCAACCCAGATTTGCTCCTATCAATCCACCTGTACGCCTACCAACTCACGTATACACACCATCCCATATATTCAACTGTCAACACACCTATGCACCTACCAACTCACATATACACACACCATCCTATATATTCAACTGTCAACACACCTATGCACCTACCAACTCGCATATACACACACACCATCCCATATATTCAACTGTTGTCAGCACACCTATGCACCTACCAACTCACATGTACACACACCATCCCATATATTCAACTGTCAACACACCTATGCACCTACCAACTCATATATACACACACCATCCCATATATTCAACTGTCAACACACCTATGCACCTACCAACTCACATATACACACACACCATCCCATATATTCAACTGTTGTCAACACACCTATGCACCTACCAACTCACATGTACATACACCATCCCATATATTCAACTGTCAACACACCTATGCACCTACCAACTCATATATGCACACACCATCCCATATATTCAACCGTCAACACACCTATACACCTACTAAACCACATACATACCTACCGATCCACCTATATACATTCAAACCAGCCTCTACACCTATCCAACTCACATGCCCATCTACATTCCCTCTTATGCACACCAACTCACATTTGCAGTTAATAACCCATATATTTATTTACCAACCTACTATGCACCGACCAACCAAATGTACACGTACCTACCCATATAGGATTTTACCAACTCACATATACACCTATTAACTAACCCACACATTCACTCACCCACCTACCCATCCTACCACCCACCTTACCATCCACACAATCATCAACCTACCCATCCAACTACTTACACATCGTCGTCCTTGTTGACCGTGTTTTCATGTTGTTACCCCTTGTCCACCAATGGTTGCAGTTGTATTCCTAGGCGTGTTGTCATGTTGCTACTCTCCGTCAGTTCGTATAGCTGTACTCCGAGGTGTGTTGTAATATCGTTACACTACATCCCAATACATGTAGCTGTACTCCGAGGTGTGTTGTAATATCGTTACACTACATCCCAATACATGTAGCTATACATACATGTCTGTGTGTGTGTGTGTGTGTGTGTGTGTGTGTGTGTGTGTGCGAGCGCGTGTGTGTCCGTGTGCTCGCGTAGTACGTGTTTTTCTTTGTGCTTGATTGTGTTTTTGTGTCAGCGTGCGTTCGTGTATGTACCCATGCGTGCGTGTACGTCTGATTGTGCGTTACCGTGTGCGTACTTGTATGGGTATATGTGGTTGGCTGGGTGTCTGCGTGCGTGCGTGAGCGCGTCCGTACGCGTGTATTTGTTTGAATGTGTATGTTTGTGCGTGTGTGTGTATGCGTGTTTGAGTGTGTGTTTGAGTGTGTGTGTGTGTTTGTTTGTGTGAGTGTGTTTGTTTGAGTGTGTGCGAGTGCGTGCGTGTGTGTGTGTGTGTTTGTTTGAGTGTGTGTGTTTGTTTGAGTGTGTGCGCGTGTGTTTGGGTGCTTGCGGCGTATACATATAACATATATAATAGTAGTATGTTAGGTCGTCTAGCGGGGACGTTGGATTCGGTGTGGTGCAATTGCAAGGTCAAGTACCCGGATGTAGGTCAAGGTCAAGTACCCGGATGCAGGTCAAGGTCAAGTGAACTAAATTGCGCCACCTGGCGGAATTTTTATGAACTAAATTCCACTGACGGAATTTTTGTTAACTAAATTTTCCCTAGGGGGTAGGTCGTGGAGTAAAATAGCGCCACCTGGCGGAATTTTGGTGAAATGAATTTGGTGGATATGTGGTGAACTACAATGTGCCACCTGACGGACAAGGGTTGAACTAAAAGTCAAGTGGCGCCACCTGGCATATATGTTGGTGAACTAAAAACTTTTGGTGAGCTAAATTTCCCCTGGTTGATAAGTGGTGAACTACAAGTGGTGCCACCTGACGGACAAGGGTTGAACTAAATATATGAGTACTGCCAAAATTCGTGTCTCTTGTTTTTTTTAGGTGCTTACACCTGGTGGATATATCATCAATTGAAAGTACCCCTATTAGATAAGTGGTGAACTAAATAACTACTCTGCAGTCCGCGCGTGTGTACATTCTACTCTGCAGTCCGTGCTTTTGAATTTTCTACTCTACAGTCCGTGATCTTTCGGCCCGCCCACGTGACTTTTCGCCACATTTAAAAACTATATAAGCGCGGTGTTTTAACAATCGAACCGTCATTCGTATCACGACGACAGCATGGCTAACATCATCATGTTGAAGACACCCTACTACCGACTTCGCAATGCGGCAGACTCGAGCGACGAGCCGACCCATCATGCCGGTGACCAACCGTCCTTCCGGGCCGTAGGAACCAGACATCGTGGACATCTCAGCTCTAGAAACAACGGTAAGCGCCGAAGCCGTTATCAAGATTAGAGGTCTCCTCATCGACAAAGTACGCCAGCATACTCCCTTTTACATCGGGTGCAGACACGGTTACGTTGCCTTTGATATGCATTTCGTGGTGCGCATGTGCTTTGTCGAGACAGCGACGGGTCGATCTACATGGCTGACTTTATTCGACCAGTGTATGGCTCTTCTCCTAGACGTGAATGCCGAGACGTTTGCTGTTATGGACGAAACAATGCAGACTTACAAACTAAACTCACAGACGGGAACTCGTGTGTCTCTCACCATAAAGAAAACTCGACGAGATACTTACACAAACTTCAACGTCACTCACGTGGAGGTGATACACTAGGCTCCGTACCCTGTTTCAGCCTCACTCTGCTGCCATCCCTGCCGATGTGACAACTTCCGCCGACACGGCCGATGTGACAACTTCCGCTCCTGACGATGTCACAATTTCTACTCACGCAACCAATGTGACAACAGAGGAGTGGCGAAACAAATTAAAGCAAATTGTTCTGGCAGTAATGGAGGATGGTCTGTAAATAAATCTGTCTTGTGGTTTTATGAGACCTTTGGTGACATTAATTCAACTGCAGTGAATGGAGCGCGACCTGTAAATACGTTTGTGTTGACACGAATAAAATGTTCAAACCTGATAGTGTGTCATTTTTCGAAGTATATGTAGTATAAGTACCGTGCATCTTAGTCTCTTTCATCAGTTGCGTAAAGTATGGACACGAGGTTAGTTCATCCTTTTACGTTGCTGGGCCGACGGGCTGTGGTAAAACGATGTTTGTTGTCTCTTTACTACGTCATTCTGCCACACTCGTAAACTCACCGCCCGAAAAGATCACGTGGTGTTACGGTGAATGGCAGGCGTTGTATTTCACGCTCTCTACGATACATCAGAACATAGAATTTGTCGAAGGTCTTCCCGATGTGTCGTCTTTCGATCCTAAAACGAGAAACTTGGTAGTTATCGACGATCTCGTGTCGGAAACGGACGAGAGGGTCACCAAACTGTTTACGGAGAAGAGTCATCATTGCAACACGTCCGTAATATATTTAGTGCAAAAGGGAAAGAGAGTCCCACTATAAGTATAAACGCACAGTACATGGTACTCTTCAAGAACCCTTGCGACAATACACAAGTGGTCAACTTGGCCAAACAGATGAATCCGGGTCGAATAAAGTACATGCAAGAAGCTTTCAGAGACGCAACGTCCGTACCACACGGGTACTTGTTCGTCGACCTCAAACAGGCCACACCGGAACACTTGTGCCTGCGTACTAATATCTTTAAGGAACCAAACAAATTTCAGTACGCCTACCTTCCGAAGATATAAATAGAAACACGCCGTGACACTCGTCATTCGTCATGTCGGCGCGATTAAAGAGAAACGCGTTGTGCCTTTGTCTCCTCGCTAAAGCGGATCCTGATCTAGCCAGAGCCATCATCGACAAGGGAAAACCCGATCTGGTACACAGTCTGTGCGAGTGTGCACAGAACATATTAAAAGGGAACGTACCACTAAAGAAAGGTCACAAGACTAAACTGCGTCGGTACAAGAAGGACCTCAGAACCTTGGTCATCAGGAAAACCGGTCTTCATAAGAAGAAACGTATTCTACAGAAAGGTGATTTCCTTGCGGCCCTACTAGCTCCCTTGGCTACGTCCCTTCTATCCCCGTTGGTGACGACGTTGTTGCAGTCGTAACTACACGACTATGGAGCACACAGAGAAGATGGCGCTGGTCGATACACGTATTTTGGATAACGTTCAACTGCAACCTCCTTCGACCAATCCTATAGGGAGTGTTTTGCGACGACTCGATGACGAAATGCGTTACATATTAGAACAAAGCGATATGGACGAGAGGGAAAAGGTCGTGTTGTATAACCAGGTGTTGAGTCGATACAACGATCTTTCCGACAAGCGTATGCAGGAACCGCTGCGTGTAGCCATCGATAAATTTCCCAGCAAAGTCGAAAACAAACTTCAACCAACTACCGAAAATGAAATCGTCGAAAAGGAGAACATCGAAAATGAAATCGTCGACAGCGTGCCGAAAGCTATGAAACAGAAAGCACGACGACTCATCATTAAAATGAAAGGTGCCGTAAGGTGGAACGATCGCGGCGTGATGATGTACAGAAATGTAACGATTCCGGGAAGTAACATCGTGGACCTCGTCAATGACGTGTTCAGAAAGCGGAAGTCTTTTGAACAGGTGGGATGGAAAACCTTCGCTCGTAGTCTCAAGGATGTGAACACGCCCATGGATTTAGTGGGTAATCCCAGTCGTTGGACTTACATGCAGACAGCGTCAGAGGACGACGATATATCAAAGTAAAAAAACAGTCCGTTTGACAGTGGTCGTCATCGGCATCGAAGACGTCCGGTGTCGTCACGGCGCGCAGCTCATACGACCACACCGTTGCAAAACTAGCGTTGGGAACCGTATTAATAGTCTTGCACGAAACGACACCAGCATTATTACGGCATGTCTCGCGTAGGTAAGAAGACGAAGCGATCACACGATGCATTGAAAAGTATTTACTACGACACGAAACTAACCGGAAGTTACGGACGCGTTGAAGCCCTGCATCGTGCTTCACGTGCATCACGCGCGTCGTCGAAAGAGGTGAAACGGTGATTGTCGGAACAAGACACACACTACACAAACCAGAAACATATCGTTTCAGGCATAGATGTGTCGTAGTGTGTGGTATAAATCAACAATGGCAGGCCGATTTGGTAGATATTTCACGTTTGAAACGGTACAACGACGGTCACACTTTCATTTTGACCGTGATAGACGTGTTCTCCAAGGAAGCGCGGTCTGTTCCTTTGAAGAACAAATCGGGGCCGTCACTCACGACGGCGTTTCGTCGGTTGTTAAAGGACAATGATGGCCCACTGTCATTGCAAATGGATAAAGGAAGAGAGTTTCTGAATTGGCAACTGCAAGAATTTCTGAAAGAGAAAGGTATCCACCATTTTATGACACACAACGAAGAGACCAAGGCGTGTATCGTGGAACGTTTCAATCGTACTCTGAATACACGTATATGGAGATATTTGACGAAAAACCAGACGTTAAAGTACCTGGACGTATTACCCCACCTAGTCGATTCGTACAACGACAGTTATCGTAGAAGTATTGGAATGGCGCCGTCTGAAGTGAACGTGATCAATCAAGAAAAGGTTTGGCAAAGGTTGTACGGAAATGAAGGACACGGAAAAGTCAAACCGGTTTTAAAAGTGGGCGATCACGTGCGTATCAGCAAAGTCAAGAGACAATTCAAAAAAGGTTACTTACCCAACTGGAGTGACGAGATATTTACCGTCAAAACAGTTCATCGTTCCGATCCGACTGTTTATCGTTTGATCGATGATCAAGATTCGCCGATAGAGGGAACATTTTACGAACAAGAACTACAGAAAGTGGTTGTGGCCAAGGAAAAACTCTATCGTATCGAGAAAGTGTTGCAGCAGCGCAAGCGAGGAAAAAGACACAGGTCCTGATCAAGTGGGTAGGGTATTCCGACTCGTTTAACAGCTAGTTGGATAAAGCGTCACTCGTCGCCTATAAAGGTTAGTACACACCAGTCGAGCCGTCATTCGTGTCATGGAAGATACGACGGACGTTCGATTCGAAAACACAGAGCTCGAAGATACAAGAAGTAACAGGAGACATTGGGTGTTGTTTGGAAATACGTGCCCGAAATCTTAAATCGTCTTCTGTCTGCCAAATCGTCATACTGTACACCATTACATTGGTCAGTATCTACAACCTGACTAAAGTAGATGGAAACTCTAATCTGTGGACGGCTTTGTTGAGCAGTTGCCTGGGATACCTGTTACCTAATCCGTCTACGAAACGCGGTGAACATGTCGTCTGATTTTTACCTGACATTGCCCAGCAACGCGTCTATGGAGTTAAATCCCGACATCACGTTGACTCACTATGTCACGGCTTTGCCGCAACCATCAATTTAGTCGGTCAGTGGGTGTGCGGACTGGTGGATATTCAATACCCGCATAGTTGGTACAACGTGAGAGAAGAGGACGTTTATTTTGCCTTATGTGGTGAATATCGAGGCAGGCCACTACCGATAAAAGAAAAGCAAATAAAACTGAGCTAAAGTGACATCACACAAAAAGTGACTATACACTTGGTAGAATACATCTCATTCTCAGTGCACTCCTTGAAACTTCAGAGTTTGCTAGGTTTAAGCCAGGATGTTTACACCACACCCGAAGAAGAAGGACCAGATTATTATTATATTAAAAAAGCCGAATCTGTGGTAGATATAGCGCAGGGTTTTTATTCGGTGTACGTCTACACCGACGTTGTGGAACCACGTGTGGTCGGGGATATCGTCCCTCTGTCGAGGGTTGTACCCACAGAAGGAAAACACGGAGACGTGGTGTCAAAAAGTTTTGACAGTGTACAATACGTTCCCGTCTTGCACAAAGAATTTACGACCATCGAAATCGATATAAGAGACGACAAGGGACGTCGCGTACTATTCGAGTGAGGTAGAGGGACGGCAACACTTCACTTTCGACGACGCAAACCATCATTTTTTGAAACATGAGTCGTAATCATTCCTACGAAGACTACTACGTCAGACAAGTCGGCGACGGATTTCCCGTGTTTGTTGGGGCAAGAGTGCAACGAGGTCACGGTCTAGGTAGTTTGTTCGGTGGCCTTATTCGAAGTGCTATGCCACTCATAAAAAGAGGCGCACTCGCTTTGGGAAAAGGAGCGTTAAAGACAGGTATGGGTGTGGCCGGCGACGTGTTGTCTGGACAGAGCATTAAAGAATCTGCAAAGAGGCGTGTGAAAGAAACAGGAAAGGACATGATCAGTAGAGTTTTGGGAAACAGTAGGACTCCTGGCATACGCAACGCTCCTCGCGCTATAAAACGCAAGCCTACCAGAATCCTAGCCAGTGTCGCCAAGAGACGCAGACGACAGAAGACGCGTCGAGACGACATATTCGGCTAGATATGGCTTTTGTACACCAGTTGTCGTGTGAGGGAGTCAAAAGCGAATTGGACCTGTTTAGTTTACCGACGACACAAACGAGTATCGAACACGCGCAATGGGTCGAGCATCGACCTGTCGCCTCGATAGGTACGGGTGGTCCTATCGAATTCTTATTGCCCGGATGGGGAGACGATTACCTGGACGTGGTCAATACTTACCTGTTGGTGCGAGCACGTGTAGTCAAAGGAAACGGGGACGACATCGATCAAGCTGCACCTGTTGAACCAGTAAACAACTGGATTCATTCTCTGTTTAGTCAAATCGACGTGTCTTTGAACGGTACCCTCGCCACACCTTCAACGAATACCTATCCTTATCGAGCGTACATAGAAACGTTACTAAGTCACGGAGCAGAAGCGAAGAAGAGTCAACTGACTACTGCCTTGTGGTATAAAGACACGACTGAACACATGGATGCCACCGACGACACAAACAAGGGTATGCAAAAAAGAAAGACCTATATTTCCCGTAGTCGAATCATCGACATGATGGGTCGTCTACACGTCGACCTCTTCTTCCAAGACCGCTATCTATTGAACGGCGTCGACATGAAAATTCGACTAGTACAGAGCAAGGATGCTTTTGCACTAATTGCTGCTGGTGGTGACAATGCCGATTACAAGGTACGCATAGTGGAAGCAATTTTGTTTGCACAAAAAGCCAAACTGAATCCTGCCGTACAGATGGGTCACATCAAAGCGCTACAAAAGGGAACGGCCAAGTATTAAATTGCGAAGAGTCGATTGCAAGGTATTTTCCATACCGCGAGGTGCCATATCGCACACTCACTAAAACGTTTATTTGGGTGTCTTACCCAAGAGATTAGTATTGTGTCGTGTAGACAACGACGCTTACAACGGAACATTCGCCAAGAACCCGTTCGACGTAAAGCACAACAACTTGAACTGTCTTGCATTGTACGTCGACGGGCAACAAGTTCCGGCGAAACCACACCAGCCTAATTTCAACGATGGTCCCTACGTGAGAAGTTACAGTAATATATTTGCTGGAACGGGAAAAATGTTTCAAGACGAGGGAAACAACATCACACGGGACGAGTTTTGCAAAGGATACACCCTGTTTGCGTTTGACATCACACCAGATTTTTGTGACGGTCCCCATTTCAATTTGGTCCATAAAGGCAACCTACGAGTCGAGATGCACTTTAATCATCCTCTCGATCAAACGATCAACGTCGTCGTCTACGGAGAATTCGAGACGGTATTGGAGATTAACCGCAACAGAAACGTCGTCTACGATTACTGATGGATACGGCACAGATAGAAAGACTCCTTGCGGCGGATGCTTACACTAGGACCGTTGTTCGAGGCGTACTACCTAAAGACGGGTTACCTACTACTCCTATGACGACCTATCCGGCAGCTACACTCATTCGAGCGATGAACCGGGTCAACATTGGATCTGCATGTTTATTGCAAAAGACGGACGTGGAGAATACTTCGATTCCTACGGTTTGCCACCTCGACACGTCGAATTCGTGGATTTTCTACAGAGCAACTGCGTGACTTGGACTTTCAACAAGAGAACCCTTCAGAGCCCGCTGTCTAACGTGTGTGGACAATACTGTGTCGTGTATTTGCTGCACCGAAGTCGAGGCGTACCCACGAAGACGTTTGTGAACACTTTCGGGAACGATTTAGTGAACAATGACTGCCGTGTTTTCGATTTTGTTAAGAGTGTCATGTAATGTTTGCATGTAATGTTGGCATGCACGTCCTTGTATTACCTTAATTAAGCAATAAAAAAGTCGACACCATATGTGTGTTTGTGAATTTCTTTTATTCAGACACCCAATATTTCACTATCCTTTAACATGAAGAAAATTGGTAGGACAATTTTCAGCGGTTAAATTTGGTGTAAATTGATACCTTCAACTCGAAATGATATCGTATACCTTTACGATAATAGCTCCTATCCTTTAATATAGGGAAACTTCCTATCCTTTAACATGGAGAAATAGCCTATACTTTAACATGGGGAAACTTCCTATCCTTTAACATGGAGAAAACGGCCTATCCTTTAACATGGGGAAACTTCCTATCCTTTAACGTGGAGAAAACGGCCTATCCTTTAACATTGGGAAACTTCCTATCCTTTAACATGGGGAAAACCTACTATGTTCTAACATTCAAGTCGTGCAACGTGTTAGGCTAAGTTTAGTGTTTCGTTTGAGCAACTTTATTGTAAGTGAAATGAGGAAAAGTTAGTTGTGTCTTGATGACTATATAAATTAAAAACAAACAAACACACTCATCCATAGCATAATCACGATTTTATTTGAATATTCCCCATATGATCTCTCTTGAACACTGTTCCTGTGGATTGTACGTACCACGCGAACATGTTTTTGTCGCAAATCGGTAATACTAATATGGTTCCGAACGTGTGATTTGCAAAGGTGTCACCGAATAGGTGCGCGGCACAATGATGCAGGTCGTCTACGATTCCGATGACGATCGCTGTCAAACGAAATGCTGGTTTCCTTTTAAATGTCGTCGTCCACTGACGCTGTCTGCATGTAAAGCCAACGATCTGAGTTCCCAACTAAATCCATTGGCGTGTTGACGTCCTTGAGACCACGAGCGAAGGTTTCCCATCCCACTGGTTCAAACGACTTCCGTTTTCTCAGCACGTCATTGACGAGGTCCTCAATATTACTTCCGGGAACCGCCTTGTTTCTGTACCTCATCTCGCCACGATCGTTCCAACTTACGGCACCTTTAATTTTATCGAGGAGTCGCCGTGCTTTCTGCTTCATAGTTTTTTGAACGCTGTCGGTGATTTCGTTTTCGATGCTCTCCTTTTCAACGATTTCATTTTCGTTAGCAGGTTGTACTTTGTTTTCCCCTTCACTGGGAATTTTTTCGATGACCACACGCACGGGTTCTTGGATACGTTTGTCGGAAAGATCGTTGTACCGATTCAATACCTGGTTATACAACACAACGTTTTCCCTCTCGTGTATATTACTTCGTTCTAATATGCTTTGCATTTCATTGTCGAGTCGTTGCAAGACACTTTCGATAGGGTTAGCAGTCGAAGGACGATGCGGTTGAATGTTTTCCAAAATACGGGGATCGACCAGGGCCAACTTCTTTGTATACTCCATGGTCACCTGAGATGGAGAAAGGAATGTCGAGCTTGTTGATGGAACCGTAGGTACATGTGTCACAGTGGCACCTGAATTGGAGACAAGAATGTCAAGCTTGTTGCTGGGGCCAAAGACACAGGTGTCGTAGAGGGCGCCAGGACAAGTGAATTAAGCGATGTAGCGTTTGTCGACGGTGCACAGCGACTGTAGGCACTGTGTCGTTTCCGGCTATCTTTCCGTGTTAAATGACTCTTACAATCTGGGCACTGGAAGGCCGCCCGTGATGATGGTGTGGGCTTGTTGGCGTCTGGTAGACTAGTCCATAAGCTCGTGATGTACGTGTTTACTGTTCAAATGTAAAGAACGGAATGACTCTTGGAACTCGTCGGTCTAAGTTTGGTTTGTACAACTCATTGATCTAAGTCTGATTCGTGCAACTCGTTTTATACCTGTCTATTGCATCGGAAATTCACGTGGTGAACCAGTCCATTGTAGTGGAAGAGGTGGAATTTGACGCGATAACCTGTCCATTGTGGTGGGGACGGTGGAATTTAACGCGATAACCTGTCCTTTGTGGTGGAAGCGGTGGAATTTGACGAGGTGAACCTGTCCATTGCGGTGGAAGAGGTGGAATTTCACGAGGTAAACCTGTCCATAGTGGTGGATTGCATTACACTACGAAAAAAGACACAAAATAAGGTTTGCACATTTTATTCGTGTACAACACAAACGTATTTACATGTCACGCTCCATAACTGCAAGAACCAGAGACTGAACATTGTTTCGTCAATGCTATGACACAGAGTCTTGCAATGAACTGTCGACATTACACAACGCAGTGTCTACAAGTAATTGTCGCGGACACTGCATAATAGTTTTCCGAGAGTGTTTCGACTTTTTTGCAGCCACGACCAAGTCCCCAAAAGCCCTCTTTCGATGATACACGCTCCACCAGTTCACCATTTCCGGTTGCCAACAATACGGCTCGAAAATCCTTTGACGCCTTGAACTTTACGAGGAGCAAATGTCGCATCCAGTGAACATGGACATCATTCCAACCAGATCTCGTCTCTCCAATCTCTTTGCTTTTTCGTTTTGCCAAGTGCGCATGCTTCGCAGCTTTGATGCACTCTGCGCATTCGACGTCGCCGTGATACATTGCCTTCCTGTATTGATAGGCATGCTCAACCGAATTAAAGACCCGACCGAATGCTTCGACCCTGCATCGGTAAAGGTTTGACAAAGGAGAGTCGGCCCCTGATAATTCAACTCGTTTCGGTTTCACAGCGACCTCCAGTTCGGGTTGAGGTTCCGGTTCCGATGCGTAGAGGTTTGACGGTACGACAGGTTGGTTGACAGACGATGAATTTGGACGGCTGACAGATTCTTCGAACGGTCGGGTAGTTGGTTCGTCTTCGTCGCTATCGCTGAAGCTGCTGGCGCATTTCGACAGCACATAAAGGTCACGTGGGCGTGTCGAACGAACACGAAATTTCTAACCTATGAGAATAGCTAATACTCTTTAGTGAGAATGTAGATGGCTCTGAAAAGAACCGTTTCTTGGTATCTCGTCGAATTTTTCTTCTTCTGATGATGATGATGAACACACGAGTTCCCGTTGTTGTTCGCTCTATGGTCACCTGAGATGTGTTCTTGATGAGCATGGAGCGTCGGAGGTAAGACTCCGGGTTTTGGTTCTTGCGTGTCTTGCGCATCTCGCGAAGTTTCTCGACAGACAACCTCAAGAGGGATCGTATCTCCTTGCAGTGTTTGGATGTGGTCAGTGACGGAGACTTTCGCTTAGCAGGTTGACAGTCACAAGGGTCGGTCGCCGTGTGCCATCGCTTGTTACCTCCAGCAATATCTCGGACATTGTCGGTAGCAACATCTCGGACGTTGTCAGTAGATGAAATCGAACCCATTTTCAATATGTAGGCTATACTGACCACAAAAGCAGACGCAGGCCTTTTATAACAGGTCGGTAGAACATAAAGGTCACGTGGGCGTGCCGAGTAAGAACGCGGACCTCAGAGTAGAAAGTACAAAAAGCACAAACCTCAGAGTAGAAAGTACAAAAGCAAGAACCTCAGAGTAGAAAGAACATAAGCACGGACCGCAGAGTAGAAAGTACAAAAACACGGACCGCAGAGTAGAAACTACAAAAGCACGGACCGCAGAGTAGAAACTACATACGCATAGACTGTAGAGTAAATCAGACTTGTGCATCGAATACCAGTTCAAACCAGTTTGCGACAAGCCAATCAACTGAGATCAGTCCAAATGTCCTATGTAAAAAATATAGGACTGATTAAAAACTATAGCTCTGACGAATGTTAAGCGATAGGGAGACCTTGATTTTGTTCATAAAGATGTCCTATAGAATGTGACACATTTGCACATGCGCACGCATGCGCAATTACCTATTTAATGGCGTCTTTGACCTATTTTTATAGTAAAAAGAAACAAGAGGCATGACATTAAACAGTTTGGTGACCCTCTCGTCTGTTTCCGACATGAGATCATCGATAACTATCAAGATTCTCGTTGTTTTAGGATCGAAAGACGATATGTTTGGAAGACCTTCAACAAATTCTATGTTCGTGAGGTACTTATACTACTTATACTACGGAAAAATGACACAATATAAGGTTTGAACATTTTATTCGTGTACAACACAAACGTAGTTACATGTCGCGCTCCATTCACTGCAGTTGAATTATTGTCACCAAAGGTCTCATAAAACCACAAGACAGATTTATTTACAGATCATCCTCCATTACTGCCAGAACAATTTGCTTTAATTTGTTTCGCAACTCCTCTGAAAACGGTTCTTGCAACCAACTCCCGATAGCACACAAGTCGGACGTCAGGTCGGATAGCTTCAAACCTGCGTCTGACAAAACACTCAAAACCAGTCTTTCATCACTGCAGTTGAATTAATGGCCTCCACAGCCTCGTCAAAGTGCATATAAATTAGAATGTCTTCAGGTAACATACAATCGTGATGAAATTGACTAGGATCGTGTATATCGCAAGCGAGACATTGTCATCTTGAGAGTTCTACGACGGCACATGCTATGTGACGGGCAACCGTCTTCTTCATTTCGGTCGCCGGAAACTCAAGCGGACCAGTGGCGACAGGAGCGGCAGTTGTCACATTGGTTGCGTGAGTAGAAATTGTGACATCGTCAGGAGCGGAAATTGTCACATCGGCCGTGTCGGCGGAAGTTGTCACATCGGCAGGGATGGCAGCAGAGGGAGGCTGAAACAGGGTACGGAGCCTAGTGTATCACCTCCACGTGAGTGACGTTGAAGTTTGCGTAAGTATCTCGTCGAGTTTTCTTTATGGTGATTGACACGAGTTCCCGTCTGTGAGTTCAATTTGTAAGTCTGCATTGTTCCGTCCATGACAGCAAACGTCTCGGCATTCACGTCTAGGAGAAGAGCCATACACTGGTCGAATAAAGTCAGCGATATAGATCGACCCGTCGCTGTTTCGACAAAGCACATGCGCACCACGAAATGCATGTCAGAGGCAACGTAACCGTGTCGTTCGCATTGCAAATGTCCCCTATCGTCGACAATCATACGCCTCTTACAGAATCCGATTGGCAAAACACCGCGCTTATATAGTTAGTAAATGTGCCGAAAAGTCACGTGGGGGCGCCGAAAGATCACGGACTGTAGAGTAGAAAATTCAAAAGCACTTACTGCAGAGTAGAATGTACACACGCGAGGACTGCGGAATAGTTACATAGTTCACCACTTATCTAACGGGGGTGCTTTCAGTTGATGATATATCCACCAGGAGTAAGCACTTGACAAAAACAAGAGACGCGAATTTTGGCAGTACTCATATATTTAGTTCAACCCTTGTCCATCAGGTGGCACACTAGTAGTTCACAACATATCCAACAGGGAAAATTCAGTTCACAAAAATTCCACCAGGTGGCGCTATTTTACTTGACAAAAACAAGAAACACGAATGTTGGCAGTATTCATATATTTAGTTCACGACTAATCCGCCAGGTGGCACCACTTGTAGTTGATGACCTATCCGCTAGGGGAATTTATTTAAAATTCTGCCAGGTGGCGCTGTTTTAGTTCTCGACATATCTGCCAGGTGGCGCCACTTGACTTTTAGTTCAACCCTTGTCCGTCAGGTGGCACATTGTTATCCACCTGGGGGGGGGGGTTTATTTCACAAAAATTCCGCCAGGTGGCGCTATTTTACTTCACTTGACCTACATCCGGGTATTTGACCTTGACCTACATCCGGATACTTGCACTTGCATCACTCCGAATCCAACGTCAACGCTAGACCACCTAATATACTACTTATAATCAAATTAAAAAATAAAACTGCACCATAGGCGCGAAAACGGGAGGGGGGCAGCTGCCCCTGGAATTTCTCCGGGGGGCAGACAAAGTTAATGTTCTGTCCCCCCATAAATGTGAGCGTGAATGTTTGTTCGTTACCGCAGAGACGCCAGCGACACGGCTCGGTGCTCCCGACGTTAATGCGCGCGTCCTCATTCACCTCATCGGTACTCCGGCTGATGGTTCGACGGGAGTATCCTTTATACGCCTCGAGCACCTTGGCATCGATCCAGCTGTTGAAAGAGGAGGGTACCCGCACCATTTCACTAGCACCTCCGCCCCCCCCCACTTGCCCACCTTGCGACGCTGTATAACCGCCTCCGCATCAGGTCGTTCGTATTGGAAGTGTGAACTCCTCCCAAACGGCTGTACCGTTTCGTGTACCGCAAAGCACCGTACTCGGGCCATTGCTGTTAACTGCATATATCTCACCATTTGGCGTCGTCATCAAGGAATTCGGCTTGGATGATCACGTATATGCCGACGACACGCAACTTTATGTTTTGTTTTGTCATCGTGGCGATGTCCAACTGAACGGATGGATCGTCTGTTTGCCTAGAAGAAATTGGTGAATGGTCTCGGACCAATATGGTGAAGCTAATAATTGATCAGAAGACGGATGTCATGGTGTTTGGTGCTAAACAGAAGTTAATTGCCACTATTAAAGTGACTATTAATTGGTGACTCGACTATGATTTAATCATCAAGTGCTCGCAACCTTGGCGTTGTATTCGACCCATCGTTCAATATGACTATCCATGCACATAAGTGCCATTTGCCGAAAAGCGCATATGCACCTCCATAACATTAGTCATATCAGGCGATACCTCTCAACAGATGCGACTAAATCACTTGTGCACGCTCTCAACATATCTAGATTGGACTACCGGGACGCGCTACAGTGTAACTGGCTGGACTACCACGTGACCACATTTACAAACATCAGCGAATCCAAAAGATGGCAGTCAGAATCATGACGTTCACACCTCGCCATGGCCACATAACTTCTGTTCTAAAAGAATTACACTGGCTGCCAATCAAATGCCAAATCGAGTTCAAAATACATCTTCGTGTATTCCGATGTCTTAAATTAACGGGACGGCGCCGCTGCATCTGGCCAACCTGATAAATTAAGAGAGTGTCCGGGACGCACACGTTCGTCTTAACAACATTTGCTTGAAGTTGCACGAACGAAGCTGGTCAGTTTCGGCGATCGGTCCTTTCGTGTGATTGACCCTCGACTATGGAATGAGCCGCTCATTGCTATTAAGTGCAGCGGAAGTCTGTCTATAGTTTTTAATGATATACAATTGAATCGCATGATTGAATTTAGATTATACATCACTTTGAACACGTTACACAATTGCGCTCTATAGCTATTAAATATTATTATTACATATAACGCGGTAATCTTCGACGGCATATGCAAATTAGTCACGTGAGCACATTGTGGACGCTGTAAAAGATGGCATAGAATGAAAGACAACTACTGCAAAGCGTGTATTATTTGTATTGTTTCACACATGAACTGAAGCGGTGCTTAACTTTGCCTTACGCAAAAATCAAGTCAAGGCTGGTGTGCTTGTGCATAACATATTTATACTGACATCGAAACTTTTGTTGCATTATTTCTATTAATTATCACTTATCAGATATATCCACCTTGACCTTTATAACCTCCCAAACGGCCAACTTCTTCTTGGAGTTTTTTATAATGGCGATGGGACAGGTCATATAACAACTCTCGTACCTCTACCTCAAGGATCAGTTTCTCTGCTGACATCTTGGACGTTGTTAGGGTTGTCAACAGAAGGCACTGCTAGCTCAATCAGACACGAATCCGTTACGATTTTAACTTGCATCCAGCCTTGTATTGTTCACATGTTTTGTTAAGTTCCTTTTGGAAAGAAATGGATGTTGAGCTCCTAATTAAACATGATATTCGCCGGATTACTTCAGAAAAATCAAAACATAAATTAAAAAAAAACATTAAATAATGGATCTACAATTTTATTTTCTGTTTACATCGTTATATTGGAACATGCGCAATTTGACATCACATCAAAGCAACAGCGCTTATTGGCGCTTATTATGTGTACTAGGCTCTCCCAATTCCAATATTAGAGCGATTTTATTTCGCCGCTTGCCGTCGAGGTTTGTCGTTGCCATCGACACGAATAGTAGGCCTTTTGTACTATATTTATACACATTCATTAAAAAACTGACACATTTATAATATATTTATGCACACTCGTTTCGTCGGCTTGGACCGAATCTTCGAAATGTCACTGGTGTTGTCTTTGGCTCGACTTGACATCTTACACCTACTAGTGATGGATGACTGGATGATCAATCGTTAGGTCGTATACTCAAGTGCTTCATTCAAGTCATCACGAATGCTCGGGCTTAAAACTTTATGTTGGGTGTAGGGGTCAAATTTAAACGCTTTCGTGACCATGGTGGTAGCACACACACATTGTATGTCCTACTCACATGTTCAGCATCATACTATGATAAGTATTAATAATAATAAAAATAATACTTTAGTTTAGAAAGTCTAAACTTATTATTTTCAAACATATAGAAAACGCATCTGAAATGTCCAAATATTGTGGATTTTATAATCATTTAAATTGTAAGCCAAATGTCACGAGACGAGTATCCTAAATAGGTAATCGTGCATATATTACTTAGACGTGCGGTTCATTCTCGTGGTCAGGAAAGGTGTGGCTAAACTTTAGCGAATTCTTAAGGCAAAGTCTAAACGACCGATAATTCGTCACCATGCACCTCTGCGCACAACTGTTGGCATACGACCTACTATGCAGCATCACAGTATGGTGATTATTAATAATATAACCTCATTGATTTATTTTCCAAAATAAAATACATAGCCTACACGCAGTGCCGGATATTTGGGTTTGTGGCAGGACAGACGGGGCAGTTGCTAATGACGTAGTGAGGGTTGTCGGCGCTCGAGTGCAAAACATAATACGGCGGCCTCCACCCCCGATACATATTTTAAATATTTCCTCTTCGAACAAACTGAGATGCTCTTGCAACCATACCATTTTAAATTACCTGCATTCGAAATATATACATTAAAGTTTCAGTGCAGTAGTTACTACACGACCGAGTGGGTATGACCCGTGCTCATGTGACGCACATCGTAATCCATCCGGTGATCATAATAATGGCCATCAAGTTCTGTGTAAATGCCACAAAGCCTGCTCGAATGCGTAAAGAGATAGTCTTTCGGCGATTGCGTCGTATAGGTATATGTCTTCCCGATTTCAAAAGTGGCATTACCTCTTTACTAGATGACATAAACAGTGACGCATCCGTTAGTGACATGGTTACCAAAAAACAATGGTTTACGTCGGCTTGTTGACAAGCATGCCACACTGCGCAAGCCGACCATAACATTGCGACCGGACTGTCCGTGGAACACTGACGGGCTTCGGAACGAGAAACAGCGCCAACGCGGAGAGATGAGTGCAAGTGGCTGCAAACCCGTCTCGAGATACATCGGCAGACGTATCGCGCTCAATGCGTAGTCTTCAACAACATGCTGGTTAACACAAAGAAAAACTACAACACGACTAAGATCGCCAACTGCAAAAATGACCAAAACCACTAGTTTGCATTACAAGAAACCTCATGGGCAATAGTGATATAATGACAATACCAGCGTATGTGAGTAGTTATATAGGTTAATCAGCGGGGATGGTGGATTCGGAGTGGTGGAAGTGGAAGGTCAAGTACCCGGATGTAGGTCAAGGTCAAGCAGCCGGGTGTAGGTCAATATAAAAGGTCAAGTGGCGCCACCTGGCGGATAGGTCATAAACTAAAACATCGCCCCTAGTGGATAGGCTATCAACTAAAATAGCCCAACCTGGCGACATTTTTATTAACTAAATATGTGGAGTTCAGTACTGCCAAAGTTCGTGCTTCTTAGTTTGACCAGTAGCGCCACCTGACGGATTTTTTATAAAGTAAATTCCCCCTAACGGATAGGTCGCGAACTAAAACAGCACCACCTGGCGGACAAGGGTGAACTAAATATATGAGTACTGCCAAAATTCGTGTCTCTTGCGCGCTTGCGTGCAATGGAACCCCCTGACAGATAGATCATCAACTACAAACGTCATCCCTGGCGGACAAGTGTTGAACTAAATATATGAGTACTGCCTAAAGTCTTATCTCTTGTTTCTTTTTTTCTCTTTTTAATCTTAAAATAAAGTTCGCATCCAGTGAACACGGACATCGATCCAACCAGATCTCGTCTCTCCAATCTGTTTGCTTTTTTGTTTTGCCAAGTGCGTATGCTTCGCAGCTTTGATGCGCTCTGCGCATTCGACGTCGCCATGATACAATGCCTTCCTGTATTGATAGGCATGCTCGACCGATTTAAAGACCCGACCGAATGCTTCGACCATGCATGGGTAAAGGTTTGACAAGGGAGAGTCGGCCCCTGAAAATTCAACTCGTTTCGGTTTCACAGCGGCCTCCGGTTCGGGTTGAGGTTCCGGTTCTGGTGCGTAGAGGCTTGACGGTACGACTGGTTGTTTGACAGACGATGAATGTGGACGGCTGATAGATGCTTCGTACGGTCGGCTAGTTGGTTCGTCTACGTCGCTGAAGGCTGCAGGTGCATGGTAGTTGTGTGTTTTGAGAATGATGTTAGCCATAGTACTATCGTTGTTCAACGGTGATGATGGTCGGCTGCCAGATACCACGAACGGTCGGCAACACGGTTTGTCTACGTCGCTGTCGCTGAAGGCCGCAGGAGTGTGGTAGTTCGGTGTTTTCAACATGTTGTTAGCCATGGTGTCGTCGTGATACGAATGACGGTCCGATTAACAAAACACAGCGCTTGTATAATTAGTGAATGTGCCGAATGGTCACGTGGGCGTGCCGAACGAGCACGGACTTCGGAGTAGAAATTAAAGGTGTAGACTGTAGAGTAGATCATTGATGGTTGGTTCGGTTGCCGGAGCTGATGACAGAGACGAAATTGGTTTGGTCGTCGAACTCACCGTTGAAATGGCCGTTGACTGTTGGTCCAGGTTGATTGTCGGGGTCGAGAGGTCGAGTGGGCCCGTGGCCGGAGTAGGCTGCCCCTTCGGTAGTAAACTCTCTTCTCGGACGTTATCACTAGTCATGTTGTTCATCTTCCAAAATGTAAGATATAATGACCACAAAAATAGAAGAAGGCCTTTTATAACAGTTCGACAGAACATAAAGGTCACGTGGGCGTGCCGAACGAACACGAAATGTCTTACCTATGAGAATAGCTAATACTCTTTTGTGACGGGAGCTCAAAACGATTCAAAATGCGGTCGTATACCTTTACGATACATTGATTTGATGACTAACATGGAGAAAATGGCCTATCGTTTAACTTGGGAAACTTCCTATCCATTAACATGGAGTTTACCTCCTATCCTTTAACATGGGAACAATTCCCTATCTTTTAACATGGAGAAAATGTCCTATCCTTTAACATGGGGAAACTTCCTATCCTTTAACATGGGAAAAATGTATATGTTCTAACATAGGGTTTAGCTCCTATAGGTACAAAAAAATTGACAAACACCTATTTGTTAACACAGGAAGCAGTCGATGTATACAAGTAATAAGAGACATAGACAGGCACAAATTTACAAACAGGGTGATGGGAAGGTCGTATATCTGTATGGTAACCAGAAATGACATAATTTGACTTATTTTACTAGTTCTCTACCGCTTCGTCAGTTTCGGACCTATGTTAAAGTTGTAAGGCTAGGAGGGCGTTATACCTCAAAAATGGTCCACAACCTATAAGATATAAGAAAAGACACCATTGCGCATGGCCTATTTATTGACGTCTTTGACCTATTTAATGACGTCACTGACCTAATTTTAGATTAAAAAGAGAAAAAAAGAAACAAGAGATAAGACTTTAGGCAGTACTCATATATTTAGTTCAACACTTGTCCGCCAGGGATGACGTTTGTAGTTGATGATCTATCTGTCAGGGGGTTCCATTGCACGCAAGCGCGCAAGAGACACGAATTTTGGCAGTACTCATATATTTAGTTCACCCTTGTCCGCCAGGTGGTGCTGTTTTAGTTCGCGACCTATCCGTTAGGGGGAATTTACTTTATAAAAAATCCGTCAGGTGGCGCTACTGGTCAAACTAAGAAGCACGAACTTTGGCAGTACTGAACTTTGGTCCACATATTTAGTTAATAAAAATGTCGCCAGGTTGGGCTATTTTAGTTGATAGCACTAGGGGCGATGTTTTAGTTTATGACCTATCCGCCAGGTGGCGCCACTTGACCTTTTATATTGACCTACACCCGGCTGCTTGACCTTGACCTACATCCGGGTACTTGACCTTCCACTTCCACCACTCCGAATCCACCATCCCCGCTGATTAACCTATATAACTACTCACATACGCTGGTATTGTCATTATATCACTATTGCCCATGAGGTTTCTTGTAATGCAAACTAGTGGTTTTGGTCATTTTTGCAGTTGGCGATCTTAGTCGTGTTGTAGTTTTTCTTTGTGTTAACCAGCATGTTGTTGAAGACTACGCATTGAGCGCGATACGTCTGCCGATGTATCTCGAGACGGGTTTGCAGCCACTTGCACTCATCTCTCCGCGTTGGCGCTGTTTCTCGTTCCGAAGCCCGTCAGTGTTCCACGGACAGTCCGGTCGCAATGTTATGGTCGGCTTGCGCAGTGTGGCATGCTTGTCAACAAGCCGACGTAAACCATTGTTTTTTGGTAACCATGTCACTAACGGATGCGTCACTGTTTATGTCATCTAGTAAAGAGGTAATGCCACTTTTGAAATCGGGAAGACATATACCTATACGACGCAATCGCCGAAAGACTATCTCTTTACGCATTCGAGCAGGCTTTGTGGCATTTACACAGAACTTGATGGCCATTATTATGATCACCGGATGGATTACGATGTGCGTCACATGAGCACGGGTCATACCCACTCGGTCGTGTAGTAACTACTGCACTGAAACTTTAATGTATATATTTCGAATGCAGGTAATTTAAAATGGTATGGTTGCAAGAGCATCTCAGTTTGTTCGAAGAGGAAATATTTAAAATATGTATCGGGGGTGGAGGCCGCCGTATTATGTTTTGCACTCGAGCGCCGACAACCCTCACTACGTCATTAGCAACTGCCCCGTCTGTCCTGCCACAAACCCAAATATCCGGCACTGCGTGTAGGCTATGTATTTTATTTTGGAAAATAAATCAATGAGGTTATATTATTAATAATCACCATACTGTGATGCTGCATAGTAGGTCGTATGCCAACAGTTGTGCGCAGAGGTGCATGGTGACGAATTATCGGTCGTTTAGACTTTGCCTTAAGAATTCGCTAAAGTTTAGCCACACCTTTCCTGACCACGAGAATGAACCGCACGTCTAAGTAATATATGCACGATTACCTATTTAGGATACTCGTCTCGTGACATTTGGCTTACAATTTAAATGATTATAAAATCCACAATATTTGGACATTTCAGATGCGTTTTCTATATGTTTGAAAATAATAAGTTTAGACTTTCTAAACTAAAGTATTATTTTTATTATTATTAATACTTATCATAGTATGATGCTGAACATGTGAGTAGGACATACAATGTGTGTGTGCTACCACCATGGTCACGAAAGCGTTTAAATTTGACCCCTACACCCAACATAAAGTTTTAAGCCCGAGCATTCGTGATGACTTGAATGAAGCACTTGAGTATACGACCTAACGATTGATCATCCAGTCATCCATCACTAGTAGGTGTAAGATGTCAAGTCGAGCCAAAGACAACACCAGTGACATTTCGAAGATTCGGTCCAAGCCGACGAAACGAGTGTGCATAAATATATTATAAATGTGTCAGTTTTTTAATGAATGTGTAAAAACCTCCTTTCATATGTTCATAATACATGCCTCGTCTCTATAATCCAACTATTCGTACACGACCGATAAAGCCAACTTCAGCTTAATAATACAGCACCCTTATTTGTCTTACTCCTAGCTAGGTTTCAGTATGAATAATAAAGTAGCGTTCTTCGGCTAGCGTCGGTATTTTTAGCTCATGCATTCTCCGGCTAGCGTCGGTTATCGTTACGCCTCATGGCAAAAGATCACCGACCCCACCAGGCGCAGCCGCAAGTAAGCCGCGCTAGGCTTAACTAGGGCACTACCGCTGTAGAGATCGTAGGTCAGCATTCTCCGGCTAGCGTCGGCTCTTATCGTTACGCCTCGCGGCAAAAGATCACCGACCCCAGCAGGCGCAGCCGCCTACAGCTTGCGCTAGGCTTAACTAGGGCACTGCCGCTGTAGAGAACGTAGGTCACCGACACCAGCAGCCGTTGTATTACGAGCTTGCACAGGAACGTAAAATGCAAAATTCAAATAGTCTTCACTAGAGACGCTACTGTATACACTGTTTACTTCTATATAACCACGAGTTTTCATAACCACACACATAACCTCACATATAACCATAGCTTCACTAATTAGCACTAATTAGTCACTAATTAACACTAATTAGTCAATAATTAGCACTAATTAGCAATAATTAGTCACTAATTAGCAATAATTAGTGACTAATTAGTAGTCACTAGAGGCCAGCACACACACGAACTGCTCTTACATGAACCCGCTGTGATCATAAAAAAGGGTTCAAAAAACCTATTAATCAACACTTTTTTTTATACTTTTTTATAAGTAAGATGTCAGCAAGCAATTACGATAAGAGATTAGATTTTTTATAAGTAGATTTTTACGACAGGTCATCCATCATTTCTTTTTATAAATAGGAATCCATTTGGCATGACTGATCCAAAAACCCTTTGATGTCCTTTGATCTTTATGCAGTGGACCGTAGTCTGAGCAACCTATCTACTACTTGCATCTGCCGTCCATCCATATTGGAGAGGATCTACGTCAAATGGAATAGCCTGGGTAGCATGTTTCCAGATGCAGGTTTGCAAGTGAGCTCTCATCACAGTTAGTCGAAAGGCCTCATTGGTGGGAGGCAGATACATCAGCTTTGGAGCCGAGACAATATTTGCCCTTGCAGTTTTTAATTTCCACATCTTGTAGCGCACATCGGTCATAGTTGTGGCTGCAGCAAATCCATAGCAAGCAACTATGAATGTTGTAGATTGTTTGACTACATCTGCAATTTGATATGTAGGCTCGCACAGTTCCGAAAGTTGATAGCCTGATTGAAGGACTTTCACTGGTTTAGCCTTTCCAATGCCACAGCTAGTACTGAGCCACAGTGTCACAGCCTGACAAGGCGTGAGCTGCTGGTAGTTGTCCAGCGATGTTCTGTGCATGTACGCACTTGCTTGAATGTCATTGCATATCCTCTCTGTGGATATGGCTTCCATCGTTACAGGGCAGTTGAAGTTTCCGTATTGGTAAAAGTGGATTAACAGTACGAACACGTCAATATCATCCGAAATGACATTGATATTACAGTTTATAGCATCAGCTTCCACAATGAACATCATCTGGTGGATGATGATCACATCAGCCTCTTCCTGGGTGTTTCACGTGTTTTCCCAGTCAATCAGTACGCTGTTGTTTTTACAGGGACCGGATCACTTCCTGTTACCACAAGTTTGTGGCGCGTCGGTTTTAACTGTTTTCCCTGTTCCCGTAGAGTCTCAACGATCAGATCGATCAGTTGTACTTTGTTATAAGTCACAGTTAACACAACATTCTATGATGGGGCTAGCATCGAGCGTGAGAGTTGGTGGTGTCTGCTTGCTTCTTTCACTCTTGCTGTACGGGTGACACCTTTGATACTGTAGTCGACGTATCTGTCAAACATAAAATACACACCAGAGTCTTTCATCTTTCTTGCAACATATGCAACAAAGTTGTCAATAGATTGTTGCACTGTATCTTGTGTTGGCCAATGAACTACCCACGATATGGCTGATCCATCGATTATCACACTGGTAGCTTTGGGTGCAGTTCTTGCCGGCACGTCAACGTTTAGCTTGTTCTTTAGTGTTGACTAGTTTGTTGCTAATCTGATATCACCAGCGTTGGTGAACATTGGAGTAGGCATCGGGGCCAACTCGTACTTCAGAGCTTTCTCAATGTCCATGTCTCTGCCAGAAGTATGCAGACCAATGATGCGCGAATAAATCAAATTGGTGTCGTATATCTTTGTGGAGCCTACTCTGATGTGTCGTTTCATGGTTGCCATGGTATGCACTTGTTTGGGAAGAGTATAGTGGAACCCGAGAGGCCAACTGCTTTCATATTGGTTCAACATCTGCTGACCTATTCACACAGCTTCATGTACATTCACCCCAGGTTCTGTAGCTATTCTGCCACTCACAATGTGAATGATGTTATAATTTGGGTGAGTGGGCGGACCAAGTGGATCAATCGACATTTCTTACCGTAGGTCATGTCAGAAATGTCTTTGTACAGGACACTGTAAGTGTGAAGACTGGAGTCCCACGTCTTCATGGTGTTTGGTTTCAGCATAACACCAATTATACCAGTGGGTCCATTTCCATACCACATGAAAGATGTTTTGATCATCGAGTGTGCCGGGTAACATGATCTCCATTCATGAACATTACGAAGAGGTATGTCGGCATCGCCGCAATTGAGCGCAGATAATAAAGGCCATAGTACGCATAATTTGGGTGATGAGCAGCAAAAAGTAGGATATCATTATACTCCACAGCAAGCAAATGAAGTGCCCAGTCTGCTTCCTTCTCAGCTCAACAAAACAGCATCATTAGTAGAACAGGTTTGATCAACATATCTACCCAGAGTTTCGTGGTTCTGCTTTGGCTAGCTCTGTTTTCTAGCTCATACATTAAGATATTTGGCTCGTCAACTTGCTGCACCATGCTACGAAGAAGTCCCTCAATCACCATCCTCAGTGCTCGGAAGTTCTGTGGAAACCGCTTGCCTGTCAGCATGTGGGCAACCCCTCCAAATGCACATTCCATGACATCAGACAGCCCAGTGTCTGCCATCAGGGCTCCGATACATCCAATCAAGTTCATTATGAAGTGCATGCCCCCAAGTGTAGAATGAAATTCTTGAACCGTTCTGGGTATGCCCATGTAATGTTCACTGCCACTTTGAAAAGTAGCTGGTCACAGGTGAACACTTGGCTTTATCACGAAACACAAGTATACTTGCAATGCCTGTTGCCTTAAAAATGAGGAGATCATCTGCAAAATGCACAGACACTGCACTCGGTAGTGCTCTTCTGGACATGACGGTGCCTCCAAATATTTGATAAAGTTTGTATATATTTCTGATGTATTTCTTATGGGCGATCGATGCGCACCTATATCAGAAATGAGTTTGTCAAATGCTGCGTCTTTCGAATCTTTTCCAAGAATTTCAGTACGACTTGAAGCAAGCTGTACCGATTTGGGTGCCATAAATTTGGTGTTGCAGTCATAGTGGTATCTCGCATCAGCTGCATGCAGATCACTGAGAGCTCCTCTTACTCTCACTGATACTTCACTAGCCCACTGATCTCCACGCGCTTGACAAGTCTCCAGAACAGCTGTCTTGAATGACTTCTGATGGACTCGGTCAGCAATTGTACGAACTCTGGCATATTACGCTTCGTTTCATAATATTTTATGAAACTTGTGTATATTTTAGGTTTGACCTTGACATTTACGTATGACCTTGACCTTAGATCATCAATATAACGTGTCCAGTGGATTCACCACGTCAAAAACATAGAAATGGACACATTAATGAATATAGCATCTGTCATAGTTACTAATATATGCATATATTCGTGTTTCTCATTTATGCCCAAAAATGAGATAGGGTTGCCATAGAAACCAGCCAATTCTTACAAAACGCCCAAGGGTGACAACTTGTCACCCTCCGGATTCTGATTCTCCATTGTCTTAAGATACAAAATCATGAACAACCCATTGTGGGACCTTTAGTGCAAGGTTGGACCAAACATCCCACTTTGGCTGCCAGACTAAGTTACGCACCATAGATGCACTGTCTTTTCGACAAAACCCGCATGCACCACGCACCACGCACCACGCACCACGCACCACGCACGCACGGGTCATTTTGAGAAACATCTGGAAGGCAAAACAAATAAAGCTTAACTCCAAACTGAGGATATATAACTCAAATCTCAAGTCAGTAATACCTTATGGCTCGGAGACACGGTGAATTACACATAAAAAACCTAAAAAAGACTTTCATCAACAAAAGCCTGCGCATAACCCTACATCTAAAGAGGTAAGACAAGATGCCCAATACTACACTATGGGGATGGACCAAACAACTACAGAAGACGAAATAAAGAAGATGACATTAATGGAGCACAATAGCGCAGCGATAAGAGCTCCGGACCCTCGAGTGAGAGAACGCGGGTTCGAATTCTGTGCGGAGGTGTCGAAACTTGGGCAAGTTCGTTTACACACACACACACACACACACACACACACACACACACACACACACACACACACACACACACACACACACACACACACACACACACACACACACACACAGCCATCGTACATGTTCGTATCTTGCGGTGCCAGTGTGGAGAATTCAGGCCTGTTAAAATATTGAACTGATGCTACGATGTTATGAATATACAAAATATCACAATATTTAATGCATCAATCATCAATAAACTTTGATATTTTATTAAGTAACTGTGCTTTCATCCTTAACAATTTACAGGACAGGAAACACAATATTTGATGGCGCTCACAAATGTATTTGTAATTGTATGTAATAGCATAATAAAACGAAAAAAACATGTTTGGAAAGGAGTAAATATGAAGTTGTAAACTTGTTCGTGGGCATATAATCCGTTCGTGTTTTACGCCGGTTGACATGTACGACCCACAAAGAATCTGTAACACTACAAGTATAATATATTATGTAACCCTGACGGGATTGTTTCGTGCAAGCGGTTGCATAGGCTATTGTTATGTCAGTCGTCAGACGGGGGTAGGGTAGCTTGAGCCACACCCAGTCGCAGTTTGCTAGGGATCATGGACGTGTCCACAAAGATATACGTACAGTTCTCTCGGCTCCGTATTACGAGTATCCATATACACGGCCTGGTGAGTTATGTTTTCATGTTTATATGTTATATACAATAGTGATACTATTAGAATAATGCATAACTTGTTGCCTCATTACCCGTCAGTTCGGGCATGCCAGCTATAGTATAACGAGTGTAGAAGCGTTCTGTCGCAAAATGTTAAATTGTGTTTACAAACGACTTACATATGCAAGCATTTGAACTAATTATTGTGATGTATATGTATGTTGTGTGCATACGTTTGACTTTAGATAATGTGATAATTACTAGTCAAAAGAAGAACTTAGGTAAAACAAGTTTCTCCGACTCTTGTCTGTACAAACTTGTCTGTACAAGTTTAGACAAGTATCTATAGGGTGACTGATTATTACATGCGGTTTACCACGTCTAATATTAGAACAGCCGACACAACTTAGTAATGTAGCGTTGGTTGCTTGACTACACTGTTGCGATGTTGTAGTCACAACTAGCACGCTGTCTCTCTGTCTCCCTGCTCCTATATCTGTCTCTATAATCTACATCTTTTTTCTCCCCGTCTACCCTTCTCCAACCCTCCCACTCTACCCGAATCTCTCTCCCTCCTCCATCCTCTGTGTTTGTCTGTTAGAATGTCAGTCTATAAGTCGGCTAGGCTGTACGTCAGTACGCATGTCTGTTTGTCTGCCTGCCCGCCTACCTGTCTGGCTGCCTGCCGGCCGGCCTCCTTCTCTACCTGTATCTTTCTCTTACTGTTTGCCTCTATGTCTTTTTGTTTGTCTGCCTGTCTTGTCTGTCTGTCTGCCTACCTGTCTGTCTGTATGTATGTCTGCTGCTTGTCTGCTGGTTGTATGTTTATCTGCCTATCTCTGCCCCAGTCTTTGCCCTTGACTTTGTCTCTACCTCTCTGAATTTCTTCTCTTTCCTGTCTGCATATCTACCTGGATGTATATCTGTCTGTCTGCTGCTTGTCTGCTGGCTGTATGTTTATGTGCCTATCTCTGCCTCAGTCTTTGCCCCTGTCTGTCTCTCTTTTCACTCCAGTCTGCCCATCTACCTGCATGTATATCTGTCTGTCTGTTTGTTTGTCCGTCATTCTGCAGGCTGTATGTTTATCTGCCAAATTCTGCCTCAGTCTCTGCCTCTCTGTATCTCGTGTCTCTCTCCTGTCTGCCTGCATGCCAGCCAACCTGCCTGCACACCTGTATGTTTGCCTTCTTATATCTGCCTCTGCCTCTGCCTCTGCCTCATCCTCTGCCTCTGCCTCTGCCCCTGCCCCTGCCCCTGCCCCTGCCCCTGCCCCTGCCCCTGCCCCTGCCCCTGCCCCTGCCCCTGCCCCTGCCCCTGCCCCTGCCCCTGCCCCTGCCCCTGCCCCTGCCTCTGTCTCTGTCTCTGTCTCTGCCTCTGCCTCTGTCTCTGTCTCCCTCTCGTTCCCCCCCCCTCTCTCTGTCGCATTTCCTGGTAATCGGGTACGGTCATGGATCTTTGCACATTTGACACGAATGGCGAGGCTATTCCTAAATACATGCCAACTGTGCTTTGCACAAACAATGTCATGGTTGATTACCTCAGAGACAATGCATTGATTCAACTACCTGTGAACATTCTGTGCATCGCGTGCGAGCCAAACCATGGTAGCTTCTTAATCACACGTGTGACTGAGATGCATAAAACGACCAATAGGAATACAGTTGATGAAATATAGGTGACACGACAGGTTTCAGTACAACACCGACTTAACAGGTGAATGGTTGACTGGCCTGGGTGCTGTTCACATTTTATGTACGAAACAAACAATATTCGCTTGACGCTCGATATGGTGCTTCGTGTAATAGGTGATTTCAACTGTGCAACAGACCATTGGACATGAAAACAAATGCCGGAAAAGACACAACGTGAAGGGGTAGCCATTGCAAGATGGCTGCAACACCGCCAAACGAAGAAAGGTAGGGACTTTGGATATTTAGAACAGCAAGTAGTTGTAGTCTGTTCTATATATTGCCTTTGGGTACAACAAGAACATTCGTTATTGTTGATTTGTCTATTCATGGCGGCAGGCACGCGCAAGAAAAGAACATGGTTATTGTCTTTAAACGTTAATTTAGTATCGTATCGTAATGTAGACACATATATAGACAGACATGTACGTACGCACTGGAGTGATGTGTTCTTAGGCCACCTTGCCAATCACAATGCAAATACACACACGGACACAATATCAATGCACATGTTGAAACATTTATAATGCAACGCACCATGGCGGAGTAAACATAAATTCTGACATCATCTCTCCTCGGTTCAATTCACCATTAATACCGCACTGTGTATTGTATATGAACCGTTGTTGGTATAATACATAGACAATAAATATGATTTGACTTTTGGAAGTTTCCCACTGTGTGCGGCCATATTGGATACGCCCCCTATCGTCGTCAACCCAAACTGTCCATGAACTTGCATACATCAGAATACATATAATAGATTACTAATATTATTTATGCCGCATATACCTACGTTTACTGCATCATTTCATGGAACACAACATATGAGCAAAGTTTAATACCATTCTAACGAATAAATACCTTCAATAGGTGTAGATATGCAAGATTAATTAAAGTTGAAGTTCACACCACATATTTCGCCTGACTGTGTTTGGCAGGGTATAAAAGCAGGTAAATTTTATATGTTAATTGCAGCTTGACGTGCTCAATATATAGGGTTATATCACGTGGCATGGATGACCACACCGGTTATGGGAACGCCGGGATGGCTTAGGACCCGATTTAACCCTCCCTTGCAGAGTGCTACCACAGTATGGGTCAACTGTGAGAGATCAGGATTGTGACACTACTCTCCAGAGTAGGGTTGTTAGGAGCTCCCGAATGATGTCCCGAGCCGATCATTGGTGCAGTTAGCTCTGTATCATAGGCAGTAACGACTCAAGTGTCTCCCACTTCCTGATTCTCACTTTTTGTCTTGCAAAAATGAAATTCAATGTTGCAGGGTCATTTTCAAGACCTGAAAATAAAGTGAATAATATTTTAGAGGTTCTCACATATCCTGTTCTAGCTTGACTAGGCATTACTGCCTCTGCTTCTTATAGGTCACCTCTTGCTTTTGACATCAGCTCGGACTGTGCCCATGTGTCTGAGTCTGGCACAATCCAAGATAGGAGTGGGGCAATGTATTCAGTTTTCATAGGGTAGTTTTGCCATAACTTAACTATTTTTGCGTCAAACGACAGCACTGGTGAAGCGTCGTTATCCCTCTATGTAACAAAATTGGATGAGACTGCTGTATCATATTTCCCTGTTAGTATCTTATACAATTCAATCATGTCTCCTCTGAGGCGACGTTATGATAGACTTAGACATTTCAGTCTCTGTAAACGTTCTATGTATTCAAGGTCTTTGAAACTAGGAATTAATTTGGTTGCTCTGTACTGAACATTTTCAAGAGCTGTAATATGTTTCATTAAGAAAGGACTGCATTTCTGATCAGCGTATTGAAGGTGTGAATGTTTCATCCATGTGATCATCGAAAGTACGTCGGATTATCCCATCATCAAATTGGCTTTATTATTTTCTCTGACATACATGCCTAAAAATTAAGCAATGAATGGAAAGTGACCCCAATATCTTTCACCTTGTCCGTACTTGTAAGTGTTGTCTGGTTGCTTTCCAGTGAATAGCCTTGATTCCTTGTGGGTGAAGATCCAAATCTTATATGGTTACATTTATCTGGATCGAATTACAAAGGTGATGTATATGTCCAGCGTTCGGCAGAAATATGATCTTCTTGCAGTTTTGTGCAGTCTTCTGAAGAGATTGAAGAGCTTCATATCATACGCAAACGAGAAAATATGATAGCTCGTTATAACATCAAGTAAATCATTTGTGAATATAACAAAAGGAAAGGGGCCAATCAATGTTCCTTGTGGTATTCCACTGATTACCTACTGCCAATTTGAAAATGTGTTATTTACTCTTACTTGTTGTCTTCTGTGGGCCAGCAGAGCTGTAACCCAGTTAAGAATGTTTCTTTTTATAACATATATCTAGAGTTTCTCAATGAGTCGAATATGTTGAACCTTGTCGAAATCTTTCAAAAATCACAATATGCTATGTCTATGCATCCTCCATTATCCAGTGTTTCTATCCATGAATCGAGTAATTTTGAATAGTTGAAACACTGTAGTTTGGCCCTTGATTAATCAAAATTGCTTATCGCTCAGCAGGTAATTTTCTTTCATATATTCAGGGATGGGGTCTCTGATTTTTCCTTCAAATATTTTCCCATCTGCGCTCGTTAAACTGACTGGTCGGTAGTTCTGTGCAGATATGCTAGCTTGTTTCCAGTCTGTGGATAGTTTATATGTTTTTCTATACTTCAATGTATGTAAAGCTCTAAAATAAACATGCTCAAAATCACCAAAATGTAAAATAAAATTCTTAATAATGGCCGAAGTTATTTCCTTTATACCTAAACTGTTTACACTAACAAGGATAATCGTAACATAAAACGCATTTAGTTGCGCAATAACATATAAAAACTTTAAGGAGACCGGCTGATGTCTCCTTAAAACAGCGGTCTCCTGTACGCCGTGAAATACGCATAAACGGTCCCCCGTGTATATATATCATTATATATATATATACATATGTATATATATATATGTATATATATATATATATATATATGGAACTTCACTAGACTGGGTAAAGTGACCTGAATAGCGAGGTGACCGTATTAGTGGGACTAATTTCCTATATTTTATACTATATATGGAACTAATTTGGGACTGTCCTAGGGTGACCTTAATTGCAATGTGGCTATAGTAATGATGTGACCGTTAACCGAGGTTCAACTGTAACTATTTATGACATGTGTGGATGTAGATTATAATTCGTTTAGGCTATATTTTACCATTCTAACTGCCAACCACCAACATTGTGTACACCGTTTCAAAAGATGTGTATGTCGAAATCCGGAGTGTCTGTTTAAATAATAACGTACTTCCAACCTAACTGAAATCCCGAGATGTTTTCCAGTTACGCATACAATTATTGCATGAATATCCCCTTCCTAGACATTACCGAAGTTGGTGTCTAGCAGTATGCTTAGAATGACTTCTTCCTTATTTGTTGTCTCCTGACCTACGCTGGTCCTATTTCTATATTGTATTGCAGAGGCATGTTTATTGTGCTTAGCTCTCCTGTTGACATCAATAAGTGTCTTGGCTCTCTCTCCCAGGAAGGCACTTTTCAGTCCTAGGGAGGAAATGGCAATGCAGGTTCTTTCATTAGTCACCAGCACAATGTGACATCGTTCTACTCCCTCAGCAGATAACATAAAGGGTGGTCTGCATAACATTGCCTTAGGTATGCCTCTCCTGGGAATATAGAAAGTTGACTGATATGAACAGTTGACAGGGACACATGCCACACTCATGCATACACATGCACGCGTGCACACACATACACACACACACACACACACACACACACACACACACACACATTGTGTCATTTCAGAAGCTATGGTTGAGTAGTGGTGGGATTATGAGTGCTACCCATCGACCAGTTTGAAATGGCCAGAGGTCGGACTGTTTGATACAGGAAATTGTATCACAGAGAAGAAGACAGAGAGTTGACAGGCATTTATAAAGTGTTCGCGGCCAGTCACACTGAATTTGGTGACGACGAACAAGGGTGAGCGCTGTTTTGTGGACTTAACCGTCTAAAAGTGCATCAATAGTAACACTATAGTTGTGACTGAATGCCGTTAGAGTATTGTGTTGTAAATGCATACATGCTATGTCATTTGATTGTTTAAGAACAGTTGAACTGTTGTTTATGACAATAGTGTTTCAGTGTTGTGTGTGGCAGGTTCGATCCCTGCTGATGTACATTATTCACACACCACTGGTTGTGCACACTCACTAATGCCATTCAATAATACAATAATTCCATCTTAAGTCAGTTAATTCCACTTACAAACTATTGGAAATAGCACAGCAAATTAGCATGCCACATATAACATGGCAATGGCAGCTAGGTAGGAAGAAATTTCAGAAAGCTAAGCAATGACTCAGTCGTGGAAACAAGGGTGGAAGACAAATAACCCAAGTGGGATAACAATTTAGGAATTTGTACAGAGTATTGTTAATTCACAGAAAAAACACATCAACAAGGGAGTATTTCAACCTTCACCCCCAACATCACCCAGTTGTATATATATCATAGCACACCAACATGTGATGCAAATGTTGCCTATGCAGGAAACAGATGGCTGGAGGAAAGGAGCCAACTTGCATGGTTTCTACAGAGACATCAGTAGGCGACCACATGCTAATGTTCGACAACTAAAACTGTACTCTAGTATGAGTGACTATACTGCCGATACATATATTTTCTGGGGTGTTTGCCAAGGATGGGTGCTGCTGTAATGCAATACTTAATTTTGCCAATTTTAAATGTAGTGTTTGCAAAACTTTGGATAATACAGTACTGTTTTTACCAGGTACTTTTATTTTTGTGTGCAATTTTAATTGACATGCTTCATACAGTATAGACGTTAATCACTAATGTATTTTTCAGGATTTTGACAGAAATTAATCATGACTATTGCAAGGTATATTATGTCCTGGTGTTATGGTTTCTAGATTATCAGGGTTTCACAATATCATATGAACACTTGCCATAACAAGATAACATTTTTGTAACAAATTTATTGACACATCTATGACCATGTACACACATGCTGAATAATACTAGGCATTGGTAATCAGTATGACAACAATATTTTCAGACAAACATGTCTATTAAAACAGGCAATTCTCTTTTTCTTTGTCACATGATCAGAGGTAATGAGCGAGTAGTGTTTTTGTTTTCACTTATCTGAATTTATTTTAAAGTATGAATCGGCTTGCTCTTTGCTTAACTGACGTAATGCCAGTTCTTGATGTGTTGATCATAAAGGTGTATTATATTCAACTATACATGGTTAGTAACGTCTGTACTGTTATTGCGACCATGACTTTTTAAATAAGTTTGAAGAGACAGTGTTAATGAATGTCAAATATTTCAGAGACGTTCAAGTTAGGGAATAACAAAACAATATTCTTCTTGTGTTCCTTTATATAAACATAAATAATACACAAGTTACTATTGATAGTATACATACTTGAATCGTGTGAAGTTTGCTTATTACCCCCAATACTTAAAAAAAAAACATTACCCAGCTAAATGTAGATCTACACACCATAAACTGTGTTCATCTTGGAACCAATGAGCATCCCGTTTTCACCAGGTCAGATATCCACAGCTAGACCAGCATGTCGATAAATCTTTAAATAATTTACTACAAAAACCTAACATTTTTATTATAACATACTGGCATCTAAAATATAAGGCAACAATGTTGTATTTTGAACATATATATCATTAAACCACACATGGTTCATCCAACTCTACAAAACTACAAAAGCAGGCATGGGACATGTGAAATGGTGCACATTCTAATGAAATGCCTCACAAGATTTCTTTCCTCTACAAATCTGTTTCTGTGTGGAAAATATTCAGTAAGTATTTGGCATATTTGGCATTTGCGCTCAATAAATACTTTGTTATCTGACCATGACTTCTGTTGGCATGATCTAGTGGTATGATTGCACATAATTACCTTCTCTCCATCATATTAACATCTCTTTGTGAATCTGCCCTTCAACATTCAAGGACATTTTACTACTAGAAAATCTGAACAAATAAAGTAAAATTACAAAGAATTCATATCTACAGGCTAGTGGTACAATTCATTGAGACAATAGTTAACCTCCTATTTCGCATATACCTAATCTACACATTTCATATTACTGTAGCAACACACAAGTTTACAGTGTCTAGATTCTGTTGGCAACATTGAAAATACATCTTTTGTTTTTCTTTGGTTGACTTGTCTCCGCTGCCTAAGTCAATATCTACTCTTCAGCATTTCCTATTACTGCAACAGGCCCAGCTGAACCAACCGACCAATACTCCAACATCTCCCCTCCTGCTGCATAGGCATCAACCTTCATGACTTTTTCTTTGGCACGTTTCACGATATCCGATACTTCTATTATTTCATCAGTGATATAATAGATTATCATACACATTTTCCAGCCAGATGACAACAAAACTGTACTTTTGTTTCAAATCAAGTATCAACTTTAAATAACAATATTATAAATAAACTTTCTTATTCTTGTTTTTCTTGTTCTGTTAATAAGTTTCAAATCAAGAACTGTCTACAACACTGTACCCAAAACCTAAAGAAACAAGAACAATTCAGAGATATATAAAATGTAGGAGTTTGATGGTTCTGCATAGCCCAAAGATGTACTGTAGCAACTGGACGGCCACATCAATGAGGGGTGTCAGGGTGCCACGTCTAGGGCAGTTCCCGTCGAGCAGGGCAAGACACTGACACCCCGACAGCGTCCATGGTGAGGTCAACGGGTCCCTTGCCCTGGATGTACAGGTTGCTGACACAACCCTCCAGCATATTCACGTGCTGGCCAAATGTCGTGCCGTCCAGGTTAGGCACGCCGTCTGAAGCATAACAACTACTGTCAACCCTCTGGCAACACTGGCCGAACACGCTTCAATTACCCTATTCATCACGTACGTGATCTGTTGCCTAGCAAAACCTCAGCGAAGTCATCAGAAAACATGTGGTGAGTTTGGACATTCTGTCGAATATCTTGTTGAAATTCTGGTTATAAAGGGTTTCTTTAAGGCAAAAACTTAAGGCAAAGTTTTTAAAATGACAACTGTATGCGGGAATGATTGATTTATGAGATGTCATGCAGCAATAGTAATGTAATTCACACACACACACACGCACGCACGCACGCACGCACGCACACACAAACACACATATATAACCATTAACAACACTGTTGACAAAGCAAAGCTTGACGGAGGTTACGTGCAAAATTTAATTGTGACGTAAGCAAAACCGCGATGTAGTGGATACATAAATTATTACAAACTAACAAAAATACTGGTCCACCAGAAGGGATAACTTGGTAATTTGTATATACCTATTGCCGTGTGTGTTCAGTATGAGATAAGTGTAAGACTTAACAATATACATGTTGGCGTGTGTGTTCAGTATGAGATTTGTATAAGACTTACCAATATACATACTGCCGTGTGTGTTCAGTTTGAGATATGTGTAACACGTACTTATATATACATGTTGCCGTGTGTGTTCACTTTGAGATATGTGTAAGACTTACCAATATACATGTTGCCGTGTGTGTTCAGCATGGATAATAGTCCTCCAGATTATCCCTCTACAAAGCTGAATCCATCGATCTCAAGAGTTCCTTTCCTAACAGTCCTGAGGTCAACAACATTGTCCATATTAATGTACTCATACCACAGCTAATATCACAAATACCTGGGTTTTATTTTTAAACGGAAAAAATTGTTTTAAATTCATATTGGTTAAAGTGTGATCAATAATTAGCTGTTAATATGATGTAAAATCAGTATGTGTAAATGTTGGGAATCTTGCATCATCATTTTCTAACAGGAGTCTTCAGTTACAAAATATTCTACGGAATGTCTTCAGTTGCCACCATTTTGGAGTCTTCAGAAAGTTGCCACCATTTTGGAGTATTCAGAAAGTTGCCACCATTTTGGAGTCTTCAGAAAGTTGCCACCATTTTGGAGTCTTCAGAAAGTTGCCACCATTTTGGAGTCTTCAGAAAGTTGCCACCATTTTCACATAACAGATATTTAAACCTACTTTGTTTGATTAAAGTAAGTGACACATCACTGGAATCGAAAAGTGGGAAAACAGAATAAATGATGAGAAGTAATAATACTGACAATAGCGTAACAATTTTTTTCACTTATACTCAAATCAGTCAACTGCCTAAGAAGTTTTCTTTATTCACTGACAAGTAACCTATCCATCACGAGACCTGTTGCCTAGCAAAACCTCTTTATACACACTGCTTAAACATACATCCACCCAAGGCATCTGCCTAGGATAATTGCAGACATGCAAACTAAATACATACCTGTGTATTGCACTGGACAGTTACACCAATATTCTGGGCTGCTAACTTCAATACACTGTCCATCAATAGTGCAGGGTCGCTTGACACAGGGCGTCGTGTCACGTCACCACAGTCGCCAATGTTACTGCTGGCAATCGCGTCGTCCACCACGTTAAGTGTGTGACCTTTCAGAATCACCTACAGCAAGACAACTCTCATGGCCAGGAAATGTTTACAGCAGTTCCTCGTGACAATTTAATGTTTAGAGCACATCCTTTGTGGCAATGCAGTGTTTAAATCACAAATCTCATAGCAATGTATTGTTTACAACAAACCCATCATAACAATGTAATGTTTACAGCAAAGCCTTCATGGTAATGTAATGTTTACAGTACACCCCTCACAGCAATGCACTGTTCACATCACCCCTTGTGGTAATGTAATGTTTACATCACTCATTTGTGGCAATGTGATGTTTACAGCACACCCATCATGGCAATGTAATGTTTACAGCACACCATACAAGACAATGTCATGCTTACAACACACCACAATCCCCTACAGCAATGTAAGAAGGTTGATAAAAATGATAACTATCTATCAACAATCAACCTGTTAATATTAGATTGTACAGTGTTACCATGTTGATGTGGCTATCAGTCTGCAACTACAACAGTGTTACATGTATGGACGGAACAAAGCTCTGTCATTCACCCTCTTTGTAGTCTTGCCACCTACCTCTCCAATACAATCATGGAAGCCGGTATCAGTCCCCACCCCAGTGGCAACCCTCACATTAGCGTCAACACCCCCCAGTTCCAAGGGTCTCTTCAGATTGAGCCCAATAGTTCGGCCACGGGACGAACCTGCAAAGAGGAATAATCAAAAGGCCTTATAACTTACTGTTTCCAATCTCCCTCTATTTGTTGTCTTGACTTTAGTTGCTCAATATTCCTGTTACAATGGTCAGTGGTAACCAACTAGAGATATTATATCACTATTAGATATGAGTTACCACATGTTGCAAAATTGTAATGCAAGATACAGTTTGATTGTGAGCAACATTTTCAGACTGACGGGTACCGGGTAATACTTTAATTTAAACCTACATTGCTACTATCTCTCTCTTTCTACGTATAATCTAATGTGAAATTTTATTTACAAATATTCATGTGTCTATATCATTACCATGCATACTTATTGTACTAAACAATGTCTAAGACAGTATAAATTATCTAAAACTGGGTCTGCCTGATCTAAAACTAAAGCAGCATTCAAGTTATCTAAAACAGTATCGGAATTATAGAAAATTGTATTTGAGTTATATATATATATATATATATATTCATCCTCGGAAGCCAATATTCATCCTCGCAAGCCAGGGCTGTTTGCCATGCAAAACTAGCCATGACAGATCTCTTATGCGAAGTGTGGAAATTAGATGAGTTAAACTAGTAATTGACTTCGCCAGTCGTGACTGCATCACCCGTGAGAACAGTACAAATACCCGCCCCAATTTGATGACATATAAACGACTTTGGAGAATCCCAATATTGTGTATTTGAATAATTGCTTCTATTTCCTAAACATTGCATGTAACATGAGTTACGGTTGGTTGAAATTAGTTTTATTATGACCACCTGACCTGCCGCCAACCACTGATATAGTGAGCGATTTCAGAGGCTGAGTTTAAATTCAGAGTATCGTAAAGCGATCAGCCAGGGGATACTGCTGGCTGGCACTGACGTAATCAGCAACAGTGACCCCTGGCAGGCGAGGATGTATCTATTATATTTGTTTAAGTTAAATATGACCGAGTAAGCAACATCCACACAAGGCATCTGCCTAGGATAATTGCAGACCTGTAAACTAAATACATACCTGTGTATTGCACTGGACAGTTACACCTATATTATGTGCTGCTCATTTCAATACACTGTCCATCAATAGTGCAGGGTCGCTTGGCACAGGGCGTCACGTCACCACAGTCGACAATGTTACTGCTGGCAATCGCGTCATCCACCACGTTAAGTGTGTGACCTTTCAGAATCACCTACAGCAAGACAACTCTCATGGCAAGGAAATATTTACAGCAGTTCCTCGTGACAATTTAATGTTTATAGCACATCCTTTGTGGCAATGTAATGTTTATATCACCATCTTCATAGCAATGTATTGTTTACAACAAACCCATCATAACAATGTAATGTTTACAGCAGATCCTTCATGGTAATGTAATGTTTACAGTACACCCCTCACAATGCATTGTTCACATCACCCCTTGTGGTAATGTCATGTTTACAGCACACCTATCATGACAATGTAAAGTTTACAGAACATCCCTCGTGGTAATGCAATGTTTACAACAAACCCTCCGGGGTAATGTAATGTTTACATCACCCATTTGTGGCAATGTAATGTTTATAGCACACACATCATGGCAATGTAATGTTTACAGCACACCTATCATGGCAATGTAATGTTTACAGCACACCATATATGACAATGTCATATTTACAGCACACCACAAACCCCCGTGGCAATGTAAGAAGGTTGATAAAAATTATAACTATCTATCAACAATCAATCTGTTAATATTATATTGTATAGTGTTAACATGTCAATGTGGCTATCAGTCCGTAACTACAACTTTGTTACATATATGGACGGAACATAGCTCTGTCATTCACCCTCTTTGTTGTCTTGCCACCTACCTCTCCAATACAACCATGGAAGCTGGTATCCATCCACACCCCAGGGGCAACCCTCACATTAGGGTCAACACCCCCATGTACCAAGGTTCTCTTCAGATTGAGCCCAATAGTTCGGCCACGGGACGAACCTGCAAAGAGGAATAATCAAAAGGCCTTATAACTTACTGTTTCCAATCTCCCTCTATTTGTTGACTTGACTTTAGTTGCTCAATATTCCTGTTACAATGGTCAGTGGTAACCAACTAGAGATATTATATCACTATTAGATATGAGTTACTACAAGTTGCAAAATTATAATGCAAGATACAGTTTGAATGTGAGCTACATTTTCAGACTGATGGGTACCGGGCAATACATTAATTTACACCTACATTGCTACTATCTCTCTCTCTCTCTACATCTAATCTGATGTGAAATTTTATTTTCAAATATTCATGTGTCCCAAACTAAAGCAGCATTCGGTTATCTAAAACTGTATCGGAATTATAGAAAATTGTATTTGAGTTATATATATATATTTATATATATATAGATACATTCATCCTCGCAAGCCAGGGCTGTTTGCCATGCAAATATCTGTGATTGGCGGCAGGTCAGGTGGTCATAATAAAACTAATTTCAACCAACCGTGGCCCATGTTACATGCAATGTTTAGGAAGTAGAAGCAGTTATTGAAATACACAATATTGGGATTCCCAAAAGTCGTTTATCTGTCATCAAATTGGGGTGGGTCACCCTCGCCGTTGATAGATTGATTGTGTCAAGCAGGATGTGGACAGCCTGGGACGCTTGAGGAGGCTGATCGGATGGCCACTGACCGTCCCACCTGGAGGTCGGTGATATGTGACCTCTATGCTGGAGACCGGGCGAGAGCACTAAGTAAAAACGGGCACTCTATATACTAGTCTCCATACATTTATTACTCTCCTTCACTTCCACCCCCTCAGCATGAGGGAACTTCCCTTCAAAAACACTCTGGGCAAGGACAAACTTACTCTCCCACACACTCTGGCCATTGACAGACTTACCCTCTCACAGACTTCCCATCTCACAGTCTTACCCTCTCATACACTTACCCTCTCACAGACATACCCTCTCACAGACTTATCCTCTCACAGGCTTACCATCTCAGTCTTACCCTCTCATACACTTAACCTTTCAACATACTTAACCTATCACAGACTTACCCTCTCACAGATTTACCTTCTCTCAAACTTACCCTCTCTAAGACACTTTCTCACATACCCTCTCACAGACTTACCCTCTCTCAGTCTTACCCTCTCACATACTCTTTCACAGACTAACCCTCTCACAAACTTACTCTCTCTCAGACTTAACCTCTCACATACTCTCTCTTAAACTTACCCTCTCACAGACTTACCTTCTCCCAGATTTACCCTCCCACATATTGTCTCAGACTTACTCTCTTTCACACTTACCCTCTCTCACATACTCTCTCTCAGACTTACCTTCTCGCAGACTCACCCTCTCACAGACTTACCCTCTCACAGACTTCCTCTCTCACTGACTTCCTCTCTCACAGATTTACCCTCTCACAGACTTCTTCACCTTGTAAATGTTTGCAACATTAGAGTAGGGTCCAGCACAGATGATTGCCCTCACCAGCTGTTTGTTGTCTGTGACAAATAAACACATCTGTACAGCACAGTTCCCACACAACACATGTTTGTACACCACAGTACACACACAACACATGTTTGTACAGCACAGTACACACACAACACATGTTTGAACAGCACAGTTCACACATAGCACATGTCTGTACAGCAGAGTACCCATACGGCACATGTTTGTACAGCACAGTACACAAACAACACGTGTCTGTACAGCACAGTACACACACAACACATGTGTGTACAGCACAGTACACACACAGCACATGTTTGTACAACACAGTACACATACAACACATGTTTGTACAGCACAGTACACATACAACACATGTTTGTACAGCACAGTACACACACAACACATGTGTGTACAGCACAGTAAACACACAACACGTGTTTGTACAGCACAGTACACATACAACGTTTCTACAGCACAGTACACACACAGCACGTGTGTTTTACACCACAGTACACATACAACACGTGTTTGTTCAGCACAATACACATACAACACATATTTATACAGTACAGTACACCCACAACACATGTTTGTACAACACAGTATACATACGACACATGTTTGTACAGCACAGTACACACACAACACATGTTTGTACAGCAGAGTACACACACAGCATATGTTTGTACAGCACAGTACACACACGACACGTGTCTGTACAGCACAGTACACATACAACACATGCTTGTACAGCACAGTACACATACAACACATGATTGTACAGCACAGTACACATACAACACATGTTTGTACAGCACAGTACACACACAACACATGTTTGTACAGCACAGTACACATACAACACATGTTTGTACAGTACAGTTTGTACAACATATGTTTGTACAGCACAGTACACACACAACATGTGTTTATACAGCACAGTACAAACACAATACATGTTTGTATAGTACAGTACACATACAAGACATATATGTACAGCACAGTACACACACGACACGTGTCTGTACAGCACAGTACACATACAACACACGCTTGTACAATAATAGTACACATACAACACATGTTTGTACAGCACAGTACACACACAACACATGTTTGTACAGCACAGTACACATACAACACATGTTTGTACAGTACAGTTTGTACAACACATGTTTGTACAGCACAGTACACACACAACACATGTTTGTACAGCACAGTACAAACACAACACATGTTTGTACAGTACAGTACAGTACAGTACACATACAAGACATGTTTATACAGCACAGTACACACACAACACATGTTTGTACAACACAGTACACACAAGATACATGTCTGTACAGCAGAGTACACATACAACACATGTTCGTACAGCACAGAACACATATAACACATGTTTGTACAGCACACTACACATACAACACATGTTTTTTATAGCACAGTACACACACAACACATGTTTGTACAGCACAGTACACACACAACACATTTCTGTACAGCACAGTACACATACAACACCTGTTTGTACAGCATAGTACACACACAACACGTTTGTACAGCACAGTACACTCACAACACGTGTCTGTACAGCACAGTACACATACAACACATGTTTGTACAGCATAGTACACACACAACACATGTCTGTACAGCCCAGTACACATAAGAAACATACACCACATGTATCTACAGAACAGTTCACATACAACATATGTCTGTACAGCATAGTACATACAAAGAATGTCTGTACAGCACAGTATATACAACATATGTATGTACAGTACAGTACATATAAACACATGTCTGTACAGCACAGTACAACATATGTATGTACAGCACAGTACATATAAATACATGTATGTACAGCAGAGCACATACAACACATATGTGCAGCACAGAGAGCACATACAACACATGTCTGTACAGCACAATACATACAACATATTTCTGTAGAGTACAGTACACATACAACACATGTCTGTACAGCACAGTACATACAACATATTTATGTAGAGTACAGTACACATACAACATGTCTGAACAGCACGGTACACATACAACAGATGTCTGTACAGCACAGTACACATACAAAATATGTCTTTACAGCATGTTGCACATCATGCAGATATCTGGTATAACACATAATGGTAACATTAGCAAAACGTCTACCAGTCTAAACAACAACAAAACACAATTTGTATATAATTTATTTCTTTGTACAATAATTAACAAATTATTGAGTAAACACTGCATAAAGATAAGTTACACTCCACGTTCAAAGACAGCCATCAGATCAACACAGAAATCACTTCTTTGGGCATATGACGGTTCAGTTATTGTCGTTTAATTAAGTGTCTAACTTTTTTAGATTTACTGTACAGCACAGTTTTAAACAATTCTATGTAAAGCAACCAAGAGCATTTTATTGTAGATTTGGGTGCTATACAAATTTCGATCGTTTATTGTTATAATTGTCTTTGAGGTATTTCTGCCTCATCTCTGCCAGCATGCTCTGCTGTGCCCAGCCTCTGTACCTGAGTTGCGGTCGGCATCAGCTGCTTTCAAGGTATCTGACTTGATGAAACCCATCTCATGCAGGAACTGGGCAAACTGATGTCTCATGTGCTGTAACATCTAAACACAACACAGGAGGTACACAACTGACATCAGACATTCTTCTTCCAATAAATGCCCACAATCATTTGGTTGATTATTCTGCCATTGGGAGTTTAGATAATGGGATCCCAGCTCAGTGAGTACAGAACAATTTTGGATGACACTGACGTGTTCGTACTGTTCATCCACTTTTATCAACACGGAAACATCAACTGCCCTGTAACGATGGAAGCCACATCCAAGGACAGGACATGCAATGACATCCAAGCAAGTGCGCACATGCACAGAACATCGCTGGACAACTACCAGCAGCTCACGCCTTGTCAGGCTGTGACACTGTGGCTCAGTATTAGCTGTGGCATTGGAGAGGCTAAACCAGTGAAAGTCCTTCAATCAGGCTATCAACTTTCGGAACTGTGCGAGCCTACATATCAAATTGCAGATGTAGTCAAACAATCTACAACATTCATAGCTGCTTGCTATGGATTTGCTGCAGCCACAACTATGACCGATGTGCGCTACAAGATGTGGAAATTAAAAACTGCAAGGGCAAATATTGTCTCGGCTCCAAAGCTGATGTATCTGCCTCCCACCAATGAGGCCTTTCGACTAAATGTGATGAGAGCTCACTTGCAAACCTGCATCTGGAAACATGCTACCCAAGCTATTCCACCTGACGTAGATCCTCTCCAATATGGATGGACGGCAGATGCAAGTAGTAGATAGGTTGCTCAGACTACCGTCCACTGCATAAAGATCAAAGGACATCAAAGGGTTTTTGGATCAGTCATGCCAAATGGATTCCTATTTATAAAAAAGAAATGATGGATGACCTGTCATAAAAATGTACTTATAAAAAATATAATCTCTTATCGTAATTGCTTGCTGACATCTTACTTATAAAAAAGTATAAACAAGTTTTGATAAATAGGTTTTTTGAACCCTTTTTTATTATCACAGCGAGTTCATGTAAGTGCAGTTCCTGTGTGTGCTGGGGGTTCATGTAAGTGCAGTTCGTGTGTGTGCTGGCCTCTAGTGACTACTAATTAGTCACTAATTAGTGACTAATTAGTGCTAATTAGTGACCAATTAGTGACTAATTAGTGCTAATTAGTAGACGACAGAAGACGCGTCGAGACGACATATTCGGCTAGATATGGCTTTTGTCCACCAGTTGTCGTGTGAGGGAGTCAAAAGCGAATTGGACCTGTTTAGTTTACCGACGACACAAACGAGTATCGAACACGCACAATGGGTCGAGCATCGACCCGTGGCCTCGATAGGTACGGGTGGTCCTATCGAATTCTTACTGCCTGGATCGGGAGATGATTACCTGGACGTGGCCAATACTTACCTGTTGGTGCGAGCACGTGTAGTCAAAGGAAACGGGGACGACATCGATCAAGCTGCATTAGTAAATAACTGGATGCATTCTCTGTTTAGTCAAGTCGACGCGTCTTTGAACGGTACTCTCGTCACACCTTCAACGAATACCTATCCTTATCGAGCGTACATAGAAACGTTGCTGAGTCATGGAGCAGAAGCGAAGAAGAGTCAACTGACTGCTGCCTTGTGGTACAAAGACACGGCTGAACACATGGATGCCACCCACGACGCAAACAAGAGGCTGCAAAAAAGAAAGACCCATATTTCCCATAGTCGAATCGTCGACATGATGGGTTGTCTACACGTCGACCTCTTCTTCCAAGACCGCTATCTATTGAACGGCATCGACGTGAAAATTTGACTAGTACAGAGCAAGGATGCTTTTGCACTCATGGCTGCTGGTGGTGACAATGCCGATTACAAGGTACGCTTAGTGGAAACAATTTTGTTTGCACGAAAAGCCAATCTGAATCCTGCCGTACAGATGGGTCACATCAAAGCGCTACAAAAGGGAACGGCCAAGTATCCAGTGCGAAGAGTCGATTGCAAGGTATTTTCCATACCGCGAGGTGCCATGTCGCACACTCACGAAAACGTTTATTTGGGTGTCTTACCCAAGAGATTAGTCTTGTGTTGTGTAGACAACGACGTTTACAATGGAACATTCACCAAGAATCCGTTCCACGTAAAGCACAACAACTTGATCTTTCTTGCATTGTACGTCGACGGGCAACAAGTTCCGACGAAACCACTCCAGCCTAATTTCAACGATGGTTCATACGTGAGAAGTTACAGTAATCTATTTGCTGGAACGGGAGAGATGTTTCAAGATGAGGGAAACAACACCAGTCGGGACGAGTTTGGCAATGGATACACCCTGTTTGCGTTTGACATCACACCAGATTGTTGTGACAGTCCCCATTTCAATTTGGTACATAAGGGCGACCTACGAGTCGAGATGCACTTTAATTAACCTCTCGACCAAACGATCAACGTCGTTGTCTACGGAGAATACGAGACGGTTTTGGAGATTGACCGCAACAGAAACGTCGTCTACGATTACTGATGGATACGGCACAGATAGAATGACTCCTTGCAGCGGATGCTTACACTAGGACCGTTGTTCGAGGCGTACTACCTAAAGACGGGTTACCCACTACTCCTATCCGGCAGCTTTCGTGTGCAACACTCATTCGAGCGATGACCCGGGTCAACATTGGATCTGCATGTTTATTGCAAAAGACGGACGTGGAGAATACTTCGACTCCTACAGTTTGCCACCTCGACACGTCAAATTCGTGGATTTTCTACAGAGCAACTGCGTGACTTGGACTTTCAACAAGAGAACGCTTCAGAGCCCGCTGTCTAACTGGACAATACTGTGTCGTGTACTTGCTGCACCGAAGTCGAGGCGTAACCACGAAGACGTTTGTGAACACTTTCGGGAACGATTTAGTGAACAATGACTGTCATGTTTTCGATTTTGTTAAGAGTGCCATGTAATGTTTGCAGGTAATATTGGCATGCACGTTCTTGTATTACCTTAATTAAGCAGTAAAAAAGTCGACATCATATATGCGTTCATGAAATGTTTTATTCAGACACCCAATATTTCCCTGTGCTTTAACATGGAGAAAATTGGTAGGACAGTTTTCAGAGGCTAAATTTGGGGTAAATTGATACCTCCAATTCGAAATGCTGTCGTATACCTTGACGATAATAGTTCCTATCCTTTAACATGGAGAAAATTTACTATCCTTTAACACGGGAGCTCCCAGGTGGAAAACCCTATGCTTTAACATGAGTTATGTAGGGGTAAAACAAGTAGGGATAAACTGGGACCTCCAAGTCAAAATATAGTCGTATACCTTTACGATAATAGGTCCCATCCTTTAACATGGGGAAAATGTTCTATCCTTTAACATGGGGATAAAAGGTATATCGCTTAACGTGGGGACAACATACTATCTTTTAATATGGAGAAAACGGCCTATCTTTTAACATGGGGAAACTTCCTATCCTTTAACATGGAGAAAACGGACTATCCTTTAACATGGGGAAACTTCCTATCCTTTAACATGGGGACTGTCACAAAATCTGCACTAGGATTCGGAGTGAACGAGAGACATAACGTGACATCAGATATGTATGTACGAGAAGCCAACTGACCTTCCCATTTAATACAACATAAACATATGCGGTTCAGTGAAAGTTGGCCAACCGTTACTCTGCTATGACATTATATTTATAACACCATACATTGTACTCGACGAGTATGCATCCAAATACGAAATTACATGGGAGACAATTTAAACAGCTGGTCACTTACATGAAGACGGGTATACACCGTTGTCAAGTCTATGAACTGTAACCAATGAATGTCTCGTGATGTGCGAATGTCAACGTTCGCATCGGTCGCGTTCGGCGAGATGTCAGGACGAAGTCGAAAGTCGCTCGGCGTTCGGCGAACGAATTCACGTAGATGAAAGCAGACGACTCGGGCGATCAAGTACACGGTAGAGTTGCCTTGTCGATCCCACGCGAATCACCAGGGGACAACACGGAAACGATGTCACGACTTCGGCGATGTCGAGAAGGTCTGTCACGGAGTCTGTGTTACGACAGCTAGCAGACGAAACGGTGGTGGCCTCGCATTCGAAGATCACGTCAAAACGGAACTGCAGTCGGTTATCGCTCAGTCTTCTCCAACGCGTGAGAAGTGCAGCGTCTCACAACTAATCAGTACTGTTGAAATCATAGAAGTATTTACTGCAGGCGTTGGGCGGACACACGTTTCAGCCCAATTCCTGGAGACGAGAGTGCAACACTTTCTTCTGCTCAAATGTTCGTCTGGCCTCGAATGGCCGTCCTGCCCTTATATAGCTTGATGGACGGAAGTTAGTCCGACCGATTACAACGCTTAATACAAATTAAAAACCGGCTCCCGAAACCATTCACACTTCGAAGCAATCCATTCAACTTGCTGAGTTTAAAATAGATTTTGCGAGCTAAACGTCTGGCAATATAAGTGCTCATTCAATCTTTAACTTACGCGAATTACTTACATAATTAACATCACTGGATTCCCTGTATCGAGCCGGATACCACAATATTCATCGTACATTCCAACTCTCATGAATTAATCCATTATTTTAATAAAACACGCACTCTATTTATAAGCTAGGTGTGACCCTAGTGTTTTTGACACCTACATTTTTTTAAACAACTTTTATAAGTTCATAATATAATCTTTTTATAACCACAACATAAGTATTTTGCAAGGTCACCATATAACCAGTCATGTTAAATAATTTCTACTTTTAACTAATTTTGTATACCTAACCATAGAATTAGTGGTGTACGCTACAAATTAAATTAATTAAATCTGACTCGTCGGCAATTAAAACGTTACACGCCTTAATCGCCAGAGGGCACCAGCTTATACCTCCGCGACAATACATACCAGAGATGGCGGCACCATCACATCAACCATACTTTGTATGCAAAACCACTGTTCTAAAGCCTGATTAAATTCTATACAAACCACTTTGTGACAGGGACAACCTCCTATGTTATAACATTTAATTCGTGCAACGTGTTGGGCTAAGTTTAGTGTTTCGTTTGAGCAACTTTGTTGTCAGTGAAATAAGGAAAAGTTAGTTGTGTCTTGATGACTATAAAACTAAAAACAAACAAATACACTCATCCATAACATAAACACGATTTTATTTGAATATTCCTGATATGATGTCTCTTGCACACTGTTCCTGTGGATTGTATGTCGCACACGAACCTGGTTTTGTCGCAAATCGATAATACTAATATGGTTCCCAACGTGTGATTTGAAAGGTGTCGCCGAATGAGCTGCGCGCCGCGATGATGCAGGTCGTCTACGATTCCGATGACGATCGCTGTCAAATGAAATGCTGGTTTCCTTTGAAATGTCGTCGTCCACTGACGCTGTCTGCATGTAAAGCCAACGATCTGAGTTCCCAACTAAATCCATTGGCGTGTTGACGTCCTTGAGACCACGAGCGAAGGTTTCCCATCCCAATGGTTCAAACGACTTCCGTTTTCTCAGCACGTCATTGACGAGGTCCACAATATTACTTCCGGGAACTTACGGCACCTTTCAATTTATCGAGGAGTCGCTGTGCTTTCTGCTTCATAGTTTTTGGAACACTGTCAATGATTTCGTTTTCGATGCTCTCCTTTTCGACGATTTCATTTTCGTTAGCAGATTGTACTTTGTTTTCCCCTTCACTGGGAATTTTATCGATGGTCACACGCAAGGGTTCCCGCATACGCTTGTCGGAAAGATCGTTGTACCGATTCAACACCTGGTTATACAACACAACCTTTTCCCTCTCGTGTATATCACTTCGTTCTAATATGTCTTGCATTTCGTCATCGAGTCGTCGCAAGACAATTTCGATAGGATTGTCCGGAGAAGGACGCAGTGGTTGAATGTTTTCCAAAATACGGGGATCGACCAGCGCCATCTTCTTTGTATGGTCCATGGTCCCTTGAGATGGAGACAGGAATGTCGAGCTTGTCGCTGGGGCCAGAGAAGTTGGTGGTATAGCGGGCCCCGAGACAAGTGAATCCAGTGACGTGGTGTTTGTCGATCGTCCATCGTGAATGCGGGCAATGTGCCGTTTCAAGTTGTCCCGACGTGAGAAATGTCTCTTGCAATCTGGGTACTGGAACGGTGATGGTGTGGGCTTGTTGGCAGCCAGTAGTATAGTCGATGAGCTCATGATGCAGGTGTTTATGGTTCAAATGTAAGCAACGAAATGAAAAGCGAGATGAATTGTACGCACTAAAATACGAAAATGTTACCACGGTAACATGTTGAAAAGATAAAATGTTAGAAAAGCGACGAAGGGAGAGCGTGAGTGAGTGAGTGAGTGAGAGCGTGAGTGAATGAGTGCGTGAGTGAGTAAATGCGTGAGGGATTGTGTGAGTGAATGCGTGAGTGCTTGTTTGAGTGAGTAAGTGCGTGAGTGGGTGAGGGCTTGTGAGTGAGTGAGTGAGTGAGGGCTTGTGTGAGTGAGTGAGTGAGTGAGAGCTTATGTGAGTGAGTGCGTGAGTGGGCGAGGGCTTGTGAGTGATTGAGTGAGGGCTTGTGTTAGTGAATGCGTGAGGGCTTGTGAGTGAGTGAGCATGTGAGTGAGTGAGGGTTTGTGTGAGTGAGGGAGGGCTTGTGTGAGTGGGTGAGGGCTTGTGTGAGTGAGTGAGTGACTGAGTGAGTGGGTGAGTGGGTGAGGCTTGTGTGAGTGAATGAGTGGGTGAGCGCTTGTGTGAGTGAGTGAGTGAGGGCTTGTGTGAGTGAGTGAGTGAGTGAGTGAGTGAGTGAGTGAGTGAGTGAGTGAGTGAGTGAGTGAGTGAGTGAGGGTTTGTGTGAGTGAGTGAGTGATTTGACTTTAGTTCGAAAGTTGTTGGTGTTAGTTTGGTTTATTTTTAATATCGTACACGAATCTGTTTTACGGTAATCGATGACCTTGGTATTGACAATACGGATAGTCTCTTTACTTGTGAAGTGTAAGACAATGAGTAAGGTGCCCAACGTATGCTTTGCATCACACTACGAAAAAAAGACACAAGATAAGGTTTGCACATTTTATTCGTGTACAACACAAATGTATTTACATGTCACAATCCATAATTACAAGAAGACTGAACATTGTTTCGTCACTACTATGACACAGTGTCTTGCAATGAACTGTCGATATTACACAAAGCTCTGTCTACAAGTAATTGTCGCGGACACTGCACAATAGTTTTCCGAGTGTTTCGACCACTTTTGTAGCTACGACATTTTTGGGGGGGGTTTGCTTATCCATTTCCGGACGTTGCAGCCTTGATGGATTGTCTATAGACCTCTCTTTCGTTTGCCACGACCAAGTCCCCAAATTCCCTCTTTCGATGGTACACGCTCCACCAGTTCACCATTTCCGGTTGCCAACAATACGGCTCGCAAATCCTTTGACGGCTTGAACTTTGCGAGGAGCAAATGTCGCATCCAGTGAACACGGACATCGATCCAACCAGATCTCGTCTCTCCAATCTGTTTCCTTTTTCGTTTTGCCAAGTGCGCATGCTTCGCAGCTTTGATGCGCTATTAAAGACCCGACCGAATGCTTCGACCCTGCATGGGTAAATATTTGACAAGGGAGAGTCGGCCCCTGAAAATTCAACTCGTTTCGGTTTCACACCGACCTCCGGTTCGGGTTAAGATTCCGGTTCTGGCGCGTAGAGGCTTGACGGTACGACTGGTTGGTTGACTGACGATGAATGTGGACGGCTGATAGATGCTTCGAACGGTCGGCTAGTTGGTTCGTCTACGTCGCTGTCGCTGAACGCTGCAGGTACATGGTAGTTGGGTGTTTTGAGAATGACGTTAGCCATAGTACTATCGTGGTACAACGGTGATGATGGTCGGTTGACATCCAGTGACTGTGGTCGGCTGCCAGATACCACGAACGGTCGGCAACACGGTTCGTCTACGTCGCTGTCGCTGAAGGCCGCAGGAATGTGGTAGTTCGGTGTTTTCAACATGATGTTAGCCATGGTGTCGTCGTGACACGAATGACGGTCCGATTGACAAAACACAGCTCTCATATATTGATTGATTGGTTATGAAAAGATTGACAGAATTTTTTTTTCAGTTAAAAAAAGACTAGAGGACATGAAGTTGCATTGGTAAAGGAGCAGTGTAGATTAGATATAAGAAACTTCTCATTTTTATAAAGGACTGTAAATGAATGGAACATATTATCTGCTGATTGTGTAGGTGCTAGTAGTGTGAATATGTTTAAAAATAAAATTGACACACACCTCAGAAGGGCATTTGATGAGGTGAGAGATGCGTTGATCGTAGCAGTGATTAGTGGAACTAACTCATGCGAACATTACTTTAGCAGCCACTTCTGTGCATGACCTAATTCACAAGATGTAACCGGAATGGATGCAACTAATCGTTCAACGTCCGATTCAGTGACTGTCTCAACGCAGACTAGTGGTACACCACTGACTGTCACATCGTTGCTCATAGCTGCCATCCTAATGTCCGAACGATCCTCATTGGAGTCGATAATGTATTTTCTGATGTTAGAAACTTTCTTAATAAAGTGATCACTAAACCGTTGCGCCATGTCCACAAGACACACATAAGTAGTTATAAAGATTAATCAGCGGGGATGGTGGATTCGGAGTGGTGGAAGTGGAATGTCAAGTACCCGGATGTAGATCAAGGTCAAGCACCCGGATGTAGGTCAAGGTCAAGTGACGCGACCTGGCGGCTAGGCCATTAACTAAAATAGCGCCACCTGGTGGAATTTTTATTCTCTAAATGTATGGACCAAAGTTCAGTACTGCCAAAATTCGTGCTTCTTAGTTTGACCAATAGCGCCATCTGACGGAATGTTTTATTAACTAAATTCCCCTAACGGATAGGTCGCGAACTAAAACAGCACCACCTGGCGGACAAGGGTGAACTAAATATATGAGTACTGCCAAAATTCGTGTCTCTTGCGCGCTAACGTGCAACGGAGCCCCCTGATGGATAGATCATCAACTACAAACATCATCCCTGGCGGACAAGTGTTGAACTAAATATATGAATACTGCCTAAAGTCGTATCTCTTGTTTCTTTTTACTCTAAAATTAGGTCAGTGACGTCATTAAATAGGTCAAAGACGTCAATAAATAGGCCTTTTCTTATATTTTATAGGTTGTGGCCCATTTTTTGAGATATAACGCCCTCCTAGCTTATACATTTACAACTTTAACATAGGTCCAAACCTGACGAATCGGTAGAGAACTAGTAAAATAAGTCAAATTATGTCATTTCTGGTTACGATACAGATATACGACCATCCCATCACCCTGTTTTTAAATTTGTGCCTGTCTATGTATCTTTTTACTTGAATACATCGACTGCTTCCTGTGTTAACAAATAGGTGTTTGTCAATGTTTGTGTACCTATAGGAGCTAAACCCTATGTTAGAACATAGGAATTTTTCCCATGTTAAAGGATAGGAGGTAAACTCCATGTTAATGGATTGAACGTTTCCCCATGTTAAACGATAGGATATTTTCTCTATGTTAAATGATAGGCCATTTTCTCCATGTTAATCATCAATTCAATGTATCGTAAAGGTATACGGCGGCATTTTGAATCGTTTTAAGCTCTCGTCATAAAAGAGTATTAGCTATTCTCATAGGTTAGACATTTCGTGTTCGTTCGGCACGTCCACGTGATCTTTATGTTCTGTCGAACTGTTATAGAAGGCCTGCGTCTATTTTTGTGGTTATTATATATGACATTTTGGAAGATGAACAACATGACTAGTGATAACGTCCGACAAGAGAGTTTGCTACCGAAGGGGCAGCCTACTCCGGCTACGGGCCCACTCGACTTCTCGACCCCGACAATCAACCTGGACTAACAGTCAACGGTTAGTTCAACGGCGAGTTCGACGACCAAACCAATTTCGTCTCTGTCATCAGCCCCGGCAACCGAACCAACCATCAATGATCTACTCTACAGTCTACACCTGTAATTTCTACTCTTAGGTCCGTGCTCGTTCGGCACGCCCACATGACCTTTCGGCACATTCACTAACTATAAGAGCTGTGTTTTGTCAATCGGACCGTCATTCGTATCACGACGACACCATGGCTAACATCATGTTGAAAACACCGAACTACCACATTCCTGCGGCCTTCAGCGACAGCGACGTAGACGAACCGTGTTGCCGACCGTTCGTGGTATCTGGCAGCCGACCACAGTCACTGGATGTCAACCGACCATCATCACCTTTGTACCACGATAGTACTATGGCTAACGTCATTCTCAAAACACCCAACTACCGTGTACCTGCAGCCTTCAGCGACAGCGACGTAGACGAACCAACTAGCCGACCGTTCGAAGCATCTATCAGCCGTCCACATTCATCGTCAGTCAACCAACCAGTCGTACCGTCAAGCCTCTACGCGCCAGAACCGGAACCTCAACCCGAACCGGAGGTCGCTGTGAAATCGAAACGAGTTGAATTTTCAGGGGCCGACTCTCCCTTGTGAAACCTTTACCCATGCAGGGTCGAAGCATTCGGTCGGGTCTTTGATTCGGTCGAGCATGCCTATCAATACAGGAAGGCATTGCATCATGGCGACGTCGAATGCGCAGAGCGCATCAAAGCTGCGAAGCATGGGCACTTGGCAAAACGAAAAAGCAAACAGATAGGAGAGACGAGATCTGGTTGGATTGATGTCCGTGTTCACTGGATACGACATTTGCTCCTCGCAAAGTTCAAGGCGTCAAAGGATTTGCGAGCCGTATTGTTGGCAACCGGAAATGGTGAACTGGTGGAGCGTGTACCATCGAAAGAGGGATTTTGGGGACTTGGTAGTGGCAAACGAAAGAACTGTCTGTAGACAATCCATCAAGGCTGCAACGTCCGGAAATGGATAAGCAAACCCCCCCCCACAAAAAAAGGTCGTGGCTACAAAAGTGGTCGAAACACTCTCGGAAAACTATTGTGCAGTGTCCGCGACAATTACTTGTAGACAGTGCTTTGTGTAATATCGACAGTTCATTGCAAGACACTGTGTCATAGCAGTGACGAAACAATGTTCAGTCTTCTTGTAATTATGGATTGTGACATGTAAATACATTTGTGTTGTACACGAATAAAATGTGCAAACCTTATCTTGTGTCTTTTTTTCGTAGTGTGATGCAAAGCATACGTTGGGCACCTTACTCACTGTCTTACACTTCACAAGTAAAGAGACTATCCGTATTGTCAATACCAAGGTCATCGATTACCGTAAAACAGGTTCGCGTACGATATGAAAGATAAACCAAACTAACACCAACAACTTTCGAACTAAAGTCAAATCACTCACTCACTCACACAAGCCCTCACTCACTCACTCACTCTCTCACTCACTCACTCACTCACTCACTCACTCACTCACTCACTCACTCACTCACTCACTCACTCACTCACTCACTCACACAAGCCCTCACTCACTCACTCACTCACTCACTCACTCATTCACACAAGCCCTCACTCACTCACACAAGCGCTCACCCACTCACTCACTCACACAAGCCTCACCCATTCACCCACTCACTCACACAATCCCTCACCCACTCACACAAGCCCTCCCTCACTCACACAAGCCCTCACTCACATACTCAATCACTCACAAGCCCTCGCCCACTCACGCACTCACTCACATAAGCCCTCACTCTCTCACTCTCTCACTCACTCACTCACTCACTCACTCACTCACTCACTCATTCACTCACTCACTCACTCACTCACTCTCTCACTCACTCACACAAGCCCTCACTCACTCACTCACTCACTCACTCACAAGCCCTCACCCACTCACGCACTCACTCACTCACGCAGTCACTCAAACAAGCACTCAAGCATTCACTCACACAAGCCCTCACGCATTTACTCACTCACGCACTCATTCACTCACGCACTCACTCACTCACTCACGCTGTCCCTTCGTCGCTTTTGTAACATTTTATCTTTTCAACATGTTACCGTGGTAACATTTTCGTATTTTAGTGCGTACAATTCATCTCGCTTTTCATTTCGTTGCTTACATTTGAACCATAAACACCTGCAACATGAGCTCATCGGCTATTCTACTGGCTGCCAACAAGCCCACACCATCACCGTTCCAGTGCCCAGATTGCAAGAGACATTTCTCACGTCGGGACAACTTGAAACGGCACATTGCCCGCATTCACGATGGACGATCGACAAACACCACGTCACTGGATTCACTTGTCTCGGGGCCCGCTATACCACCAACTTCTCTGGCCCCAGCGACAAGCTCGACATTCCTGTCTCCATCTCAAGGGACCATGGAGCTTACAAAGAAGATGGCGCTGGTCGATCCCCGTATTTTGGAAAACATTCAACCACTGCGTCCTTCTCCGGCCAATCCTATCGAAACTGTCTTGCGACGACTCGATGACGAAATGCAAGACATATTAGAACGAAGTGATATACACGAGAGGGAAAAGGTTGTGTTGTATAACCAGGTGTTGAATCGGTACAACGATCTTTCCGACAAGCGTATGCGGGAACCCTTGCGTGTGACCATCGATAAAATTCCCAGTGAAGGGGAAAACAAAGTACAATCTGCTAACGAAAATGAAATCGTCGAAAAGGAGAGCATCGAAAACGAAATAATTGACAGTGTTCCAAACACTATCAAGCAGAAAGCACAGCGCCTCCTCGATAAATTGAAAGGTGCAGTAAGTTGGAACGATCGTGGCGAGTTGATGTACAGAAACAAAGCGGTTCCCGGAAGTAATATTGTGGACCTCGTCAATGACGTGCTGAGAAAACGGAAGTCGTTTGAACCATTAGGATGGGAAACCTTCGCTCGTGGTCTCAAGGACGTCAACACGCCAATGCATTTAGTTGGGAACTCAGATCGTTCGCTTTACATGCAGACAGCGTCAGTGGACGACGACATTTAAAAGGAAACCAGCATTTCATTTGACAGCGATCGTCATCGGAATCGTAGACGACCTGCATCATCGCGGCGCGCAGCTCATTCGGCGACACCTTTCAAATCACACGTTGGGAACCATATTAGTATTATCGATTTGCGACAAAAACAGGTTCGTGTGCGACATACAATCCACAGGAACAGTGTGCAAGAGACATCATATCAGGAATATTCAAATAAAATCGTGTTTATGTTAAGGATGAGTGTATTTGTTTGTTTTTAGTTTTCATAGTCATCAAGACACAACTAACTTTTCCTTATTTCACTGACAACAAAGTTGCTCAAACGAAACACTAAACTTAGCCCAACACGTTGCACGAATTGAATGTTAGAACATAGGAGGTTGTCCCTGTCACAAAGTGGTTTGTATAGAATTTAATCAGGCTTTAGAACAGTGGTTTTGCATACAAAGTATGGTTAATGGGATGGTGCTGCCATCTCTGGTATGTATTGTCGCGGAGGTATAAGCTGGTGCCCTCTGGCGATTAAGGCGTGTAACGTTTTAACTGCCGACGAGTCAGATTTAATTAATTTAATTTGTAGCGTACACCACTAATTCTATGGTTAGGTATACCAAATTTGGTACCAGTAGAAATTATTTAACATGACTGGTTATATGGTGACCTTGCAAAATACTTATGTTGTGGTTATAAAAAGATTATATTATGAACTTATAAAAGTTGTTTAAAAAAATGTAGGTGTGAAAAACACTAGGGTCACACCTAGCTTATGAATAGAGTGCGTGTTTTATTAAAATTATGGATTAATTCATGAGAGTTAGAATGTACGATGAATATTGTGGTATCCGGCTCGATACAGGGAATCCAGTGATATTAATTATGTAAGTAATTCGCGTAAGTTAAAGATTGAATGAGCACTTATATAGCCAGACGTTTAGCTCGCAAAATGTATTTTAAACTCAGCAAGTTGAATGGATTGCTTCGAATTGTGAATGGTTTAGGGAGCCGGTTTTTAATTTGTATTAAGTGTTGTAATTGGTCGGACTAACTTCCGGACATCAAGCTATATAAGGGCAGGACGGCCATTCGAGGCCAGACGAACATTTGAGCAGAAGAAAGTGTTGCACTCTCGTCTCCAGGAATTGGGCTGAAACGTGTGTCCGCCCAACGCCTGCAGTAAATACTTCTACGATTTCAACAGTACTGATTAGTTGTGAGACGCTGCAATTCTCACGCGTTGGAGAAGACTGAGCGATAACTCGGGGGTCTCGAGGCTATATTTGGCGGAGATAGATCGTTGAAATTGGTGGTGTATCAAAGTTCATAAGCAAGTGGAATTACTGATTGATAAGTATTATTCTTGCCTTAATATCATTCATAAAGTAGCAGTAAACATATATTGAGTAGCAGTTGTGCTTAAAGTTAGTTAGATAAAGTATTTTAGGACACTTTAGTCTAGTGAGTGATAATAGGGTACGTTAGCTTACGGCTACGATAAGTTTGTAAACAAGATTTAACAAACCTCGTTATGTGGTAGAATATATAGGTGATAAAGTAACAACCATAAACTACCTACATAAGATAATATCTGTGTAAGTCAGTACCTGCTAGACATTTTGATAAGGTAGCTTTGTTGTTAAAATTAAGCATTTGCGATAATCGGGCGAACTAAGTTTATGTAGCTAGTGTCTCTCTTATTCGCTAGGGCGCTGTATAACCTAAATAAATAAGGCAGTCTAGCGTACGCAATCTTACGTAAAGTGTAACATTTGTGCACAGAAAACAGTCTTCTTAAAGACTACATAGACAGTGAATAGTGTAAACACAGTTGACAAAACTATTTTAAATAGCTAATTAGATTATTATTATTAAATAAATTCTGATATGGCGCCTTGCAAGCGGCAAGTCAAGGCAAAGAGACACTTGGTGTGCGACGACTGCCACAGTTGGGTAGATTTTGCCTTATCCGGCTGTACGAAGTCATGGACAGAAACCAAGGAAGAGGGATTCACCTTTCAGTGCGTGGGGTGTTGGAAGGTGAAATGTCTGGAGAAAGAGGTAGCTAGGTTGGTAGATATTGTGAAGGGGATGGAGATGAGAATCAGCAAGGAGACAGATGGAATGGAGAGAGACGACAGGGATAAAGTTGGGAATACTGTGAAACTGAAGGAGCAGAGTAGTGGCAACAAGACCGAGGAAAGGAGACTGAGAGGAGGGAAGGTGATCGGAGGGGAAGAAAGTGGAGGATCGATAAAGGCAGTGAGAGTACATGTGACAGAAGAGAAGTCGGGAGGGACGATGACAGGAAGAAAGGTGACAAGAGAAACAGCGTCAGGAAAGAATGGAACGGACGAGATTGTGACGGGAGAGCAGAAGACAGGGGAACAAGATTACAACCAGACAGATGCAAACCGTAGAAAGAGCTACACTGAGGCAGTGATTGAGGGGGCAATGAGGAAAGAGAGGGTGTTTATGGGCGATTCGATTATGAGAAAGACAGATAAGACTCTAAGCGAGGGGGAGGACGTCGTTGTTTGTCTACCGGGGGCTAGGATAGAACATGTAACTGAAAGGGTAGAGAAGGTACTGGGGCATGGCAAGGGAGGGTCTATACTAGTACATGTAGGGACAAATAACGCAGAGAGGGAGGGAACAACTGGGATAGTTCAGAAGTACAGACAGTTAGTGAAGAAGTTAAAGAAGACAAGAGTAGAACAGATTATCCTCTCAGGAATTTTGCCAGTAATGGGAGGAAGGGGGCCGACATATAGAAACTGCAAGAGGATGGCGATCAACGCACTAGTTGAGCAGATGTGTAAAGAAGAGGGGGTGGGATTCGTAGATTTATGGGGATACTTTGTTGGGAGGGAAGATATGTACATGAGAGATGGCCTACATCTAAGTGGAAAGGGGGCAGCAGTTTTCTCAGAGAACTTGCTGCAATCTGTTGACAGTGGGACAGGCTGCATCTATTTAAACTAGATTCGCAGGGGGGATTCACAGAGAAGCCTGAAACTGGAGGCATAGATAAAGACAGCAGAAATAAATCGGCAAAGAACAGCCTGGAAAACTGTTCTGAATCAGGATATAAATGCATTTGTTTAAATGCAAGGAGCATAGTAAACAAAAGAAGTGAACTAAACATTATGGTAGAAGATATTGACCCTCACATAATAGGTATAACCGAATCGTGGGCCACCACTGATATATCAGATGCCGAATTGGGACTAACAGGATATGTAATGTTTAGGAAAGATAGAATAGGAAGAAAGGGAGGTGGAGTTATTTTATATATTAAAGAATCTATCCAGGCTTATGAAATAAAATTAGAAAGAGAAGCAGATTGCGAAGAAGCTGTTTGGTGTAACATAGTTACAGGAAACTCAACGTTAACAGTTGGGTTAGTTTATCGAAGTCCAAACATAAGCATAGAAGAGAATGAAAAAATACAAAACGCTATAAGGGAAGTAAGCAAACGGAACTGTATTATTATGGGGGACTTTAACCATGGGCATATACAATGGAAATCTCTACAGAGTATGGGGAGTGAGGACCACAAGTTTTTAGTTTTAGTACAAGATAGTTTCCTTTCTCAACATGTGCTAGAACCAACCAGGGGAGAGAATGTGTTAGACTTAGTTTTGTCCTCACAGAAAGAATTAGTTGACAATGTCAAGATATGTGAGCCACTGGGGAGTAGTGATCACAACCAGATACATTTTACCATCAAAGTAAAATCAGAAAGGAATAGTAAAAAGCAGTATAGGAGAAATTTCCACAAAGGAAGGTATAAGGACATGAGGAAATATTTAGCAAAGATAGACTGGAATAACACACTGAAGAATAAGACAGCAACCGAATGCTGGAATATCTTAAATAGTGAAATTAAGTGCATAGTCGATAAATTTGTACCTTTCAAAAAACAAAGGAAACGATCTAAAAAGAAACACTTATCGAAAGAAGCCATTAGAAAAATTAAGTATAAACAAATGATGTGGAAGTCATATAGATGTACTGGAAATGATGAAGACTACAACATTTATAAAGAAGCACTTAATCAAGCTACAGCTGAAATTAGAAATTCAAAGAGAAGCTATGAAAAAAAATTAGCTAGTAATATAAAACATGACAGTAAGAGTTTTTATGCGTATATTCGAAGCAAACAGAAAGTTCAGGATAAGGTCGGTCCTCTAGAAGATAGTGCTGGAAATACAATATCAGAGGGATTCTTAATGGCAGAAGACCTGAATGAGTATTTTAGTTCAGTGTTTACCAGGGAAGATATTAGTTCACTGCCAGTACCAGAGGCTAAGTTCAAGGGGCAGATTCAGACTATTTAGGACAGTTAGTTGTAACCTCGGAAATGGTAGCTAAGAAAATAAGGGCTATGAAGGATAATAAATCACCTGGAGTGGACGGGATTCCGCCCAAACTACTATTGGAAATTGTAGAACAAATTAGCGTACCGCTTGCAACAGTTTTCAATTTGTCATTAGAAGAGGGAGTGGTTCCTTTAGAATGGAAAGAGGCAAACATTATACCGTTATTTAAAAAAGGTTCGAGAAACAAGTCAGAGAACTATAGACCAGTGAGTTTAACATCAGTGATTTGCAAATTATTAGAAAGACTAATTAAAGATCACATGGTGGATTTTCTTGTTAAACATAACTTGATAAACCCATCTCAACATGGGTTTTTAAAAGCGAGGTCATGCTTAACAAATATGTTATGTTTTTTGGAAGACATCACTAGGTGGGTAGATGAGGGATCACCAGTAGATATCATCTATTTAGATTTTCAAAAAGCTTTCGACAAAGTACCACATCAAAGATTACTCCTTAAGCTAAAGGCCCATGGCATAGGAAATGGTATAATAAACTGGATAGAAAAATGGCTGAATGACAGAAGACAACGTGTAGTAGTTGATGGGGAGGCTTCAAACTGGAAATCGGTATTGAGTGGGGTACCACAGGGATCAGTACTAGGACCTATATTATTCTTAATATATATCAATGATTTGGACGATGATATAACAAGCAAGGTGTTAAAATTTGCGGATGATACAAAAGTGTTTAGAAGGATTAAAAGTGATGGAGACAGACAGCATTTACAAGATGATCTTGATAGGTTGATCAAATGGTCTGAAAAGTGGCAAATGCTGTTCAATTTTGGGAAATGTAAATGCCTCCACACAGGTCATGGGAATGAAGAGGTAAAATATAAAATGGGGGGTACTGTTCTAAGTACTACTGTAAAAGAAAAGGACTTGGGGTTAACCATTAGTGCTGATATGAAGGTTTCAGAGCAGTGCGGAATTGCAGCGTCAAAGGAAATCAAATCCTTGGATTAATTAGGCGAAATATAGCGTATAAGAAAAAAGAATTAATAGTACCGCTGTACAAAACAATAGTGAGGCCTCATTTAGAATATTGTATACAAGCATGGAGGCCATATCGCAAGAAGGACATAGATATGCTAGAAAGAGTACAGAGGAGAGCGACTAAAATGATACCAAATCTGGGGGATCTTAGTTACGAAATACGCCTAAAAGAATGTGGTTTAACAACACTAGAGACCAGGAGATTGAGAGGAGATCACATAGAAGTGTTTAAAATATTGAATGGTTATGAGAATATTGATAGAAACATTTTTTTCTCAGTTAAGAAAGATAGAAGGACCAGAGGACATGAAGCTACATTAGTAAAGGAGCAGTGTAGATTAGATATAAGAAGGTTCTCATTCTCACAAAGGACTGTAAATGAATGGAACAGATTATCTCCTGATTGTGTTG
>CM034533.1:69755887-69779468 GCA_020002185.1 Paraescarpia echinospica | reverse complement strand
AGAGAGAGAAGATAAGAGAACAAGAGACATACATACATACATACATACATACATACATACAGACATGCAGACAGACATATAAATAGAGACAGGTAGACAGACAGACAATCAGACAGACAGAGGCTGACAGACAGAGTGGAGACGTACGACAGAAATCTTTGCCCCGCCAGTTGGTGATGTTGACGTGGAAGTCGACCTGACAACGCTGGGCGAACTGTTCGGCCGTGGGACAGAGGGCGAGCACGATGTCGTTCTTCATGTGACACATGTCAAACACACACGCCATCTGGATCTCCGTTAGTTCGACAGCGGTAAACTCCGACAGGCATTCCTGCAAACACAGACGTGAACAATAACCAACTAAACATAATACAGTTCATTTTAAACCAAGCCACTGCATAGCTCCAAAGCATTTTCCTACACTGTACAGTTAAAAATAATTCCTTAGATGATTGCGACGTTTCGTTGTGCCTTCTACTGACATACCACCAACAGGGAGTGAATTCCAGTGAATTGATACAGCAACCAAGAAAGCCCTAGTTCTAATACTTGTTTAAATGTTGGGAATATAGAGTAGACTAGTACCCGAAGCAGCCCATTCTTGAACAGTGTATATAACATTAACATACCGGTTGCTTAGATGACAAAGCATGATAGGTAACAATACATTTATACATATCTTTAAAAATACGGCAATTTTTCTGGACATGAGTCCAAATCAAAAATTCTACAAACGTTTGAAAAATGGTCAGTACATAGCAGGTAGGAATTGTTTTGGCAAGGATATTTCCTAGATTCCATGCAAGTGCTGTTTGTGTTACATTTTGAATGTAAGCCGCTGGAACATGTTCAGTCGTCGGTAGAAATAATTATGGTGCCATTATAGGTTATAATCTTAAATCTGCCCTTGTTGGTGATGAGAGCACACAGTCTCTCACATTCTCTCAGATTCTCTCACATTCTCCCTGTGTTCCTCTTTTGAACCTGCCGTCAGTGTTGGTGCTGAGAGCACACAGTCTCTCACAGTCTCTCACAGTCTCTCTTGTGTACCTACCTTGAACCTGCCGTCAGTGTTGGTGCTGAGAGCACACAGTCTCTCACAGTCTCTCTGTGTTTCTACCTTGAACATGCGGTCAGTGTTGATGCTGAGAGTACACAGTCTCTCACAGTCTCTCTCAGTCTCTCTGTGTTCCTACCTTAAACCTGCCGTCAGTGTTGGTGCTGAGAGCACACAGTCTCTCACAGTCTCTCTGTGTTCCTACCTTGAACATGCGGTCAGTGTTGGTACTGAGAGCACACAGTCTCTCACAGTCTCTCTCAGTCTCTCTGTGTTCCTACCTTAAACCTGCCGTCAGTGTTGGTGCTGAGAGCACACAGTCTCTCACAGTCTCTCTGTTTTCCTACCTTGAACGTGCCGTCACTGCTGGTGATGAGAGCACACTGTCTCTCACAGTCTCTCTGTGTTCCTACATTGAATATGCCGTCAGTGTTGGTGCTGAGAGCACACAGTCTCTCACGGTCTCTCTGTGTTCCTACCTTGAACATGCCGTCAGTGTTCGTGCTGATAGCATACAATCTCTCACCGTCTCTCTCAGTCTCTCTGTGTTCCTACTTTGAACCTGCCGACAGTGTTGGTGATGAGAGCACACAGTTTCTCTGAGTATCTCTGTGTTCCTACCTTGAACATGTCGTCAGTGTTGGTGATGAGAGCACACAGTCTCTCACAGTCTCTCTGTGTTCCTACCTTGAACCTGCCGTCAGTGTTGGTGCTGAGAGCACGCAGTCTCTCACGGTCTCTCTGTGTTCCTACATTGAACATGCCGTCAGTGTTGGTGCTGAGAGCACACAGTCTCTCACAATCTCTCTGTGTTCCTACCTTGAACATGCCGTCAGTGTTCGTGCTAAGAGCATACAATCTCTCACCGTCTCTATCAGTCTATCTGTGTTCCTACCTTGAACATGCCGTCAGTGTTGGTGCTGAGAGCACACAGTCTCTCACAGTCTCTCTGTGTTCCTACCTTGAACATGCCGTCAGTGTTCGTGCTGAGAGCATACAATCTCTCACCGTCTCTCTCAGTCTCCCTGTGTTCCTACCTTAAACCTGCCGTCACTGTTGGTGCTGAGAGCACACAGTCTCTCACAGTCTCTCTGTGTTCCTACCTTGAATATGCGGTCAGTGTTGGTGCTGAGAGCACACAGTCTCTCATGGTCTCTCCGTGTTCCTACCTTGAACATGATGTCAGCGTTGGTTGTGTGAGCACACATTCTCTCACAGTCTCCCTGTGTTCTTACCTTGAACCTGCCGTCAGTGTTGGTGATGAGAGAACACAGTCTCTCATGGTCTCTCCGTGTTACTACCTTGAACATGCCGTCAGCGTTGGTTGTGTGAGCACACAGTCTCTCACAGGCTCTCTGTGTTCCTGCATTGAACCTGCCGTCATTGTTGGTGATGAGAGCACACAGTCTCTCACAGTCTCTCTGTGTTCCTACCTTGAACCTACCGTCAGTGTTGGTGATGGGAGCACACAGTCTCTCTCAGTCTCTCACAGTCTCTCTGTGTTCCTACCTTGAACCTGCCGTCAGTGTTGGTGATGAGAGCACACAGTCTCTCTCAGTCTCTCTGTGTACCTACCTTGAACCTGACGTCAGTGTTGGTGCTGAGAGCACACAGTCTCTCACAGTCTCTCTGTGTTCCTACCTTGAACATGTCGTCAGTGTTGGTGATGAGAGCACACAGTCTCTCATGGTCTCTCCGTGTTCCTACCTTCAACATGCCGTCAGCGTTGGTTGTGTGAGCACACAGTCTCTCACAGGCTCTCTGTGTTCCTACATTGAACCTGCCGTCATTGTTGGTGATGAGAGCACACAGTCTCTCACAGTCTCTCTGTATTCCTACCTTGAACATGTCGTCAGTGTCGGTGATGAGAGCACACAGTCTCTCTCAGTCTCTCACAGTCTCTCTGTGTTCCTACCTTGAACCTGCCGTCAGTGTTGGTGATGGGAGCACACAGTCTCTCTCAGTCTCTCACAGTCTCTCTGTGTTTCTACCTTGAACCTGCCGTCAGTGTTGGTGATGGGAGCACACAGTCTCTCTCAGTCTCTCACAGTCTCTCTGTGTTCCTACCTTGAACCTGCCGTCAGTGTTGGTGATGAGAGTACACAGTCTCTCTCAGTCTCTCTGTGTCCCTACCTTGAACCTGACGTCAATGTTGGTGATGAGAGCACACAGTCTCTCTGTGTTCCTACCTTGAACATGTCGTCAGTGTTGGTGATGAGAGAACACAGTCTCTCACCGTCTCTCTCAGTCTCGCTGTGTTCCTACTTTGAACCTGCCGTCAGTGTTGGTGATGATAGCACACAGTCTCTCACAGTCTCTCTGTATTCCTACCTTGAACCTGCCGTCAGTGCTGGTGATGAGAGCACACTGTCTCTCACAGTCTCTCTGTGTTCATACCTTGAACCTGCCGTCAGTGCTGGTGATGAGAGCACACAGTCTCTCACTGTCACTCTGTGTTCCTACCTTGAACCTGCCGTCAGTGTTGGTGATGAGAGCACGCAGTCTCTCTCAGTCTCTCTGTGTTCCTACCTTGAACATGTCGTCAGTGTTGGTGATGAGAGCACACAGTCTCTCACCGTCTCTTTCAGTCTCTCTGTGTTCCTACTTTGAACCTGCCGTCAGTGTTGGTGATGAGAGCACACAGTCTCTCTCAGTCTCTCTGTGTTCCTACTTTGAACCTGCCGTCAGTGTTGGTGATGATAGCACACAGTCTCTCACAGTCTCTCTGTATTCCTACCTTGAACCTGCCGTCAGTGCTGATGATGAGAGCACACAGTCTCTCACAGTCTCTCTGTGTTCCTACCTTGAACCTGCCGTCAGTGCTGGTGATGAGAGCACACAGTCTCTCACTGTCTGTCTGTGTTCCTACCTTGAACCTGCCGTCAGTGTTGGTGATGAGAGCACACAGTCTCTCACTGTCTCTCTGTGTTCCTACCTTGAACCTGCCGTCAGTGTTGGTGATGAGAGCACACAGTCTCTCACTGTCTCTCTGTATTCCTACCTTGAACCTGCCGTCAGTGCTGGTGATGAGAGCACACAGTCTCTCACAGTCTCTCTGTGTTCCTACCTTGAACCTGCCGTCAGTGCTGGTGATGAGAGCACACAGTCTCTCACTGTCTCTCTGTGTTCCTACCTTGAACCTGCCGTCAGTGTTGGTGATGAGAGCACACAGTCTCTCTCAGTCTCTCTGTGTTCCTACCTTGAACATGTCGTCAGTGTTGGTGATGAGAGCACACAGTCTCTCACAGTCTCTCTGTGTTCCTACCTTGAACCTGCCGTCAGTGTTGGTGATGAGAGCACACAGTCTCTCTCAGTCTCTCTGTGTTCCTACCTTGAACCTGCCGTCAGTGTTGGTGATGAGAGCACACATTCTCTCCGCCTCCACCCTCACGTCCTCCTCACACTCGTCCTCCACTGTGTCGTCACAGTTCTGCTCACAGCTCTCGTCCTCGTCCTCGCGATACAGCCACGAGTGCCCGAAAGTGTTCTCGTTGCTCGTCTGAAAGTAAGTCATACATAGCGTGTTTAATGTTTAATGGGTTTTACCTTAAATAAATTGTTTCATTCTACTGTATATTTTATAAGACAACAATTATTAGTTTGGTCTAAATGTAATATATAAAGTATCATGTTCGAAAAAATGATAAATTAGTAAAACTATTTGCAAATAGGTATTGTTGTTCAGCTGAGCGTGTGTGTGTGTGTGTGTGTGTGTGTGTGTGTGTGTGTGTGCGTGCGTGCGTTAGTGCGCGTGAGTGTATGTGCGTGCGTGCGCACGTATATGTGTGCGTGTATGCCTGCATGCGTGTGTATATATGTATGTATGTATGTATGTATGTATGTACGTCAGTACGTACGTATGTATGTATATATGTATGTCTTGTGTAGGTTGTCTAAAATATTAACCGATTTACTTGCATACACTTACTGTCCACTCTTACACATCACGGTCACTCACCACACTACCCGGGCCGTTGTCGGGACACGCTGGACCCACGGTCCAGTCATTTTCCTTGTCGTTGTCGAAGTCGCCACAAAGACCACACACGTTCCGCTTGTATGACTTTGGGATGTTCACAATTACCTTGTCATCGCCTGTCCATTTTACTTCCAGACCAAACCTTGTCTGTATTGTCTGGCGAAGAAATGAAAATTACAGAATTAACTGTATCCAACTGTATTTTATTTTAAAATACAGACAGGGAGAGTTACAGAGAGACAAAGAGACAAAGAGAGAGAGAGAGAGAGAGAGAGAGAGAGAGAGAGAGAGAGAGAGAGAGAGAGAGAGAGAGAGAGAGAGAGAGAGAGAGAGAGAGAGAGAGAGGCAGCGAGAGACAGAGACAGAGACAGAGAGAGAGAGAAGACAGAGACAGAGACAGAGACAGAGGCAGAGACAGAGACAGAGTCAGAGACAGAGACAGAGACAGAGACAGAGATACAGAGAGACAGAGAGACAGAGAGACAGAGAGACAGAGAGACAGAGAGACAGAGAGACAGAGAGACAGAGAGACAGAGAGACAGAGAGACAGAGAGACAGAGAGACAGAGATACAGAGAGACAGAGAGACAGAGAGACAGAGACGGAGACGGAGACGGAGACGGAGACGGAGACGGAGACAGAGACAGAGACAGAGACCGAGACCGAGACAGAGACAGAGTCAGAGACAGAGACAGAGATACAGAGATACAGAGAGGCAGATAGACGGAGAGACGGAGAGACGGGGAGACAGAGAGACAGAGAGACAGAGAGACAGAGAGACAGAGAGACAGAGAGACAGAGAGACAGACAGACAGAGAGACAGAGAGACAGAGAGACAGAGAGACAGAGAATGAGAGAGAGAGACAGGGTGAGAGAGAGAGAGAGGGTAGGCTAATTACAGTATAATCACGCCTTCGGGATAGGATGTGAAGGTTTATAGGACAATTCTCGTGTTTATCCTTTAAAAAAACACAACATTGCATAATTATAACACTGAAACAAACGTATGTGTTACCAGCATTAGGTACGTATATTTAGATCAAACTATTAATTGTTGTTTTATAATATATATATTCAGGTGAATGGGAGCGTTGACGTACCACATATCTGCCAAAACAAGAGATCTGCAGATCAGGATGGTCGGGGAAAGGGGTGACAGGTAAACGTTGTGCTCGAATTCCGTCAATGTAGACGACCTTCCCTTGCCTCAACTCGATTCGCTGTGTTAACAGAGCGTTGTACTCTACATCACAAGTAACGAGTTTGATTGAACAAGACTGCCATGTAGCAACATGCTACACGTAGCAATTGATTGTGAACAAGAAAACACTGGCTTATCGAGAGTGTACACGGTGTATCATCTACCTGCAGTTCGCTCTGGTCATAGATGTACATCTCTGAAAATGTGCAACACAATGCAGATGACTTAACGTTGTTTTCTGCCCTATTCCGATAACTGTATATCTTTACTGTAACTAAAGTTAACTTTTTTTAACAACTACGCACCTCGACATCGAAATCACTAATGTTGTTGCATATATAAGAAGGTCAACAATTAGAGTAGGCTAATAATAAACAGTTAAATAAAATAACTGAAAAACGGATAGATAAATATTCTTGTGCATATCAATTGTTTATCACCAGAACTCGGTTGTATTACGTTTTGTGGTGTCGTTTTTAAAGTATCTAATGTAGTTACCATTGGCGAAATATATATATATGTCCACCATATTTACAAATCAGCCATAGAAAAAAACTTTGAAACCAAGAAACTATTTCTACGACATGTATGCGTCGGAAACGTAAACAAGAATCAGCCGTCAACTTACGTGTCCGTAAATGAGTATATAAATTTCTTTTGTCCATGAGTAAAGCCCAGGCTTTTCTATTTTCCCTTTCCAGTTGTTCTGAATAACTTCAAAGTTCGGAGCGGAGACATTTAATCCGCGGTCACAGTTGTCCCTAGCCAGGGTGTATTGACAGGAACCCTGGAAGTGGAGCCACTTCTTGTCGAACGTCAGACAATGAGGGTCGCCCCAGCAGGCGCAGCTGCCGTACTCTGCAACAGAGAACACTCATGGACACACGAGTTCATAAAAGACAATTCACGTTGTTTTGTCATGCTTTGTTTCAAAAGAGATCATTTTGTATAGACACGTTGTATTTCCATGCTTTGTTTCAAGAGTGGTCATTCATATACTGACACGTTGTCTTTCTGCTCTTTCTGAGACAATTCACAAAGACACGTCGTCTTTTCGTGCTTTGTGTTAACATTGATAATTCATATACAGAAACGTTGTCTATCCTTGGTTTATTTCAAGAGAGACAATTCGTTGAGAACAGGCTTGTTAAAAAATGCAAATGCATTTGAATGCGCATTTCAATGATGAGCATTTGAATGCGCATTCAAATGCCTCCGTGGAATTGTAAATCCATTTGCTTTTGCATTTGAATGCATACCTTAAACATTTCCATTTGCATTTGAATGCGATTCAAAAACATTTGATTTATCAAATGCACAGTCAAATACAAATCAAATGCATGCATAATTCTTTTAATAATTATTATTGTTAGGTTCACTTTCACAAGTTCAGAACATGCCATTGGAAAAAGGTGCTTTGTAGTGAGCAGTATCCTCAGCAGGTTATAAAATCATTGTTTGACCTGTGAAACCACTTTCACAACGTGCTCTTTGAAAACGTGCTCTTTAGTGAGCAGATTATGGAATTATTGTCTGATCTGTGAATCCACTTTCACAACATGCTCTTTGGAAAAGTGCTCTGTAGTGAGCAGATTGTGGAATCATTGTCTGACCAGTGAAACCTCATTCACAACGTGCTCTTTGAAAACGTGCTCTTTAGTGAGCAGATTGTGGAATCATTGTCTGACCAGTGAAACCTCATTCACAACGTGCTCTTTGAAAACGTGCTCTTTAGTGAGCAGATTATGGAATTATTGTCTGACCTGTGAATCCATTTTCACAACATGCTCTTTAGAAAAGCTTCACAGCACAGTGCAAACACTGCCCAGTGAAGATGAAAGGCACTATCAAATCTACCACCAATCTTCGGAATCATATCAAAGTAACCAAGGACTGTTGGCCAGCAAGAATCACCACTTGATGACATGGTGTGTGTGTGTGTGTGTGTGTGCGTGCGTGCGTGCGTGCGTGCGTGTGTGTGGGAGCCATTCTGAAACAGTTATTACAGAATTGGCCTGGTATGGTTGGTTCCCCCACCTTTGCTGTAAGTTTTGTGTATTTGTTATGACATGTATAACTAGGTATCGACATTGTATATTATTGTAGTTATGTAATCCGGTTTTACATAAAGAGTTGGCGCTTACTATTAAGCTATTATACAAACACACATCTGACTTGTGTTATCAGCAAACAAGCCACGTTTCCGAGTCACCGAATCACAACTTTATCTGGTAAAGTTGTCCCGCATAAAAACACATTTTGAATGAAACTCAAACGGCATTTATGTGGGCAACAAAACCAATGCTTCTATTCTGGAGTATATGGTAAGCTTACTAAATTATGAGGCTGATGGAAACATGGGATTGGCTCTTCCAATCCCAGCGTCTAGCCTCTCTTTCGACATTTTCAGGATTAAAAAGGTATATTCGCTCTCGATTTTTGAAATTTGTTTTCCCATCCTCCTACCTCGTCTTCACCTGAGTATTTAGATGGCTGGTGGTGGTGTTTTTTACCATTGTGTGTTTTTGCATATCATTTTAAATACACGGTTTATATTAAGTTACAGTGTATATATATTGTATTCTGTGATGTCATTGTTTTTTCTGATATCTCTTGCAATTATAGACATATGTTCTATAGTACAGTTTTTGTCTTACGAGATTCTGGCTAATGATAATTGTACACAGGGTATATGAGTGTTGTTATACTGTCTGTTACTTATGAGTACATCTTCGTACATCTTCCAAGGGGTTTTAAGGTGGAGACATGTGCACATGTGCCTAACGCTTTCCCCTTGTTTAGAATCACAAAATGCCATACATGTACGTAAGATGGTGGGTTTCCTCCACCTGCGTGTGGTCGGTTCCCCCACCTTTGCTGTCAGTTTTGTGTGTTTGTTATGACGTATAACTAGGTATCGACATTGTATATTATTGTAATTATGTAATCTAGTTATACATAAAGAGTTGGCGCTTACTATTAAGCTATTATACAAACACACATCTGACATGTGTTATCAGCAAACAAGCCACGTTTCCGAGTCACCCAGTCACAACTTTGTCCCTCATAAATATATTTTACTGATTGTCTATTTGTGTGCAGCAATAGTGTCTGTGCACCTGTCATTACAATATGCACTCTCTTGGTACGCTTGATATGCACTCTCTTGGTACGCTTGATACGCATACCATTTGGCAATAACAAATATGACATTGCCAGCTTGTTATATAATTTTGCATCCGTCGCCCTTTACTCCAGCATCAAACGAGCTGCGGCCACGTTAAATATACGTATATCTATCTGCACTACACATCACAAAACATGAATACGCTGTGGCACAATACACGAGAGTACCCGTCGTTTCTCCGTACGGGGTGACATTGTTGGCCGACCTACTGCGCGCATCCCATAACCCTGTGTTCTTTGGAGTATGAATTTTGAATCGATTAGATGTGAGCCTAGACGTGAGTGCCATACATAGGACGGGGCGGGTACAACGACACCACTGGCGCGGCCCCACCGGCATTAATGCTATTTCCTCTTCGCTGCCGCCTTCTTAATTCGGCTACAACCTGCTAATGATTTAACAAGATTACCACCCAGAGTATTAACTCTAGATGGCAGGTGGACAAGGAAACCTTTTGGCTTATCGAGAGTCCAACCCTTTTATCTACGTATATCCCACCCTTCTGGGGTATGTGTCGATTTTAATTTTAAACATATTCACACTACTAGCATCCACACAATCAGCAGATAATTTGTTCCATTCATTTACAGTCCTATGTGAAAATGAGAACTTTCTTACATCTAATCTACATTGCTCCTTTACTAATATAACTTCATGTCCTCTAGTCTTTCTATCTTTCTTAACTGACAAAAGATATTTCTATCAATATTTTCATAACCATTCAATATTTTAAACACTTCTATCTGATCTCCTCTCAATCTCCTGGTCTCTAATGTTGTTAAACCACATTTTTAGGCGTATTTCGTAACTACGATCCTTCAGTTTTGGTATCATTTTAGTCGCTCTCCTCTGTACTCTTTCTAGCATATCTATGTCCTTCTTGCGATATGGCCTCCACGCTTGTATACAATATTCTAAATTAGGTCTAACTATTGTTTTGTACAGCAGTATTATTAGTTATGTCTCCTAATATGCTATATTTCGTCTAATTAATCCGAGCGGCCTCGTATGTGTGTATGTGTGTGTGTGTGTGTGTGTGTGTGTGTTTGCGTGCGTGCGTGCGTGCGTGCGTCCGTGCGTGTGTGTGTGTGTTCATTTACTTAAGTAGATTTGTTTAATGTACTTATAACGAAGTATATTTTTCTGGAATTACATTCACTTATAACGAAGTTTATTTGTCTGTACTTGTTTACTTTCTGCTTCAATATTTTTAGTTACTTTTTATGTTATAACTGCCGTGATTAAGCAGTTGCACGTGGGGTCTCACAGATTCCCCGGAGTCTCTCGGAAATCTACCATATCTCCGGATTCCCCGGACGGTAGAAACAATCTCCCAGATTTCTATGTCAATGAAGCAAATGAAATTCTGTGTGGCCTGATAAAGCCAACGAGTGAATTGCATTCGGTCTGGGCCTGAGCTAATTCTCACGAACGTGGACACCGGGCCAAGGCCGCTCGGACAACAAAAGGAATTGTTTAAATCACGCGGCCTAGACAACAACAACTGCATAACAATAATCATCTTTGGTTTTGCCTGTAGTTGACATTGCATAGCTTTAGACGACTAATAAGACGAGCATCGTAATATGCGCTTGTGGGCCGCGGGTTCCCTATAAACTAACTAGAATTATTCTACTTTTTATTCTGTCTACCATATTATTAAAACCACATACGTTTTAGTTTACTTGTCCTCATGTAATTTGTTTAATGTAACATTACATATACATGTATATTAACATGCAGTTATGTACTATTGATTTAAGAGCAAACGCGCATTGCATTTGGAAATAAAGCTGATCTGTGACCATTTTCATAATGTGAAATACTCTGACTTATGTGATACCCTTTTTGGGGAGTTACTTTTACTTAGTTACTTTTTTGGAGTACTTGTTCGAGCACTGCTCCGGTTAAAGCTGATGTATTGTGCTGTTGATGTGACATGGAAAATAAATTTCAATTGATTGATTGATTGATTGGTCTCAGCTTATTTTTCTTAATTGTCTATATTGTTTCAGAACAAACATCCATTTGTGCTGTTAGGCTCTTAATCAAACATAGAATCGAAAATAATCACGTATTACTGTATTTATTATATGTATTAATAAAGTGTTTGTATACTTTGCATTCTTTCTCCAAATAAAACAAAACGTTAATATAAAGCCAACACATTTGAAATTAATTCAAATGCATGTGCAAATGTGTAACTAAAACATTTGCATTTGAATGTGTTCCTGGAAAATGGCATTTGCGTTTAAGTCAAGTGAAACATTTGCATTCAAATACGTTGACTTGCATTTGTTAACATGTCTGGTAGAGACACGTTGAAGTCTGCACTTTATTTCAAAGGAGACCTTTCATAGAGACACGGTGTTTTTCTGTGCTTTGTTTAAAGATTCGTTGAGAAAGGTTGTCTTTCGGTGCTTTGTTTCGAGAGAGCCCATTCGCAGAGACACGTTGTGTTCCCTTGATTTATTTCAAGAGAGATAATTTACAGAGACATATTATATTCCCTTGCTTTATTTTAAGATAGGTAATTAGATAAATCGTAGAGACACATGTTGTCTTTCCGTGCTTTGTTTCAAGTGAAATAATTATTCACACAATTATTCACACATAGACACGCTGTCTTTCCGTGTTTTGTTTCATGAGAGACCATTCATAGACACGCTGTCTTTCCGTGTTTTGTTTCATCAGAGACCATTCATAGACATACGTTGTCTTTCCCTGCTTTGTTTCATGAGAGACCATTCATAGACATACGTTGTCTTTCCGTGTTTTGTTTCACGAGAGACCATTCATAGACACACGTTGTCGTTCCGTGTTTTGTTTCATGAGAGACCATTCATAGATATACGTTGTCTTTCCCTGCTTTGTTTCACGAGAGACCATTCATGGACATACGTTGTCTTTCCCTGCTTTGTTTCATGAGAGACCATTCATAGACACACGTTGTCTTTCCCTGCTTTGTTTCATGAGAGACCATTCATAGACATACGTTGTCTTCCCGTGTTTTGTTTCACGAGAGACCATTCATAGACACACGTTGTCTTTCCGTGTTTTGTTTCATGAGAGACCATTCATAGACATACGTTGTCTTTCCCTGCTTTGTTTCATGAGAGACCATTCATAGACATACGCTGTCTTTCCGTGTTTTGTTTCATGAGAGACCATTCATAGACATACGTTGTCTTTCCATGCTTTGTTTCATGAGAGACCATTCATAGACACACGTTGTCTTTCCATGCTTTGTTTCACGAGAGACCATTCATAGACACACTTTGTCTTTCCATGCTTTGTTTCATGAGAGACCATTCATAGACACACGTTGTCTTTCCCTGCTTTGTTTCATGAGAGACCATTCATAGACACACGTTGTCTTTCCATGCTTTGTTTCATGAGAGACCACTCATAGACACACGTTGTCTTTCCATGCTTTGTTTCATGAGAGACCATTCATAGATACACGTTGTCTTTCCATGCTTTGTTTCATGAGAGACCATTCATAGACACACGTTGTCTTTCCATGCTTTGTTTCATGAGAGACCATTCATAGACACACGTTGTCTTTCCCTGCTTTGTTTCATGAGAGACCATTCATAGACACACGTTGTCTTTCCATGCTTTGTTTCATGAGAGACCATTCATAGACACACGTTGTCTTTCCATGCTTTGTTTCACGAGAGACCATTCATAGACACACGTTGTCTTTCCATGCTTTGTTTCACGAGAGACCATTCATAGACACACGTTATCTTTCCATGCTTTGTTTCATGAGAGACCATTCATAGACACACGTTGTCTTTCCATGCTTCGTTTCATGAGAGACAATTCATAGACACACGTTGTCTTTCCATGCTTTGTTTCATGAGAGACCATTCATAGACACACGTTGTCTTTCCCTGCTTTTAATTCGATATAGAAAACACTGCAAGAGAATTACATCAGATTAGATGGGACGTGAGTTGTGAGTCCTTTCGTCTGACAAGTGGGCAAAATAACGGGCTACCAGAGACGCCATGTACAAAATACAATGGATGAATATTGGGTGTTCAACAGTAACCACAGGGAAACTATTGACAAATTCACGTTTCCAGCAACCGCTATAAGAATAACTGCTTTTCGGCGTCGTTTACCTTCGCACGTGAAGCCGTCGCCCCGGTAACTGTCCCGACACGTGCAGAAGTAGCCGCCGAACGTGTTGTGGCAGTTGGCATTGAGATCGCACAGGTGGGTTGATTCGGCGCACTCGTTCGTGTCTGCAAGTGAATAAATTACACACTTCATCATTCTTACCGTTTTACACTACAGCAACCGTGTGTGTGTGGGTGCGTGCGTGCATGCGTGTGTGCGTGCGCGTGCTTATGTGTGTTCAAAACAGTTATTTAAATATTAATATATTTTCGAAAAAGGAACACTAAAACTTTGATTATTTCTCTTTAATGTATTCCGAGATGACATATGAGTGCGTCGTGTGTGATTCCTTTGTTCGAATGTCAGTTTATAACATGATTGTGTATTGTTTTATATTTCAGTTCCTCAACGTACATCATACATTCATGTTGGTCAGCCTATTTTGTGTGCTACATGTCTACGGTCCCGATGGTTCCACTCGTACCTTCACACTCGGTGGGCGAGATGTGTCGGAAGCCCGGCTTACAGTGACACACGAAGGAACCAGGTGTGTTGACACATGTCGCCGTGAACGGACACTTGTTCAAGGCACATTCGTCATCATCTGACAGAAGAAACACATTCAGAGGATCCACGTTGTGTGGTATAAAATCGCAGCTAAGATCATTCTGAATAACATGGTTGTTTTCTTTTATATGGTCTGAAATGTTAGGTTAGCTTTGTAGGACATCATATAATAATGTATGTGTGGATGGAATGATGGATAGATCAATAGTTTTTTTTTTATATATAGTTTGGGGAATGTGAACATTAATTTTGTAGATTATTTTGGTGATTTTGTTTTGAGAAGATGGCTCCGACAATTTCTTCAGACCAATATGAGAAACAACTACTTCCCATAATTTGACAGCTAAAAATTGGATCGGGCGGCGAAGATTTTTTGCCTTTCTTGTGCGTGGATTTGTACAGGGTCGTAAACAAATGATGTGTTTTCCTTTTGATGTCTTAAGAACTTCTAGCCCGAAATACCAATGCTATTATGAAACGCCTTATACGTATCGTGGACACTAATACATATACAGGTGTATGACGGAGGGTCTGTGTTCGATATACACGTCTTTCGTTGTCTTAGTAAACACAACTGTTGATCTCTGGAAGGACACTCATTCGAATGTGGCATTATCACGGAACGTCTTGACGTCTAGGCTACTACGTAAAGTTGCAAGTATGGCTAATCATAACAGGTGCACTTTGGCGTGGCTGGCGTGATGTGGTTTGCGTCTGTTTACCTTGTGCCACTCTACAAAATGTACCATGTCAGTTCCTTTTTATAAGTAACATAAATCAATATATACATAAATTAAATTAATAAATAATTAAAATGTCCATATGATAAAAAAATTGTTAAAACAATTGTTAAAAAGTCAATAGAAATTGGAAGTATAGTGAACCATCTTTATGATGTCCTGGCTAATGCATTTTCTGCGTATTCATGTCTGTCTGTGGAACTGTGTGTGTACTCACCGAAACACTGGCGTCCGTTTGCCCACTCGTGAGGCACGCCCAGGGCTCGCCACCCGGCACGACACACGCACTCGAAGTGGCCCGCCTTGTTGACGCAGTCCGCCCGCAAGTGACAGTCATGGAACCCCAGCAGGCACTCGTTGAAGTCTATAATGTCAACATTCACTCATTTTTCACAACTGGCGTCTGTTCTCGCAGGGTCAATTTTGTGAAATATATTAAAATATTATATTGTAGGTTAATGTTAGGATATGACATGTAGCCGAGCATACATACATTTATATATTGTTCATGAATTAATAATATAAATATTATAGTTGGTAAGAGGTCATTATTGAAATGACGTCAGATGCACACAAGCACACACGCACAAGCGCGCACATGCGCACACGTGCGCACACATGCGCACACACGCAAACAAGCACGCACGCACACATAAACGCAGACTCGCACAATAAAACACTAACAAACATATATACACCCACACACCTACACACCCCCACACACATCCACACACACACGCACATTCACCACGCACAAACATACACACACGCGCATACGCGCACACGCGCACACTACACACACCGTGTTTCTTGTTGATGCAATAAAGGAATCCGAGCGTGAGCAGGGCTGACGCGTTCACATTACTTCCAAGGTCGAACACAAACTCTCTCAGAGGCAACGCTCTCTTGTTAGTCAGGATGCCGGCGTCTCTCCGCCACTCATTATCGCCCACGTCGCAGTTGCAATTCCTGTTAACATCAAGTCAACAGCACTGCGCTTATCTGGTCAACGTACGATTATCCAATCATATGACGAACAGGCCCATGCTCCGAGTATACGCCGTCTTTTTCCTTTCTTTCTTTGCAAATTTCAAAAAGTTTAATTTGAAAACAAAAAACGAAAAATGTTCCTTTTTTTCGTTTTGAAATTTGCTAACACTGAAACGGTATTCAAAAGATGTTTCTGACAGAACTCTCAACCCTTACCTTTATAAGTAACTGTTCGTTACATTCGTGTATCCAAAATTAGTTATCTTACGGGAATCCCCACATGGGATGAAAACACACGCGAAACAATTTTTTGAACATATTAATGTTGAAATGGCTACTCGTCCTTCCTAGGCACATTTCTTGACAACACATGTATGAGTTTTCTGATTTGTTTAACTTAACACGCTAGAACTTACATAATAATTCGAGAAAATAAAAAGCGAAGTCAAACATGGACAGCCAAGCTACAACCAGCAGGCTTTTATTTTATGTTTAGGTGTTACAACATTTCAATGCAGGGCCTATTATTTTTTTGGAGATTTACGTTTTTAATTAAACCAATCACATATGAACAATAAACATAATGGTAGGCATTATCCAACATCACATTTACAAGTTTAAATTTAATTATACATGGTACACCTAGTATTGCATGGTGGACGTTGCTATTACTCCACGTGTGCCACTAATAGTATCTATATAACTAGAATTTAGGTCGGTACGAATTAGGTGTTAGAATTGAATGAGATGCCTGGATTTTGTTTGTGGGTTATGGCAATATATTGATGTTTTCTGAAAATGGTGTCAGAATTGAGCATTCATGATGACTGAAACATGTTTACGGTTTTGAACTACGTAACCATAGTATGAAATTTATTATAATATACATTAGTTTCATGTGGTTTCTATTTTTTTGCGAACATGGTGGTGTAGTTCAGATGCTTAGAGGTTATAACCAGCTGACATGTTGTGAACCATTAACTAGTATCGGAAACATTAATTAATATCGAGTGTATTCTCACGAGGGTTTCACCTGAGAAAAGGGTTGGAATGCAACGTAGGATAACAGGATGATTACTGAGAAGCAGGATGAGTTGGGCTGGCCATTTGGCAAGGATGGATGCAGACAAAATAGCAGAGAGAGCAGAGAGAGCAGAGAGCAGAGAGAGCAGAGAGAGAGAGCAGAGGGAGCAGAGAGAGAGAGCAGAGAGGGCAGAGAGGGCAGAGAGAGCAGAGAGAGCAGAGAGGGCAGAGAGGGCAGAGAGAGCAGAGAGGGCAGAGAGAGCAGAGAGAGCAGAGAGAGAGCAGAGCGAGCAGAGAGGGCAGAGAGAGAACAGAGAGAACAGAGAGAGCACAGAGGGCAGAGAGGGCAGAGAGAGCAGAGAGAGCAGAGAGGGCAGAGAGGGCAGAGAGAGCAGATAGAGCAGAGAGATCAGAGAGAGCAGAGAGAGCAGAGAGAGAGCAGAGAGAGCAGGGAGAGCAGAGAGAGCAGAGAGAGCAGAGAGAGAGCAGAGAGAGCAGAGAGGGCAGAGAGGGCAGAAAGGGCAGAGAGGGCAACGAGGGCAGAGAGAGCAGAGAGAGCAGATAGAGCGGAGAGGGTAGAGAAGGTAGAGAGGGCAGAGAGAGCAGAGAGGGCAGAGAGGGCACAGAGGGCAGAAAGAGCAGAGAGGACAGAGAGAGCAGAGAGGGCAGAGAGAGCAGAGAGGGTAGAAAGAGCAGAGAGGGCAGAGAGGGCAGAGAGAGCAGAGAGAGATAGCAGAGAGAGAGCAGAGAGGGCAGAGAGGGCAGAGAGAGCAGAGAGAGCAGAGAGGGAAGAGAGAGCGGAGAGAGAGGAGATAGAGCAGAGAGATCAGAGAGAGCAGAGGGAACAGAGAGGGCAGAGAGCAGAGAGATCAGAGAGGGCAGAGAGAGCAGAGGCAGAACAACATAATGGACACATGAAAAGGAGAAGCCTCAGCTTAGATGGGAAAACTGCGTGAGGAGGGACTTGAGAAGATCAGGGGAGGATTAAAGATGGAGAGAGGGAACGATAGACAGAAAAATGTTGAAAGAAAACCACAGCGAGTGATTCGGCAATATTATACCTGACTGCCCCCCAGCCCTGTACAAATGGGAACAAGGAAGAGAGCAATAAGGTTATTCTCACCGACGCATCATGTTAGTGCGACCGTCATGGCCGCCACACCGCCGCGCGGCACCACAACTGCACCGCTTCTGGTCTGTGCTACTGCCGAAGTGGTGCCACTTGCCGCCATCTTGACCAAGGAAGTAGTTGTTCGCTGGTGCGTCGCCCATGAACTGTCAATACACGCAACAAACAGAGCGTCAGTGTCATTTCCCTGTGTACAGCTGAGTATCAAGATACGGAAATATAGATTGGGGTCTACCTGTGATGACTTGAGAAACACAGCATCGTCTCATCTGAATAAGATATAATACGACCACAAAATGTATATTCGCATACACGTTCAAAAGTTCGGTCTCTCTCTCTTTCTCTCTCTCTCTCTCTCTCTATATATATATATATATATATATATATATATATATATATATATATATATATATATGTACTTCAGTACGGTGCAACGTCTGATGCATGTTGAAATACCTGTGTAGCAATACAGTCGTATCTAAGGGGCATGTAGCAGAATGAAGCAGCGTTGACGAGGGCCTTCATCTGGGCATACGACGCCTGTCTGTAGTGTATCGTCATCCTCGCTGTTGCTGTTGTGTTTGCCTTCAGTGTCGTCTGCACGATTGTCACGCCTGCGTTAAGACAGCAGTGACGTCATACGTGTTAATATTGTACATACGACATAAACAATTCCAGCGAAAGGACTGTATAGACCGACAATGCTATTTATGAATAGTTCCCGTTGTGCATGTATGTATGTTAACGCTGTCGAGGAGCCCAATATTTGTGTTCCAATAACACTATATGTGAAGATTCACAACACGCAAACCAGAACGTGAGATACAGAAGAAGTTTTCTTGCTGAATTATGAAAACCGACTTATGATAAAATGGTCATGAAAGAACAAGGTAATACATTTATTTCACGTTTACTGCTAGAAAACATTCAATCAAGTTATAAATTAATTTATTTTATATTTCTAGTTATTAGTGTTGCAGATGAGCGAATATTAATACAATTAATACACTAATCATTTACTATAACGCCAAAAAAGTGTAACTTGCCGTAATTTCGTACGAGTTCCATGTTGCAGTAGACGAGGAAAGGATCGACAGAGACGTGAGGCCAGATGAGAACCTCGCCCGTCGAGTAGCCGAGTTGTCTGGCCTCGTGGCACGTCTTGGGTAAACCTTGAATAGGCCACGTACATATCGTTGCACACGTAACATGGGGTTCGAGCAGAGGAAAACATGTGGAAGGTGATATTATTTGAAGTATTGAAAACTTGTAACGTGTCGAGAAAACATTTATTTTAACTTAGCAGTATATTTTCTCAGTAGCTTAAACTAAACAAATACTTAATATTATTATGGTTATATCTTAAAACAGGTTTATGAATATGTTCATCGTAGAAATAAAGACGCTTTCTAAAACACAACAGGTAGTTCTTCATTGTAATGAAATATTGCACTAATTATTATTTGAGAGACGCTTACTTCCTATAAATGTCCCCTTCTCTAAGTTAATCCACACACAAATTAATCGCCGAACACTACTCTCAATCTTCTCCCAAGAATTGACTTTGTAGTTCATTGTACTCCAAGTGTAATACCCCCATTAAAGTATACAAATATTATAAAACTAAAGAGATAAATTAGATTCACAGACACTCACTAAATGGTTTTGGAGCGCAGCTGAAATCTCCAACTGTGTACGTTCCGTAACTTTGTGCTGTTGCGCCCCCAAAAGTAACACTTGAGATAGGCAGCTTTTCCTTGTTAGTCACAAAGCTACCCTCTGTGTGGCGGTCTGCAGACATTGCATCGCAGACGCACGTGTGACCCAGCGGGCATGTTCCGACGAGGGTGCAAGCGCACCCCGTGGTGTTGGAGTTGTCTGCCCCGGACCACTGGCGGGAGGCCAGCGAGTCGTAGCCAGAGAAGTAGGAGTAGGCGGGGCTGAAGTCATTGATGAGGGATAGACGCTCGCACGCCTGGAGTAGCTCCTGTAGGACACATAAGTACACAAGGTTAACTGAAATCATAGCTCCTGTATGATAAATAGTCACATACAGTTACCTGAAGTCATAGATCCTGGCGGACAAGTAACCCTATATAAGTTTACCTGAAGTTGTACGTTCTGCATGACAAATAACTAGACCTATGCTAGCTACTACTTTGTTTATCTACTACTCCGATGAGTACACGCTGAAACCAACAATGATCTTCAAAATTGTGAAATTGGTTGGTAAACAGGAAGAAGAAGCAGAAGAAGAGGAAGCAGAAGAAGAGGAAGCAGAAGAAGGTGAAGCAGAAGAAGAGGAAGCAGAAGAAGAGGAAGCAGAAGAAGAGGACGCAGAAGAAGAGGAAGCAGAAGAAGAGGAAGCAGAAGAAGAGGAAGCTTAAGAAGAGGAACCAGAAGAAGAGGAAACAGAAGAAGAGGAAACAGAAGAAGAGAAAGCAGAAGAAGAGGAAGCAGAAGAAGAGGAAGCAGAAGAAGAGGAAGCAGAAGAAGAGGAAGCAGAAGAAGAGGAAGCAGAAGAGGAAGCAGAAGAAGAGGAAGCAGAAGAAGAGGAAGCAGAAGAGGAGGAAGCAGAAGAAGAGGAAGCAGAAGAAGAAGAGGAGAAAGCAGAATAAGAGGAAGCAGAAGAATAGGAAGCAGAACAAGAGGAAGCAGAAGAAGAGGAAGCAGAAGAAGAGGAAGCAGAAGAAGAGGAAGCAGAAGAAGCTAGAACGCAGCTACGTGTATAAACAAGTGTTTCCCACGATTCCACAATGTATTATAATAGTTCTCACCTCTGCCAGTCTGATTATATTTTAAATTATATATTTATTTGATTTGTTATTCGTGAAATAAGATAAGAAATGTGTATGCAGTCGATTGTAAGTTGGTATGTTGCTAAAGTGAAGTTAGACATTGCACAAATGCAAATAGCAGTGATTGTTTTTCGGCTTTCTATAAAATGCCGACCTCTCCCCGTCTCACCGACGTGTGTAAAACAGGCAGACACACCTTAGCCTTACACATCGACCTCTCTCCGTCTGTCACCTGGGCGTAGGAGGCCCACACATCGGTCTAGCGTACACCTCCCTCTCTCCCTCTTTCCCTCTCTCGCTCCCTCCTCCTCTAACTCAATCCCTCTTCGCTCTCTCTCTCTCTCTCTCGCTCCCTCCTCCTCTAACTCAATCCCTCTTCGCTCTCTCTCTCTACACTCTCTCTCCTCCTCTCTGCCTCTCTGCCTCTCTGCCTCTCTGCCTCTCGCCTGCCTCTCTGCTCTGCCTCTGCTCTCTGCCTCTGCCTCTGCCTCTGCCTCTCTGCCTCTCTCTGCCTCTCTCTCTCTCTCTCCCTCTCTCTCTCTCTACCTCTCTCTCTCTCTCTCTCTCTCTCTCTCTCTCTCTCTATCTATCTATCTATCTATCTTCCTCTCCCCCTCTCTCTCTTACTCACATGGGCGCTACAGGCAACACCTTGTTCTAGTACACATATCTCTTTCTTTCTTTCACTCACCTGAGCACAGTAGGCAGACACCTTGGTCAAACCGTGCAGTTGCCTGTAGTTGTCGTAGCCCTGATAGATCATGTTGGTGGTCAGAGATCCTGGTTTAGAAACGGGGATCTTGTTGGGTTTTGACTTGCCAGTGTCCATCTGTGATCAACGATCGTATGGTATCATTGTATTCCGTTTCCCCACCGACACATCGTGAATCGTATTAATTGCAATGATATAAAAACCAAAACATCTCTAAATGTTGATCCACGAAAGATGTGACAATTAAACTGTTGTAGAAAAACATATATCACAAAAACCTGCAGGACAGTGTAAACTGCTACGACTCTATGAGTACATGTCACGGTATCATACTTATCAAACTGAACATCGACTAACCTTAATTCCGATTGCAGTGAAATTAACCATTTGTTAGTTCAATTATCTCAGGCACTGACATTGAAGTCATAAGATCGCATCTGTGCACTCACTATACATCGCTTATATATTTCGTCATTTATATATAAGTACTACCAAAAATAGATCAGCTAGCGAAAAATGAACTCATAACACGTCCAAAACATGAAATTCTACGGGCGCTAGCATCCTCACGGCTCGTTCTATCTCGACGATCTTGGTATAATTTGAAAGGATGCGCTTTCTGTTATTCTAGCGTCATCTAGATTTCCCTATAACCGTGTTTATAACACATATAAACGGACCTACAATCGTGCCGTTTTCGGTGTTCTGTACGGTTCCGAACGACGTTGGCAGCGGGTACTCAGTACACCAATCTTCCGAATGCGGCGCTGTTTTTCTCATCTGCATGGGTTCAGACATGCGCGCTTCACCATTTCTTGATTTCATGTTAAAAGCTCCACCCATTTATAAACGGCGGCGAAACTGACATGCTTTGATGACAGCGAAACAGATATATATATATATATATATATATATATATATATATATATATCTACGTCGACGTGACGTCACAATAACGTATATACCCATTGTTCTATCCATGGGATATGTTCTACTCACCACCGAGATACCCATTGTTCTATCCGTGCGGTAGTCACAATGGGCGCCGAATACATCGAAACCACCGGACTGGTCTGGGTCGACGGCGTAGATGTTGTTTCGGTTTGGATTGTATTTGGCTCGGTTAAGTCGAATCTCCTCACAGCTCTTGTAGACGGCTACAAGGCATGGATACAATGTGTCAGTGACACGGGCCTTAATCGGGAAGGTGGCATATCAAAAATGTATTACACACGACCATTAATTACGTTAGTATTAATTTTATGTATGATTATGTATCTACATATATGTTACGTGTCGTTAGACTACACGATGCAATGAATCGGTTAATTACATAAGACAAATAAAATTAGCACATGAGACTCTGAGGGTCAAATCTGCGATGGCTCAATATCCTAATCTGTTCATAATATAAGTGTCTACATATATGCCAAATTGGGTGCTTTTATTACAAAATGTATGCACAATACTTCTTAGTAAGGCGGCATAGTTCAAAATGTCATATAGTTGTGCATAAGTTAATAAAAGCATGAAATTCGGTAGATATGTAGAATAAAATCTAAAGATCGTTTTCATATATAGGGCCATCTGAGATTATGCAAGCGTAGGCCGCCATCTTGAAATTCAAAATGGCTCACGTAAAATTACATTTCATTGTCATAAAACCATTATTGTATTGTCTGGCTATCTTGGTTATGCCGCCCGACTGTCCGTACTTACTGTAACAGCGGAATTCGTCTACCCGCAGACAACGCTGGCCGGCGGAAGCTGCCAGCCTCACGGCGCTCACGGGCAGCGATGACTTGTCGAGCAGCTGGCCGCCGACGGACCGTGTCTTGTCGTCCAACACGCTACAGTTGCAGCCCCGTTCTCCACACCCTGTCCCTCCTGCCACATACCATGTCCGTATCACCCATCCAAAGAATGAATAATTTTGGATCGTTTGTTACAATGTTAGCAATGTACTAATCGACATGTACTGTAATAACGTCCAGGAATATACTAACAACGACGAAGATGATTATGACGACGATGATGATGGAGATTACGATGATGTTGTTAGTCGTGA
>CM034533.1:69425887-69750887 GCA_020002185.1 Paraescarpia echinospica | reverse complement strand
TCTGGGGTTACTTACCCGTAGCTGTAGGGTACTGGTATCGCTGTAGTGTAGTGATATTATATTTGGGCCTACTTGTTCTGGGGTTACTTACCCGTAGCTGTAGGGTACTGATTTCGCTGTAGTGTAGTGATATTGTATTTGGGCCTACTTGTTCTGGGGTTACTTACCCGTAGCTGTAGGGTACTGATGTCGCAGTAGTGTAGTGATATTGTATTTGGGCCTACTTGTTCTGGGGTTACTTACCCGTAGCTGTAGGGTACTGATGTCGCTGTAGTGTAGTGATATTGTATTTGGGCCTACTTGTTCTGAGGTTACTTACCCGTAGCTGTAGGGTACTGATGTCGCTGTAGTGTAGTGATATTGTATTTGGGCCTACTTGTTCTGGGGTTACTTACCCGTAGCTTTAAGGTACTGATGTCGCTGTAGTGTAGTGATATTGTATTTGGGCCTACTTGTTCTGGTGTTACTTACCCGTAGCTGTAGGGTACTGATGTCGTTGTAGTGTAGTGATATTGTATTTGGGCCTACTTGTTCTGGGGTTACTTACCCGTAGCTGTAGGGTACTGATGTCGCTGTAGTGTAGTGATATTGTATTTGGGCCTACTTGTTCTGAGGTTACTTACCCGTAGCTGTAGGGTACTGATGTCGCAGTAGTGTAGTTATATTGTATTTGGGCCTACTTGTTCTGAGGTTACTTACCCGTAGCTGTAGGGTACTGATGTCGCTGTAGTGTAGTGATATTGTATTTGGGCCTACTTGTTCTGAGGTTACTTACCCGTAGCTGAAGGGTACTGATGTCGCTGTAGTGTTGTGATATTGTATTTGGGCCTACTTGTTCTGGGGTTACTTACCCGTAGCTGTAGGGTACTGATGTCGCTGTAGCCGAGGTCAAAACACTGCGCGTGAGGTCCGGCAAACAGTTTCCAGTTTGGTTGTCTTGACGCCGTAATCACCGACCCACCTGAAAGACAAACATAATACATTACAAACCCAGAGTTCCATGTAGAAAGGGAAGCAAGCTTACATGAACAAATGAATACGAACACACAATATGCTATGCTCACTTACCACATTTCACCATGATTAAAATAGTTACCGCAAAGATCACGATTAAAGTCATAACGTCAGCAATGTTAACATTTCTACCGTAGTCCGTATGTGTGTGTGTCTGCGTGCGTGCGTGCGTGTGTGCGTGTGTGCGTGTGTGCGTGTGTGCGTGTGTGCGTGTGTGCGTGTGTGCGTGTGTGCGTGTGTGCGTGTGTGCGTGTGTGCGTGTGTGCGTGTGCGTATGTATATATAGAATACCAACATGTTTATACACATGTGAACCACAGTGAATGAACTGTATGTGTAAAACTAAGTACGTTAACGATACTAGTTACTCTTCATTTATGTAGCCAGTGTTGCACTGTAAGTTCAATATACTAACTCTCTATACTCTGAATGACGAACATGTGTGTGTGTACTCACTAGTAACCTTGACGACTGTCTTGTAGGGGAACTGACAGTAGACTTGGAACGGGTCTGCCTTTAGTTCCATGTCCGGGTCTATGCCGTAGTATCCATTGCGGTAGGCTCTCACACCACGTACGCGAACAAACTGACGCCTGATATGATGGCAAGTCGGGAACATCTCTGTCAAATATTACACCGCTTACGTTAAATCTGATTAATGCCTGTACCATACATTGCATTCCTGTATGCATTGTTCCCCTTGATTTAAACACATGAAACTCTCTCTATTTATACTCACCGACATCTGGACAATAACATTGTTTGATCAATCACTCAGTTTGAAATAATCCCTGGTATGTTTTCGCATGTATTCAGTTATCATTAAGGACATAACAAACAGATAATTCAAAATATATTCCACTATCAAAATAACGGCACCTATGACAATAAATATTGCACATTTAGCCAGGGTAAAAAGGGTCACTCAATTATCCGATTTGCTCCGACCTGAAGATGCCATGGCGGAGTGTCGTTGGAAAACTGGCTTCTATTTAATTAATATCAATATATTTTGACATAATGCAGTGGACCCCACTGAATCATTAAAAATGTTCACTTACTTCCTTTCCAGGTGATCGCGACCTCGTTACAAACAATGCATGTAGATTGTTTTCTTAAACTGGAGATCTGGACCTACCATAGCAGCGGAGAGGACTAAGGGCGAGTTTGGCCGATGAGTCCGGCCTCTGTCCGACGTCGGTGAAAACAAACGTCCTCACCGGGAAGTCGGACTTGCCAGATATCGTTCCCGAGTCAATCCTACAAAACATATTTATAATGGGCTACGTACATCGTAAAGTCGAAATATCTTAGAGTTTAATCAGGGTTTATGTCATTAGCTTATATACTTACGCATACGCAAGGTAATAATTCATGCACACATCTACTCACACACGCACGCGCACGCACGCACACACAGACACACAGACACACAGACACACAGACACACAGACACACAGACACACAGACACACAGGCACACAGACACACAGCCACACAGACACACAGACACACAGACACACAGACACCCAGACACACACAGACACACAGACACACAGACACACTGACACACAGAAACACAGACACACAGACAAGCAGACACACAGACAGACATGCGCACGCGCACTCGCACGCGCACGCGCACGCACGCACGCACAGACACACAGACACACACATACAAACAAACACACCCATACATACACACAGACACATACACACACGCACGCGCACGAACGCACACACACACACACACACACACATACAAACAAACACACACATACATATTACCAAATACACACACACAACACACACACACACAATAATACGTATCACACACAATAATACACACACACACACACACACACACACACACACACACACACACACACATCATCAATACTATCATCAACACACACATACACACATACACATCATACTACCACAATACAATATCATCAGTCAAACAATAACACATTATATATATATAGATATATATATATATATATATATATATATAATTGCCACAGTTGTGTTTGAATGAGGAAATAATAAATTAATGACACTTTTAAACATAAAGGAAATTATGAATACTGAAATAATAAACTGACTTTTACGAATGCGGATTACATACAAAGACCAGCATATTACTGCGGCTGTGTACATATCTATGATACGAGATTTTACGAAATGATACTTACGCCTGCGTCGTAGACAGCGCGTCACAGTTGCACCGGGTCTGTTGACCCGAGCACGTGCTGTTGTGACTACACTCGCAGCCCTTGAAGCTCTCCGCGTTCCCGTCGAAGTAATACCGCTTCTTCCTCGTGTTTCGCGGGACCCAGTAAGAGGATTGTTTTTCTGGAAACGTGCAACAACAATGTTGTTTATGAAGGGATGGCATATATTGTGAGGTGTGTGCAATAAGGTTGTCGGTGTAGGAAAAACATTAATTCTATTCACCGGTGAGGATGTTTGCTAGTATCTTTAGAAGGAGCGTTTTGGTATAATATATTTGTGTCCATGAACTCTTAAGTTTTGCAAGAATCTGGATGATTTCCTACATATCTTTGTAGGAGAGGTTGAAAATGTATGCAATTGTAACTTTGCAATGCAGAATTTCAGGAATCCTATATAAAATATACGTGAAGACGAAATACATGCACAAGGAATTAGTATCACGATATACTGTGTGACAGACTTGAAATAGCGAACGAACTAGCTGGTTGCTTTTCAGAGCCATTCGGAGCCGTTTGAGTAAAATAATCTTGTAAAAATTAGACCATCTTGTCTCTCACTGTTAGTTAAAACACCACGTGGTGCAGGCGGCTCTAAAATAAACGGCGTGATGTTGACGGCGCTAAAATAAACGGAGTGATGTCGGCGGATCTAAAATAAACGGATTGATGTTGGCGACTCTAAAATAAACGGCGTAATGTTGGTGGCACTAAAATAAACGGAGTGGTGTTGGCGGCGCTAAAATAAACGGAATGATGTTGGCGACACAAGAACAAAAGGAGTGATGTTGGCTGCGCTAGAACAAACGGAATGATTTGAGCTGCGCTAGAACAAACGAAATGATGTTGGCTGCGCTAGAACAAACGGAATGATGTTGGCTGCGCTAGAACAAACGGAGTGATGATGGCTGCGCTAGAACAAACGGAGTGATGTTGGCTGCGCTAGAACAAACGGAGTGATTTTGGCTGCGCTAGAACAAACAGAATTGATGTTGGCTGTGCTAGAACAAACGGAGTGATGTTGGCAACACAAGAACAAACTGAGTGATGTTGGCGGCGCTAGAACAAACGGAACTACGTTATTGCTTGTATCTCGCCTAAGTTAACGCACAAGCAGATGTACGGACAGGTGAATTGATACAGGAGCGATTTGCATACTTGTGCTAGGGAAGAGAGCTGAGTCGGTGCAGTAAACATCGACGGACTGACGGCAATAGACCGACCGGCGCACTAGAGCCTCCACCTGGCTGTAGTCCGCCATCGTGTAGTTCAGAGACAGTACCCCACTGGCCGGCACAGCAGTCTGAAACGTGACACATATATCTCAGCGGGCAGCGCATCTAACTTCACTACACCTTCAGCTCAAAGCACAACTAAGTAACTATAGCGCAAAACTTGCTGTCCCGCACCCACAGATAAGTGTTATGTTAGATGTGTTACGGTGTATGCGTGACACTATACACGTTGTGTTACACTATATGAATGATACTATAAGTCTTGTATTACAGGTGTTACTGTGAGTAACACTATGTATTGTGTTACAGTGTATGAGTGACATTAAAAACGTTGTGTTACACTATATGAATGGTACTATAAATCTTGTATTACAGGTGTTACTGTGAGTGACACTGTAAGTATTGTGTTACAGTGTATGCGTGGCGCTATAAACGTTGTGGTACACTATATGTATGATACTATAAGTCTTGTATTACAGGTGTTACTGTGAGTGACACTGTAAGTATTGTGTTACAGTGTATGCGTGGCACTATAAACGTTGTGTTACACTATATGTATGATACTATAAGTCTTGAATTACAGGTGTTACTGTGAGTGACACTGTACGTATTGTGTTACAGTGTATGTGTGATGTTACACATGCTGTGTTACAGGTGGTACAGTGTACGTGTGACATTATAAGGTGTTTTGTTACAAGTATTACAGTGTATGTGTGATAATATTAGTGTTGTGTTGAGTGCATGTGTGACACGTACTGGACGTCTCAAGTTGGTGTTGATCTTTGTAATGCCTGTCAGTCCGTCACTTGTTATTTCACAGTCAACAAGGAATGGATCAACGTTTCCTGAAAACACACTTAGTATTTACTCGAGTATCGATACTTTTACACGAGGGGTGCTGAACCTCCAATAGGCAATGTTGTGTAATGTTGTCATCGCAAACAGGCAGCTGTGACATTGACTAAAATATGGCGTTGACGTCATCCCCAGTACCTCAGGACTGAGGTACTGGGGATATCAACATGAACGAATACATTTGCACACAGTTTTGATCATTTAATCAGGCTACAGCTACGGTGGTCTGCTGTGTCAACCACGTAGACTCTAAGTTGAAACTAACGGTTCGTTTAATTGAACTATTGCATACAACTTATATAAGTATACGTTCTCACTCGGTCTTTTATAACATAAACGATGGCAGTCGCAATCTCTCTTGACTTTTTTGAGATGCGTTGCATGCGGGCTATCGAAGCTGTTGCTAGGGCAGACAGACTACAAAATAGCCAGACCCAAGAGGATACATTCACCCCAGAATCCATCTCAGATATCGTCAGGTACAGAAGACTGGTGTTTTGTATATGTCTGCTGTATGCAAAAGGAAAACTCATAAAAATAGCTTCCAATGAAGACTTCGAAGGTCGCGGAAGAGGCGGAGTGACCAAGTTAGACAGGAGACTGGACTCCCGCTTTTAACAGCAGAGACGTGTGCTCTAGACAGAACAAAATGGAGGGTGTGACATCCAGGCGGGGTCAAACTGGCCTAGGCATTTATGTCAAGTAAGTCCAAACGTACTCTCTTACAACATAAACGATGACACTTACGTGGGTCAGGTCTCCACCGGCGTCTGTGTGGACCGTCTGGGTCTATGAGGTACGTGTAGTTGTGTGTCTTGCCGTCCCACGCATGTACCTGACAGCTGGGGGCAATACCTTCAAAGGACAACTTTTGTCAGCGCAGTGATGGCTACGTCACATACTGTAGTTAGTGCATACATGTAACCCGTCACTGCGAACCGGGTATTCAATCATACGGATCTACTCTGGACTCGAGCCGGACATAGCTGTCTCGGTCACGTTCCATCAATGTTGTGCTTTTGTCAGACATGTTTACCTTATAATCTTATCATACAATGTCTAGTTTACTTTCATAAACAAACAATGACTAATCAAATGTTTGCAACTACCAACCCATAGATTAAAACAACAATATACGATATGAGTTTAAATTACCTCGTTTCTCAAAAGGTGGCCTTTTAATGTTTGCTTCAATTTGAACAGTAACTAAAAACTACGGAATATATTTCAACAAATGAAGTCTATTTTTAAAACTTATCATCTGTGAAATCCATAAAGGTACGCAAATTAGTTTCACAAAGTTGCGACTTAATATCTACTTTGCTGTGACAGACCAACTATTAGATGCGCCGTTAGAACTATATCGGAGATGTGAAATGAAATATTATCAATTTGTTTTCAAAACAGCTCGTTATTTGGTACAGGTATTATAAAATATTTCCATCCAATATATGTGCTAAAGCAAAGTCATTGGCATATGGATTATGGTAAATACGTACACACTCGATTATATATTTCCATATAGATATCACAAAAGAGATAACCTTTGGAATTTAAAATAACCTATGGAACTTTCAAAACGTTCAGGGTATCTGATATAAGTACGTGGTTGTCAATATCATATCAAATCGAAGTGTGTGCCTTTTGGACATCAAATGTATACTGAAATCTTACAACCACTCCATGTATTGCGTATTACTTAAAATATCAAAGAAGACAAGACAATAAGGGATTGCATGACATATACTTCAAGCCCTGCCGCAGTAGCTATGACGAATTATTTGTTACTCACCAAACTGCTCCGGTGCACACTGGAGCGATCCGATACTATAATTTGCTTGCTTTCCAGCGCCGATATCCTTGAGATGAAGCGATCCAATAGGAAGGTGGTCCTTGTTAATGACGACTCCAAAGTCGTGACTGGGCTTCCCGTCCAACGTGTCACAGTTACACGTCATTGCCGGGTCCTTGCAGGCGCCCGTCACGCCGCACGCGCACGAGTTGACGTGCCCGAGGGCTCCCGGCCAGTAGTTCATCGCCGTACCGTCAGCCCGACTCCACGAACCATGGAGAGCACCATGGGACATCAGGCGAGAGTTCTGCAGTGCAATGTTGTAATTAATATTTAGCTACTGTACGCAAATAAAGAAAAACTAAACCGTATGACCACTCCGACGAAGATCAAAACAGACAGGTTGAGGCATCCACCTTGTTGTTTGTAAGTTATGTCATGGAGAAGAACCACCCCTAGACATAGATTTATTATCGAGTGCTAGCGTTTGTTGGGGTGTTGGTGTGCGTTCGTGCGTGCGCGCATATGAATGTAATGTGCGGGCGGGCGTGAGTGTGTGCGTACGTGCATGCGTGCATGCAGGTGGGTATGCTAACGTTTTCCTTGCACAACAGTCAGCGAGAGAGAATTTTCCAAGAAAGAAATCAACGTCTTCCTTCGTGTTATATGAACTGCACCATTGGAGAACGGAGATATCACAGCAACAGGAAGCATTGCGAAAGGACTTTTACTTACCAGACAATAATATTCCACTTCTTGTGAACAGAACGCAGACCGTTGTATCACTTTCATTATAAACTCTAATTTCCTTCTATAGACCAGGTTATATATGCCTGCGACTTGAGGCGTCAACAAGCCCACTGGTCCGTTTAATAGTACGGGAGGTTTGGTGCTGGAAATGCCACTAAAACAGAGAATCATCAGTTTAGATACCATTAGTTAGACTATTGGACCACATTGCATAGTTTTAATATTCTAATAGTTCACGAATTATATACACACGTAATGCTCTACCGTTTGTGTAGAAACAGCGTAGGAAACAACTTCCTGGTATATTTCACCAATTTTACAATCTTAATAGCGAGGTCATGACGAGAAGCTCAAGACAGGAGGCAAACTTATATATACCAAGATGTAAAAATAGAATTAGAGAGAATTCTTTGAAAATAATAGGAGCACGACTTTGGAACGCACTACCTGTAGATATTAAAAATGCAACATCGTTGAATATGTATAAGCATAAAACCAGGAAATTTATCATTGTCATTAATTAAACTAATTGAACTATATCTGTAATGAATAGGCTTTTAATCATCAGTTTCCCTTATATTGTCTCTAGATTTATTTAAATGAAGTCAACCTGCAGGTATTACACTGACTCAACTGTCCAACATTTATATATGTAATGTTATTCATATACAGGAGTGTACTTTATTTAGTTTTATTTAATAGGCTACCAACACGATAAGTCTTTTAACTTCTTTGGTAGCCACCTCATCTGTATTGCTTTTGTCTAGAAATATGTTGTATATCACGTGGATGAGGAAATCAATTTACTTAAGTACTTAAAACTGAAATATAAGACTAAGACAAGTTAACAAACTAAGGTTGCGCGTGCACTAACGCACACAACCCGCGAGTACGTACACTCACACGTACACAAGCGCATGCATATGTATGCACGCACACGTGCTTACATATGCTCCACGCACACGCGCACACGCGCACACGGTCATACGCGCACACACACACACACACACTCACACACCTTACATACCAGATGCTCTCCAGCACTCTGCGAGCAAGCACCCTTAACTATGACGTGGCAGTAAAATGTTAAGATAAAGCCAACACCCTTACTTGTCGTGGGGCATCACAGTGACGCCGACATGTGAGTGTTTCTGTACGTCGCAGTGTACAAGGCCGGGCGGGAGGTTGCCTGCGCTGTCTCCGTCCGGGCCGTCGGGGTCTATCAGTTGGGGCCCGTCAATCCTCACTCTGTAGGTAAACTTCGCTTCGTCGCAGTCAGCCGGGATGTCTGCACAAATACAAACAATCACAAAATGAAGCATAGGCGCGTTATATACAAGTTTGTAAAGAGTGAAAATAGCGAGGGTGAAGCAAATATTACAAATGACGGAACAATTACTCGGCTGATTGTGTAACTGTTTTCATATCAGAAAGTCTTCAGGGATCCAAGTTGAAAGCAAAATATCACAATCGTATACCAAAGTGCACAATCTTTGTGATAATCTGCCTAAATTATAAGTATGTCCATGACTGAAACACAACAGATAACATGACATGTAAGTACCTATCGATAAGGCCGATTACCTATCATAGTTCTATTGGATAATCATATACGTGATGCGTATCTTTCTGAAGCCAAATAGAACAAGTAGAGAATCTCGCTCACACAGCCTATCTACTGTGTGAAAACAATAAGGGGTAGTGTTAGTGTTTTGGTTTAGCAAGCAACATGTTACCTTACCGTTTGTCAGACAATCTAGTGTTAGTTTATTTGGAAATGAAGAGGGATTATTTTGAGATAAAAACAATTGTCATGTGCCATGAGTGTAAGTAATGATTTAAATTATTGCACACCTTCGGTCACGAACCCAAACTAAAACATTAATATCTGGTGGCATTATGTGTGCTCTATTTTAATTATGTATACAACATCGATGTATATTCTTACCACAAATATGTAACGTACTACATATATATATATAATATATATATACATATATTATATATATATACATATATATATATATATAATATATGTATATATATATACATATATATATATAATATATGTATGTATATATATATATATACATATGTATATATATATATAATATATATGTATATATATATATTATATGTATAATATATATATATATATATATATATATATCACCGTGATATCAAAACTAGCTATATATTGTGTTTGAGGAAGGCCGATCTGAAAAGGAAGGGGGGTAGTGTTAGTATTTTGCTTGTGTATGCAGCATATTACATTCTTTGTCAGACAATTTAGTGTTGTTTTATTTGGAAATGAACAGAGACTGTTGTGAGGTAAAATATAATCGTCATGCACCAGATGTGTTGATGCCAACATTAGCTATGACTGTAGCTTTGTAATTAGTAGCTATAATAGCCGACTGTGTTTGGGGAAGGTGGTTATGAAAAATAAGGGGTAGGGTTAGTGTTTTGTTTTTACAAGCAATATGTAATAATCTTTGTCTGACAAACTAGCGGCTTTTTATTTGGAATAAACTGGAATTATTGTAAGACAACAAAATAATTGTCATGCACCATGCACCGTGTGTATGTAATGCGTTGAACTATTATAGACACTGGGTCATTAAACCAAACTGAAATGTTAACATATCTGAGCCTATTTTGTTTTTTTTCTTTCAAGTAGGTCTGCGATATTGGCATTCATATTAACTACAAATTCACAACTTACCTTACCAAATATTTTGAAATTCAAATTGGCTACGTAGCTCTGCAAATAGTAAATATGTATAGTCGATTGTGTTTGAAGACGGTGGTTATGAAAACTAAGGGGGTAGGGTTAGCGTTTCGGTTTTGCATGCAAAATATTACATTGTTTGTCAGACAATCTAGTGTCGTTTTATTTTGAAATGAACTAGGATTATTGGGAGATAAAACATATTTGTCATTACAGATATGTAAATAATGAGCTGAACTAATATCCACCCATCACGAAACCAAAATGAATTGTTAATATATCTTTGCATATGTTGTGTTTTTCTTTCAACTTCGTCTATAATATTGATGTACGCATTAACTACAAATACGTATCTCACCATTCGAAACATTTTGATACCAAAATGAGCTATGTAACCTTGTAATTAGTACTTATATTACCGATTACGTTCTTGGGCGGCGGTTATAAAAAATAAGAGGGTAGGGTTAATATGTTGGTTCTGTATGAAATACGTTACATCGTTTGTCAGAAAATTTAGTGTTTTTTTTTTTAGAAATGAATTGGAAAGTTTTCAATATAAAAGTAGTTGTTATGCGCCACGTATGTAAGTAATTGCTTTGAACTGTTTTATATTGTCGGCCACGGAACCTAACTAAAATGTCAATATAATTTGGTACGTTTTGTGCTTTCATTTCAATTCTATATATTGTATTGATTTAATATTGATACATGTTTGACTCGGTTTTCCACACATGCTGACATAAAATGTTATCGTGTAGCCCTATAATTAGTAGATATATAGCCGTTTATGTACATTTCAAAACATTTAAAAAGCCCTACGCAGTAAAAATTACAATAAAACATGTTATCCGGGCTTTTTGTGACCGGTGGAGGTCACAGATAAATCCTTGCACGGGTGACAGCTTGTAACATTTATATACCCCTGAAGTTATTTTTTTTCAGATTATTTGCCTAGACTATCAATAAACATTCGTTGAAATCTTCACAATCCAACGGTTTCTTAGTCTAATTGCCATGTGATCATGTAGTCATGTCGTTATGTGGTCATGTGGTCATGTGGTCATGTGGTCATGTGGTCATGTGGTCATGTGTTTATGTGGTTATGTGGTCATGTGGTCATGTGGTCATGTGGTCATGTGGTCATGTGGTCATGTGATGTTTGTGTCACTTTGGATGACAATCTTTCAGCTTTCTAAAGACAACGATGCGTGCCGAAATGTGTGTCTAGTGATGATAATTGATGGTTGTAAATGTGAAAGCAGTAACGCTGTTTTCATAACTGAACCATTGATGAATACAATATAACAAACCGAATAGCGTTAGGGTTACTGTGCATGGGAAGTACCAACGACAGAGTAGGGATTCAACTGACCAAACTGTTTCGGGGCACACTTGAGTGGTGTAGCGTAGAAGTACGCCTTCTTCCTTCTGTCTGTTCCTCCCATCGCAAAGCCGACAATTGGAAGTCGACTTCTGTCCGTGACGCGCCCCTCGTCGCGGGCCGTGTCCCCGTGTGATCCATCACAGTTGCATGCGCTGCCCGGCGTGACGCAAGTCCCCAGTTCACCACAGGGACACTGCAAAGACAACAGGCGTGACGCAAGGTCAAATTTCACCACAGGGACATTGCAAAGACAACAGACGTGACGCAAGGTCAAAGTTCACCACAGGGACACTTCAAAGACAACAGGCGTGACGTAAGATCAAAGTTCACCACAGAGACATTGCAAAGACAACAGGCGTGACACAAGGTCAAAGTCTGTCTTCCATCCACTTTCTGTTTTCCAACTATTTATATATATTTCAACTTATTACTTATTGCAGTACTTCATTTGATATAATCGCCTATTCTTTTCTCTACTTTTTAACAGACTACACGTGGAGGTTCTGTAAGATACGTATGTCTTGATGTAGATAAAACTGACCAGGTGCTTAGATATAAAAGCGAGACGATGTTTTAAAAAGGTCGGTATTTTTTCAACACGTGTAGGACATCAATTATGACTAACCATGTAAGGAGTGGTGGTTGCTCCCCAGCCGTACTCCTTCGTCAAGTTTCCATTCTGCCAGTACGTGTTCTTGGCCAGGACCGCTCCTCTAGAACACTTGTATCTGCAAGAAGACATTTCAACAAAGAGTTCTAGGCACGAATATCATCCAAGTGGCACTTGGATCTGCAAACATACATTCCACTAGGAGTTCTAAGCAAGAACATCGTCCAAATGGTACTTGTATGTGCAAAAATACATTTCGTTGCGAGTTCTAAGCAATGATGTCGTCCAAGGAATACTTTTATCCATAAGACAACATTTCAACACCAGTTCTGAGCAAGGACATCACCCAGGCGCCACTTGCAGGGGCGGATCCAGAAAGCGAGTTTTGGTGAATATAAACTTCCACTGGCCACTGAACCAAAAAATGTGTACACAATTTGTCGCTGCCGCGCCGCCGTAATTTCAGCTTCTCCGCTGTCTTGGCTCCACTGGTGACAAAGGAATACGGAGGGAGGTGCTGTTGAAAAATTGTCCCCGCCGCCTCGCGTCACTTTACCTTATTGTAATTTGAACGGAGGCACATTCAAACGGTCTAGTAAACGTAAATTTTGAATGGGCCTACGTGGCCGTGCAAATGACAAAGGTCTAGGGGGTACGTACCCCCAGGCCCCCCGGATCCGCCTATGACTTATACTTGCAACTAGACATTGTCAACAGAGGTTCTAAGTATGGACATCGTTCACGGGACACGTGTATCTGCAAGCAGATATTGTATATCAAGTAGACATGCCACCTGTTCTAATTTTTAAGCACGCATATAATGTCGAGTCCTAAGCAAGAACAACTAACTAACCAAATCATACACTAACTCACCACACACCCGCACGCATGCATCACACATGCCACACTCTAGTCAACAAAAACGTCATACTGCATATCTTGGTAGCAGAACCCGGATATGGCGATGAGTGCCCGGATCTGCGTAAGCGTCGCCCCCTTGTACTTGATGGTCCATTTGTAGGAGTATGGATTTTTCTTGCGATACACGTTCTTCGCTTTCTGTGTGTTGTGGGCTATCACGGTGATTCCCTGGGTCTGGCGCATGATGCACTGGACCTGGTGATGTCAGCAGAACAAGAACAGAAAATAACGTCATATGTGATTATGTAGCTAGGAATCACCAGAGTATCAGCAACAATGGTTGCTCTACTGTTATGTTACGTTACGTTACGTTACGATATGTTAGTTTGCATTGCGTTGCATTACATTACATTACATTACATTGCATTGCATTGCATTGCATTGCATTACTTTACTTTACATTATATTATATTATATTATTTTTATTTTATTATATTACATTATTATAATTAATACGTTAGTTTAATTAGTAGGACACTACTGATATTTTAATGTCAGAAATGTCTAAATATGAACGATAATTCTACAGACCGCGTTGGAGAAGAACAGTGGTGGGAGCGGTGTAGGAGGCAGGGTGAGATGGGTAATACTGGCACGTGACGTAAACGTCATCATATGAATGTGAATATGAATTTCAGCATATGAATATGAATCTCATCAAGTATATCATAATAAGAATATAACATTATGAGCTTTGCCGATGTTGGTAGAAGAACCCACGTCTATCATTAGAGGTGCTTTAAAAAACAGTGTTACTGTCCACGTGACCATTGGGTAATACTTGCCACGAACGGGTCGACGCCCCCCGGACCATCGGGGTCGATCTCATAGGCGCCCCCCTTGGCTTTCGGGTCTTTTATCCGGACATGGTCACACGACACAGGGATGTCTAAACACACCACGTAACACGATTAAACGCTTATAGATCTCTTAAGTTCGCAAAATTATAAAATCCTTATGCGTTTTATTGGTTCAACTCCACCCCTTCACCCACCAATAAGTAAATAAGTAAGTAAATTTATTTCCTCATCCAGATAATATACAACACAATTCAAGAGCAATGTAAAACAAATTAGGTGGCTACCAGAGAACTACAACTTATCGAGCTGGTAGCCAATTAAATCAAACTCATATAGGTTACTCCCACATACATAATATTACGTATATAAAGGTTATACAGTGCATTCAATTGCAATAGCTTCAGGTTAACGACTTCTGTAAATTAAAGCTAGATATGTTGTACCAATATAAGAGAATTCACAAGCTCCTGGCTTTATGCTTTAAACTATTTAGTGTTTTCGAATGTTTAATGTCTACATGTAGTTTATTCCAGAGTTGAGCCCCTATTACTTTCAGGGAGTTCTTCCCAGTTCTATAATTACATCTAAGTATATATAAATTGTTCTCTTGTCTGGAACTTCTGGTAATGAACTCACTATTACAATTGTAAAATTGGTGGAATAGACTACACAAATATTAGAACATTTAGTTTAAATAGTTCCTGAACTTTAAGTATATTAAGTTCCCGATGTAATGTTGTGGCACTGTCAGGGCGGTTACGTTTTGTTAATGGTTTAAGTACTACATTTTGTAAAACTAACTTCTCCATAGCCATATACACAGTATCATTGGCATCCATTCCGCTAATGAACAAGTTAGTATCGTCAGCAAACAATCGCAAAGATACGTGATCCACAGCACTAGATATCATTAATATATAATAGAAATAACACTGGCCCTAAGATGGAGCCCTGCGGGACGCCAGATTGAACATGAGCATATTCTGAAACGGTGCCATTAATGTAAACACATTGCTGTCTATCTCTTAAATAATGTCTAAACCATTTACATACATGACCTCTTATTCCATAATGATCCAGCTTATACAACAATATATCGTGATTAACGGTGTCAAAAGCCTTACTTAGGTCAAAGTATACCCCAACAACTAATTCGCCATTTGCAAGAGAATTTCTAATTTTTTTATTATTTCAATAATCGCTAACGTAGTCGAATGATCTTTATGAAATCCAAACTGATGTTTGGACAAAACGTAATTTTTATCCTCTTCAACATTAACTTTTCCAGGATTTTATTGAAGACACTGATCAGACTAATTGGTCGATAGTTGGATGGTTCACACCTTGATCCTTTCTTAAATGTAGGTATTACTTTTGACACCATTAATGCTCGTGGTACCGTTGCTTCGGAGAACGACAAATTACAAATGTAAGTCAGAGGTTTACAAATGAAATTGCAAGACAATTTGAAATTTTTTGAAAGAAAATTATCAATACCTGATACATTAGAATTCGCTAGCTTGTTAATTTCATTGATCATTTCTCGTTGACAAACTGGTGACAGTAACATACTTGGAGTGGGGCGTGCGATATTGACTATCAAAAACTGCCATTAGTATCAAAGTGCATTTACTCTCTAGGTAGCGCCACTGTGGTAATTTATTTTCCCAGTGATACGTTCTCGCATTGGCTGGTGTTGCCAGGTGTATTAGTGTGCGTATTTCCTTGGTGGAAAAGCTTTCACAGAAAGTAGAATCGATATATGCTTAAAAGATGTTACTTATTTGAGACGTTCTTCGTTAATCAATAAGTGCGTTCTTCACGCCTTTTGCTGATGAACAAAACGTTAAAGCTTTTAAATTAAATATGTACATATTTAATACAGAATAAAAATACACATTACTGACCATCAACGTACCTTGGCATATTTTACCATTTCCTGTGTATCCGTCAATACATTTACACGTGAAGTGCCCAACAGTATTTGTACAACTTGCAAACTCATGACAGTTGTGAGTAGCCTCGGCGCATTCGTCCACATCTGGGGATGTGAAGGTGAGTGAGTGGATGGTGGTGGTGGTGTGAGTGGTGAAATGTGGTGGGTGAGGTGGTGGTTAGTTGGTGGTGAGTGGTGTGAGGTATCGAATGTTTATTTATGAAGATGGGCGATGACGGATGATAATTTGTATTCATTTTAATACATCATGATGGAGGTGCAAAGGAGTAGTGAGTGAGTGAGAGGAAGAGGAGTGTGAGTGGAATGTGAACGTTGAAGCCATGGGCGTTCATCTGTTAGCTGTACCTAGCCATAGAAGTCTACTAAATAAAACAATTCCCTAAAAGGTATAATCGTCGAGTCTTCATATCAGTGTACAAGAGAAGTAACTCGTCATTGGGAGAGCCACTCACCCGTACAGTTCCTCTTGCCGTCGCCAGAGTAGCCATTTCGGCAACTGCAAAGTTTTGTGGCGCTACAGAAGCCATTCTTGTGACAGTCAACGTCTCCCTTGCACGCCAGGATATCTACAATAACAAATGCTTGCGAGTTGGTTCGTTGAAGAGGTACTCGCTTATCTATGTGACTTCGCAGCAAGAGTGGCTGTTGGTAACTTTGTAGGTGTTTCTGATCAACCAAAGAAATGAGTTGTGCGGGGTATGCCATGGCATGCTAAATGACTTGTTGAATGACAACGTTGTACCGTTGACATGATGTATGACATGTTGCTTGACATTTTGTAAAACATGTTACATGACATATTGTGTAGATAGCGATATCAAAAGACTGAATGATACAACGTGTGGCGTACTGGACAAAATTTCTACTCGGTTTGCAGTAAATAAGTTAACATTTATTTCTAAAACCAATTATATGTTATTTGGAAATGGTATGTTTAAGAGGGATGTCGTTCTAAGTATAAGGAATGTTAGCATTTAAAGAATACGAGTTGTACATTTTTGGGGGGTTTATGTTGATGACTTACTTAATTGGAATGTTCATATTAGATATGTAAAATCAAAACTTTCCAAAAGTACACCTATAATGTATAGATGTAGTCATTTGCTTAACATAAATAGTATGTATATTCTATATCGTTCACTGTTTTTGCCTTATTTAACATACTGTGTAGAACTATGGGGTAATATATATACAATAAATATTAGTGGTATTTTCTTTCTACAAAAAAGAATTATCCGCGTTATGTATGGTGCCAAGCGTTTGGATCACACGAACGCACTTTTTCAACAATTGCTTGTCTTAAAATGTCTATACATTATAGAACTGAAAGTGGACATGGCCCTAGATCGCATGGAGTGGAGGAACAGAACTAGGCCGACCCCTTGTTGATAGGGATAAGGCCGTCAAGGTGAGCAAGGTGAGCATAGAACTGAAATCGTTATAATTTATGTACAAAGCTGACTACTACTGTTCACCATCAAACATTCAACGTCTATTTGTTAGGCGGGAAACGTCGTACTCGTTGAGAACCAATCATGATTTAGAACGGCCCCGCGTTCGCACCACAATGAGATGCTATCTCTGTGTCTAAGGAGTGCGGTAGTGGAATTCCCTGAGTAATGACATAAAAACATTAATAGTATACTTACATTTAAATCTAAACACAAAAATGTATAGTTCATAAATATGTTACTGCGGAAATGTAACCGTTGACGTATTGAATCATGCTATCTAATATACAGTAACCTGTGGTTCGTGCATCACAATAAATACATTGAGAGGGTGCACAATATGTATTGATTATAGTGTGTGAAAAAGGAAAAAAGTACGTGTGGGAAACCTACCACTTTTACCTTAATATGATTGTCAGGTGTAAACTTACATAAAAGTCACTGACTTCGTGTTTACCCCTTTCAAATGTTGTATACACACTTGTGTGTATATGGTAATTATTAGATTCTGTATATCAGAATCAGAATCATTTATTCGACCACAAAATGCATATTATATAACAACAAATAAATGTAAAGAAATGTATGGTCAAGGAAACTCTCATTAAGGCATTATGCATGCCGCTAAAATAAGAGCCACCCTGTTGTTAAATGTATAATTTTAATACAAATTATAATATATCAATAATTATTGTATTAAATATGATTTTATAAGCAATAAGCATTAATTAATTGACAGTGCTTAACACTAACTAACTCACTCACGCACTCACTAACATTAACTAACTAGTAACACTAACTAACATAAAACAAGCAAAATAATACACTAGAATAATAATATATAAATTACACTAAAGTTAAAATAAAACTAAGATTCTATAGTTAAACATTATTAAATTATATATTTTAAAAACATCTCAACAGTTAGCCAATAACACAGGTTAATGCTAATTAAGAGTATAATAGCTCTACTAATATTAATTAAAAGAAAACACATTTATGTAGATAGTATTGCTGTTTCTGTTATGATAGTTATGAATGTTTGAATTATGCACAAAGTATTCTGGTAATTTTTTTGTTTACAAGTTTAAAATAGAATTTTAGTTGTTGGAGTTTCAAAATATCACCCAGCTTTAAAAGACCCATGTTCTTGAAAATGGAGTTGGTGTGTGCATCATATTTTGAAGATGTTATAGCTGTAAGATATTTCTTCTGAAGTTTTTATAAACGATTTGTTTGGCATCCCTATGTTAGTATTGTGTAGTTCAGACGAGATTAGATCGACGCATTATACATTTTGAGTAAAATGTTGCAAGGTAGAATGTGATTTAATTTAATAAAAATCCCAATATTCTGTGAGATTTTGTTTGCTGTTCTATTTACATGATTTTTCCAACACATGTTTGGTAATAGTAAGGCCTATAAAATTGAAATCACCAACCGGAAATAATTCAGTACCATTCGTTTTAATGTTGGGTTTAAAGGGATACAATTATTTCGCATCAAATATATGGATGTGTATATGGTTCTGTATGTGTATATATACACGGTTGTCTTTTTTGTATCATTTTGACAATTTTTGAATTAACGAATCATTCATTCATTTATTCATTTATTCATTTATTCATTCATTCATTCATTCATTCATTTATTCATTCATAAACGAATCATTAACGGCATATTGTACGGCATGTTGTATGACCGGCACGATGATATCACACATATTGACGCACGCTGACTATTCGCTGATGTAAAGCGCGAGAAAACCTAGAAAGGTCTAGGAGCATATAGCATTATCCAATATAGCACAAACATAAAGTCGTGTGACGTGCACGCATAGCTCGAAATTATTGCAGCTATTCGGTAGGGCAGACAGCTCAAAAATACGAAGGCATTGTTTTAGGAAGTATCAAAATCCGTCCTTCCAAAACTGGCAATCTTAATGTCATGTTCATATATAAACCACCAACATTACAAAGTTGATGAGCCTGCTCACCGTTAAATTTACAAAGTTAAAGATCCTGCTGACCACCGACTTCACACTGTTACGGATACTGCTGACCACCGACTTCACACTGTTACGGATACTGCTGACGACCAACTATTCAGCTCAAGTGTAATGTTAGTGTGTCTAAAAGAACGTGTATCTACTCACTGACACAGTGGGTGCCATTGCCTTCATACAGATGATGACAGGTGCACTGGAAGGACCCGTCCGTGTTGACGCAGTCGGCATGGACGTCGCACGGTGCCTCTTGACACTCGTCTATATCTGTCAACATCAGTCGAGCAGAGCAGAATGTTCGGAAAACGTGAGTTGAGTAAATAAAACAACATTTTGAATGTAAGTGCAATACAAAGAGAATACGAGAGAGAAAATGTCGAACACAGCCAGCTATGATAGAAGCAGATAGATTCTCCCAGGATAGTTTCACAAATGAAAGCTAATTCACTCATAAGGAAAACCCACCATTAAATAGAATACGGTGTTAAATCTGAGAAAAGATTTCAAAATGAAAAACGCCTTCGACGTATCAGCGATGCCTCTATTTCCGTGTCGCACCAGCTAAAGAATCCCGGTGGCGTCCTGACGATTTTAAAGAGCAAACTCGGGCTGGTGAGCTCACAAGAACGTCTAGTAAGGTCAAACAGTGATGACTCGCTGTAGAAATCACAGCTAGCGGGGCCGGTGATTGGTAGACTCAAATACTTCGTTTATTAAGATATGTATGCAATGCAACAGAAATATATAATATATAAATCATACATTTAACTCATACTAATATAAATAGTTTGCTATTTTGTGATTACTCTAATCGTCTTCATTTGAGTGCTTGGACACACCATTATACAATCACTTGGATACACCATTATACAATCACTTGGACACACCATTATACAGTCACTTGGATACACCATTATACAATCACTTGGACACAACATTATACAATCACTTGCGTTTACAAAGCGAAGACCACTTTTATATCGTTTGTATGTTAATGGGTTTACCTGAAATAAATGTATTCGTTATTCGCATATCGTGTCTTAGCTTTACATTGTGGTTACCGCGTTATACCGTTACTTGCCATGGCATGGTGGCTACACTGTGATAATTACTATTTACCTTTACAGTGCATCTTGCCGTCTCCCAGGTAGCCGGAAGCACACCGGCACTGTCCCATGCTGCACAAGGCCTTGGGGTGGCAGTTGGACGAGTCGGCACACGGGATGTTTACTAGAGGGAAGAGGATTACTGATAATAAGGTAAAACTATCTTGACAAACTCTACTTTATAGATCTACAACTGATATGGACCTACAGGCTATTAATTAAATAAGTAGGGTGAATGTCTATGCTGTGTAAAGTATTGTAATAAGCACACACACACACACACACACACACATATATATATATATATATATATATATATATACGGAAACATATTATGGACACAATAAAAGAGTGTTCATTTAGAACAAAGGAACTTATTTCAGACAACAAAGTTAATACATGTGTACGTAATATCACTTAAAATACCAAGACAAACGTAAGTTAACAAACATAAATGAAATACATGCTAACAAACGTACGAATGTCAATACAAACATATCACCATGATTAAGCCACACAATGTTACCAATAATCCACTTTCATACATACAAAGTTCTATCGAAGTATTGATAAAACGTTAATTATCAACAACAAACTATTACCACAAACAGAAGCTGAAGATGGAGTAGAACAACACGTCATACTTACCATATTCACAGATGTATGGTAGTTTCCGTTTGCAGTCGATGTCATCCCACGCCCACGCCATGCGTTGTTTCATACTCACACACCACAGCCCGTCTCCGCGGTCCGGCTGTCCCGGACCCCAGTCGCTGTAGGAGACCGCTGTCCCGTCGCTCCACAGGTAGCTACTGTTACTCATCCTTAGACCTGCCGACGGCCACAACCAATCGCCGTAACACAATAATAACAACATATCCCTGAGTACAAAATGCATTTAGCATTGGGTCACCCTCCCACACACACACGCACGCACGCACGCACGCACGCACGCATGCACACACGCACGCACGCACGCACGCACGCACGCACACACACGCACACACACACGCACACACGTACACACGCACGCACAGACAAGCACACGCACGCACGCACACGCACACGCACACACACACACACGCGCACGCACGCGCACACACGTACAAACGCACACACGCACGCACGCACGCACGCACGCACACACACACACACACACATACGCACGCACACGTACACACACCGGCACGCACAGACATACACACACGCACGCACACACACATCAGTTTTGTAGGACTTGCGATTTTACGATCCAAACTGGCTGTTAGCGTAATTGTGCATTAATATATGTTTCACTCGCTAGATGGTGCCATTGTGGCAATTCAGTAATGCTTAATACATGTTGGAACTTTGCATACGTATACGGCCAACCCATCAACGAAAGGTACGTTCGGACCAACAGCGGTATTCAGCCTTTAGGACTGCCCAAAGCGATTTTACAATTCACCCCGTGGCAGATACGTTCGTTAGAACACCATCTCTACTTCACTGGGAAGCCTTCAGCCACGCTGCAATTACTGGGCGAAGGTTATTAATTTTACTTACCCAAATTATGCACTAGGCATTCATTTACACCACTGGTGGTTATTATTAGCATTACGATGATGTGATGACGACGATAACGATAAATACTACGACAACAACGACAACAACGACAACATCGACAACAACGACAACAACGACAACATCGACAACATCGACAACAACGACAACATCGACAACAACGACAACATCGACAACAACGACAACAACGACAACATCGACAACAACGACCTACATCGACAACAACGACAACAACGACAACATCGACAACAACGACAACAACGACAACAATGACAACAACGACAACATCGACAACAACGACAGCAACGACAGCAACGACAACATCGACAACATCGACAACATCGACAACAACGACAACATCGACAACAACGACAACATTGACAACAAAGACAGCAACGACAACATCGACAACATCGACAACAACGACAACATCGACAACAACGACAACATTGACAACATCGACAACAACGACAACAACGACAACATAGACAACAACGACAACAACGACAACAACGACAACAACGACAACAACGACAACATCGACAACAACGACAACAACGACAACAACGACAACAACGACAACATCGACAACAACGACAACAACGACAACAACGACAACAACGACAACATCGACAACAACGACAACAACGACAACAACGACATCATCGACAACAACGACAACAACGACAATAACGACAACATCGACAACAACGACAACAACGACAACAACGACTACGGTGGAGACCACTCACCTATCCAGTACTCCAAGTGGGCGGTCGTCTGTTGTGAGCACGTGTTCAGGAAGGTAGTCAGTGCCGGCAAGATGACCCGGACCAGCTGACCACCCATGTTATGACAGGACGTGTGGGCGTCGTCCGCCGTCTTGGGCGACGTCTTCAGTTTGTAGCACGACGGACCAAACCTGTACGACCCGACTGGGCACGTTTTGCTGACTGAAGACAAAAACAAAACTCTTATTAAAGGTAATAAAAATAATAACAATTACTACTTATATAGCGCCCGATCAATAAACAATAAGAATATTTTTAACAAGTGAATTAAAATATAATACTTTTTAAAATATTAATAATTTATTAAAATATGAATAAGTGCATTTGATACAGTCCACGTGATCATATTATAGAAACCAGGCCAGTACAATCGGAAACAATCTCGACTTCTCTGGGAGGCATTCAGCCACGTTGCAGTTACTGCGCGAAAACAATTGGTTCACCAAATGCCCACCATTGTCTACCGCCATGTATTCATTCATACACTTTAGTGAATTGGAGCAACGTGGTGTGGACGAACTTGCCCAAGGTTCGAAACAGCAGCAAGAGGTTTCGAACACGAAATCTTTCGAAAGAGAGCCCGATGCGCTAACCACAACTCCACCCCGCCTCACAAAGCAAACGGAGTGATGATGGATCAAATGACGTAACAAGTTATGGGGTGCGTATTGATGTCAAGTAGTGCAAATAAATGTACAACAATAGTCCACAGATGAAAATTAGGATATGTCCTTCATTACCCGCTCTAGTCTCTAGGAAAGCAAGAATTGGGTGTGATTCGTGATTTTTTCTAGCAGTTTTGAATGGGATAAGTTGGTACATTTCATGATAGATGTACTACTGTATTATATAGTTCACCTTGTTGAAGCAAATACGCGCAAGTCGCTCGCAGTCAGGACAGTGGCTATGTTGCAGAACACACCAATATTTAAACATCAGACACCAAAAGTGACCAACGAGTTTAGGTGGATTTTTCAGAAAAACTAAACTAAACTTTTTTTCGATACAAGATCAGGAAACGCAATACTGGTCGTCTATGTAAAATGTAATATGTCTGTATCGACAGGGGAGAACAATAGGGTAGATACGAAACTTCAATATAGCAAATGTCTGTTGACAACACTAGTTATCACCATCATGAGTATTTCTCAATTATATTTTTACTGTTTCATTTGTTTTGGTTTTTAAACACTACATTGGAGGAAGACGTAATAAAAACACAAAAATACACATTCAAGTTCGTCCAGAAACCAAACGCATTAAGAAAGACAGTTACATTAAGCTAACATAAACTCTTCCGTCGAGCAACAACCCAAAGGGGGCGGTTAGCACCATTCCAGCATTTTAAACTGTTGACACCATCTGGGGAATGCTTGACCAGTTAATTTGTTTACTGAGAAGGTAAATAAGTATAATTAATTACCTTTGTGGTTTGTTAATGCAACGCCGACTGGTACGCCGGGGACAAATAGACCATGCAAGCAAACGAACACAGAAAGAGTCAAGTGAACCTTGTCATCTGGGCCTCCCAGTTAGCGCACTAACATACAGATAGTGCTGTGTCTCACCTCCCGGTCGCTTTTGACATACGAATCCTCTACTTGTCTCGTCGCACCGACGAGCCAGCCACTGACCACCTGGTCCAACGACCCCACACGTCGACGCAGTGACCGGCGTGACGCCCTGGCCGGCCAACCAATGTGTGTAGTTGACCGGCGCAATGCCTTCCGTCCACGTAAACGTCTGGTCACTGAGCAAGTTCAGAAATCCCAGCTGAAGTCCCATCCAGTGATCCGGCGTTGTCCCAACCCTGCAATATGAGAAATATTCACTAAGTATAGGCGCAATAGAAGTTACCTTATTATTATTGTCATCATCATTACCATCATCGTCATCATCGTCATCATCATGATTAGGTAAGTCAGTGCCAGCTTACACCCACCCGTGGAGCAACATGCCACGGGCAGCAGTTGTCAACATTCCAGTACGGTGGACGTAAACTCGTTCCCACGACCAATTCATTTCTGCTGTCGCCACTTATGACAAATAATAATTGTAACTTAAGTCCGCAGTCCCACCTGGAAAAAGACTGACAATTGAACACAATTAAACCCGATTATAACTATTTTTTAAGGGTTTGTTTCTCAACTACATCGCCAACTGTAGGTCAGAAGCCAATTGTCCTACGAAGACAACTATTATAGAAATAGGATAGTGGGCATCCTTTGACATCTCGGAAAATATACACTTGTTAGAGTATTAAGATATACAGTAGATACAGTATTTATGAATATCTACCAAATAGAAAGTTCGTAATGTAACCTTAAATTGTGTTACCCAACAATCTTAACGGATAATTAATACGAGTTAAAAAAAGGTGTACCGGATGCCTATGAGTGAGCTGATTCCAGACATGCCGTTTTTTAAATAGATAGCTAAAGTATATAATACTCACGTAGGAGATACACGCCTGATAGCGTCTACCTAGATATAGTAGTAACAATAAGGAAGGTCACATCATATGTGCAGTGGCTACAACATCGGAATCGCGACCGACATAATCTGGGTTCGAATCCTGTGCTGCGGTGTCGAACCTTAGGAAATTTCGTTCACTCTACGTTGCTCCAGCACTCAACTGTATGAATGAATACCTGGCTATAAACAGTGGTGGATATGTGTGTATGAATAGTCTTCGCGCATTAATTTCAGCGTGGTTGAATGCTTACCAGATAAGTTGAGATAGTGTTATATTGAGCAGGCCTGCCAGATAGTAATGTGTAAAGCGCTTTGAGCAGTCCTAAGAACTGGATACTGCGCTGTATAAAAACTTACTTTTATTTTGCATCAATGGAGAGAAAACTATGCCTACATGTTGGTGACGGACGTCATCTGTGCCGCGGAGGTGATGGTGGCCAGATCACCGCCGTACAAGGCACACTTCAAGTAGGCATTATAGTATATAACATCTACATCATCGACGACGTAGCACTGTCCGTTTGCATACGTCCATCCCTCATGACAATTCCGGGCAAACAGGGCTGTTCAGTAGAGATGACGATGAATATAGAGCACGGTTCATGTTTGTAAGACCTCCATTCATATGTATACTATTATGGCATAATTATAACTAACTATTTATGTAGAGATGCATGTTGAGGTGATTACCTCTCAAATGATTTATTTATAAGTTGTAATTGTCTTTAACATGTCTCCAGAAACATACTAGATCTGCTGAAAGCACACCGCAATAGAGCGTGTGGCCCGTGTGTTCCGAGGTATCTAATTAGTTCAAGGCTGTTGTCATGAACATGCAATTCATGTACATATAATAATGTTCTAACGTAATGATAATCACATATATAAATTACCTATCTCGTCGTTATAATATAATATAGCGCCTGCTGTTTTAATGAAGACACACTGAAAACGATTATGGAAATATAACTCATAGGTGTCGGAACGTAGTGAATATTGAGAGACTGAGGTTCGATCACCAAAACCCTTCAACTGCACTTCCGCCTTGAGGCTCACCAATTACCTCCAACTGCATCCCCTTGCCAAAATATATCCAGCAACCCCTAATCCCCCAACAAAAGTATTGGTTCCGAGTTGTGTTACCCACGTCTGCGACAGATGAAGGGACGAGCGGAGGAACACAGGCGCGTGGACAGGGAGAAGGTCCCGCCCATGTCTATCGTAACGCAGTCTTTGAGGGGGTCATTAGTCTTGGGGTGTCCGGGGGCCCAATTCACGGAACTGCTGCTGGTTCCGTCCTGCCACATGTAGACACCTGAAACATGCAGACGAAGTGGGGATAGCGAGAGTCTGGGTCAGTCTGTATATCTGAGGCATGCAGATGGAGTGGATATAGCAGCAGTCTGAGTCAGTCCATATCTGAGACATGCCCAGGACATGGATATAGCGGCTGTCTGGGTCAATCCGTATCTGAGACATGCCCAGGAAGGTGGAGATATCAGCAGTATGAGTCAGTCGATATAAGAGACATGCCCAGCAAGTGGAGATTGCACCTGTCTGAGTCAGTCCATATCTGAAACATGCAAAGGAAGTGGAGATAGCGGCAGTCTGAGTCAGTCAATACCTGAGACATGCAGAGGAAGTGGAGATAGCGGCAGTGTGGGTCAGTAAATACCTTAAACATGCAGAGAAAGTGGAGATAGTGACAGTCTGGGTTAGTCTATAGATTTGAGACATGCAGAGGAAGTGGAGATAGCGACTGTCTGAGTCAGTCTATATATGTGAGACATGCTGAGGAAGTGAGATAGCGACAGTCTGAGTCAGTCTATATATGTGAGACATGCATAGAAAGTGGAGATAGCGACAGTCTGAGTCAGTCTATATATGTGAGACATGCAGAGGAAGTAGAGATAGCAGCAGTCTAAGTTAGTGTATCTGTGCACACATGTACGCTCGCTCACCCATTACGTTGGGTAAGTTGGTATCGTATATATATAATTTTGAAAACAAGAAGATTTCCTCATGTTAGAGTTTTCGCGCTGATGGCATGTCGCCATGCTAAGACCAAGTTGTGGGAGAGTCGATTACGACGGTACACCTAACAAACAGAAGGGGAATTATTATTATTATTAATTGCACTTTCGCGTGGCAGACGTGATGTAGTTCGCGTCTGTTTCGCTTGTGCCATTCCGCACAAAATGTACCATCACAGATCCTTTGTAGAAGTGGAATAGATAGATATATAAATAAATTAAAATATTTAAATGAATAGATACATGTATAATTAAAATGTCCATATGATAAAACAATATATATATATATATATATATATATATAAAATAATCGTTAAAAAGTAAGTAGAAATTGCACTAAAAAGTAATAAAAATGTAAATGAATAATTTAAAAAGGTCAATTCCATTCATATGATGCTTTCTTATTTTGAAATGGCCAGCCCCAATTGTCGCCACTGTTCACGGTCGAGTGCGCGTAGAGCGTCGACATCGGCACGGCAACGTAGCGTACGGCCTATGCGTCGCAGGTCCGCGCTCAGCGCTGTCGGCAGAGTCGTTCGCGGTCGACCCATGTATGACGTGACACCTGTGTCCACGGCGAAATAGTTGTCGATCGCTAGCTGAGCGGGTGCATCGGGTGGCATACGGAGCACGTGCCCGAATAGACTCCATCTTGCAGTTATGACAGCTTCGCTGATGGGACGACATCGGCAACGGTGGTATAGTGCCTCGTTGGAAATGCGATGTGGCCAACATATGCCGATGATCTGGCGTAGATGACGACGGTGGTACGCATCCAGATGATCTAGTTCTGATTTCGTGAGTCCCCATGTACCCATGTTGTACGTCAGCACGGGCACAACGAAGGATGCGTATAGCCGTAGCCTCAGCTGTAGAGAGATCTGTGATCGCCTAAACCACAGTGTCCACAGTTTGCGGAAGGCGACGTTGGCCAGCTGCTTTCGGCGAGCGACGTCTTCGGCTTCACCGAGGAGCGATCCAAGCTTACGTGTCATACGCTACTCTTCCTGAATGCGGTCAGTGTGTCGGCTGATACTTGTTCGTTCTGTTTTCGACGCGTTGATCGTCAGCGACCACTCCGCCAAGCAAGCTGGCGCGATGCGCTCGATCTCGTCGAGGAACGAACGAGAGGAGCTGACGAAGTCCGTGTCGTCAGCGTACTCGACGTCCAACGGTAGGGTGGCATCGGCTGGTGGATGTGTCGGGAGGCGCGAACGAAGGTCACGAAGTGCCGCTTCGAGGTACACAGTGAATAACACCGGGCTGAGGCTGTCGCCTTGCGGCGTCCCGGTAGATGTGGCGAATGGATGACAATCGCCTGTTGAGAGACGCTGCTCGAGCGACGTGGCGGCGAGTAGGAAGCGAATCATCCGCAGTTCCGACTCGCCGAGAAATGTTTGTAGCGTATCAAGCAGCTTGTCGCGACGTATGGTGTCGAAGGCGCGACTCAGGTCGATGCCGAGGAATTCGATTGATACGTGCTGACGTTGCGCTTTAGCACAGAGCCAACGATACCCGAAGACTACGTCGGCCGTGCTGCGTCCGCGTCGGAATCCCGATTGCGACGGCGACAGGTAGTCGTCAACTTTCGGCGCGATCCTCGATAGAATGATGAGAGACAGTGTCTTTCGGAGTACTGATAGTAAGACTATCGGATGCACACTCGTTAGTGGACCTATTGGTTTGCCCGGCTTCTGTATTAATACGAGCACACCTTTGCCTAGGTCGAGCGGTTCGTGTTTTTCCAGCGCATCGTTGAAAATTCTGGCAATCGTGTCTGCTAGCAGGCCAGCCGTGCATTTGAAAAATTCGGCCGGTATGCCGTCTTGCCCGCTAGCTCGGCCGCTGTTCAATTTCCCGATCGCTCGCTTGACTTCTTCGGTTGTGATTGGGTCTGCCAGTCGCGATGGTCTTCCGGTGAAGGCAGGCAGTTCTTCTACGGCTTCGTAGCTGAACTGGCGACTGAAGTATTCGGTGACCCGCGCGTTCAGTTCGGCTGTGTTGCAGATAACGCGTCCGGCGTCGTCGTGGATCGTTAGCTTGACGGCAGGTTTCCTCGTCATCTCATGAACGGCACGAAACATTTTTGCGCCATCTTGTAGACGTTCAACTTCTGACGCTAGCCTGTCTAGTCTCGCTGAGGCGTTTTCGCGAGCTTTTCGGCGCATAGCGTGCAATATTATGTTGCGCTGGCGCTTCAGTTCGCATCGGCGGATGGCGTTTGGAGTGTTCTGCAGCCATAGTTTCAACTTGCGTTGTTCCTCTGACATTGCCGCCATTTCAACACAGTGTGGGACACCTCGTCTGGCGAGGGCTATGCCGTTGATGTTCCGTCTGACACGCGAGTGTTTTCCCATGAATTCTTCGTCGAACTTCTTGTAACCGAGCTTGCTGCTGAAATCCCCAGCGATGTAATATAGGGCATTCGACGAGTACTGCGACGTCAGACTTGCGAGTTCGGCGAAGAACTCGTCTTGCTCGGCATTGTTGGTGTTAACACGCTGCGACGTCGGGCCGTATACATTTATGATTGTTAGTAATGAGTTGTTGGTCAAGCGCAGTTGAATTACAGCGATTCTGTCACACACTGACCAGAAGGGGAATAGAACTAACCAATTCATTTATAGGGAATAAAATGTCTAACGAACTTTCTTATGGAACTCATTGTTTATTTATCACAATAATAATAACGTCATCAGGAGCAATTGTGGTTGGGAATATTCCACAATCCTTTGTGATTGGGCGTATAAAGTACTTATTGGGCAGAAGTACCGTTCCAACAGGTGCTTAAAAACTCGCCAGTTCAACATGCTCAATGTAACACTTGTGCACATATTTCGTTTAAAGCAAATAAAACCAACGAAGTCACGATTCCACGTAAACTGCATATCGGTAGACACTGCAAGAAGTAATATTGCCGGCAATACTTTTTGTATAGACAATAAACAATTAATTGAAATATATAAAACAAACCTTCCATGGTGCTATCACGCAGTCCAACCCAATACGCCCCCTTGTGGTTTGATAACACAACTTGTTCGTGTAGGAACTCGATCTGGTTGGTGTCGCCTGAGATGGCCGCCAGGTCTCCGCCATAACTGCCGCAGTAAGCGCGTGCGTCGTCCGCTGTGAGAGGCTCCGTCACAAGCATGTAGCAGTAGCTGCCCTCGCCTGTGTAGCCTTTAGGGCAGTCCGCTGTAAGGAAATAGTAACTGTTTCAGAACGCGACGCTGTGCTGCTGCTGACTTGATTTGTACAATAAAAAAGAGATCGCCGCCCGGCAGCAGGCTTCGGTCGATCAAAGGAACAAGTCGCAGTCGCTAGATTCAAGTTGACGTGTCCGCGTTTATTAAACAACAACAACAGTAAAATTACAACTATGATAGATTTATGGGTTAAGCGACCTTTAAAAAGACATGACAACCATTAAATTCCGTAACTGCAACATCAGTTACAGTCTCTTTAAATGTTGAGCTTCCTTGACATCCCCGTCCAATCGGAATCCCAAAAAGTAATTAAGAAAACTACACATTTACGATCCATTCCAATAGGTCCGCTAGCACGACTATAAACGTTAAGCCACTTACATACAAACACAACTGACAGTGATATGTTCGTATATACACACAGACAAAGCTCCACACTCGTCTTATAACATAACAACTGAACAACAACTACCGGGAGTTCAGTAAATAAAGCGTTCGGATACATATTATTTATTATTTTCTAGTCATGACAAAAAAAATTTAAGATAAAAGCCAATCATTTGAGAGCAGATTATTACATACCTCGTTGGCCAAGAGTCTTATTGTACGAAGTTTTTAAAAATGAGTTACGTAAGTATAATGTTGACGCTGGAGTACTTTGTTTCACCTTGCGTTGAGGCACTTACGGTATCGGCAGCCCGTTCTGTTGACCCCTTTCTGTCCGTCGCCTCTGGCGCCTTCTGGACACTCACATGCCCAAGTAACGTTGGTCAAGTCAACACAGGTGGCGCCCTCTACACAGCTCTCCTTGTAAAAGGAGCAGCCAAAGTTTGTGTCGTGCTCAAATTCGTCGACCTTCTCTACAAAGTCACACGGACACGTAGTCAGTACATTGTCAACTCTATGGTAGATCTTTGGTAGTGCTACACAAAGTAGAACTTATGAAATTGTAAGATATTGTTGTATTAAATACAAACAAAAACACACTTGTACGTATGATAAACGAGGAATATCGATTCCTGGTGATGTAGGCCCTAATATTATCTAGATCGCACGATCACGCTTTTTGGTGTCGCGGCCTACAACCACGATGCTAGGAAGGCCTGCAACACTCGGAATAAAATGTTCGTAACGCTTACCGGTAGTAGCGTAGATATTGAGGCAACCAATCGACAGACAACAGCCTCTCTCTCGCTCTCTCGCTCTCTCGCTCTCTCTCTCTCTCTCTCTCTCTCTCTCTCTCTCTCTCTCTCTCTCTCTCTCTCTCTCTCTCTCTCTCTCTCTCTCTCTCTCTCTCTCTCTCTCTCTCTCTATCTCTCTCTCTCCTCCTCTCTCTTCTCTCTCTAAGTCTCTCTCTCTCTCTCTCTCTTCCTCCCTCCCTCCCTCCTCTCTCCCTCACAAAGACATGCCTGTCGTCACTGTTAACGCAGCAGAGCAGCCAAAAACACAATACAGTTATACTCTTGATTATTCATTGTCAAGATTGCTTACACTGCTACCGCTTATTCCACAAACTATCATATATGTCGTGAGTAATCGTAATTCTCAACTCACCCGTGCAGTAATGTCCGTCGCCGTCGTAGCCCGTGTTACAAACACACTGAAACGAGCCGATCTCGTTGACACACAGGGCGTTCACGTCACACGCCGATGTCTGACTGGCACACTCGTCAATGTCTGTCGACAAGTAACGTATTGCACACGTCAATGTCTATCGACAAGTAACGTATAACGTTCGTCAATATCTGTAGACATGTAACGTGTCACACTCGTCAATATTTGTCGATATGTAACGTGTCACACTCGTCAATGTCTGTCGACATAATAATGTATCACACTCACCAATGTCCGTCGACTAATAACGTGTCACACCATCAATTTCTGACGATAAATAACGCATCACACTCGTCAGTGTATCTCGACTAATAACGTATCCCACTCGTTAATGTCTGTGGACTAATAAAATACAACACTCGTCAATGACGACGTATGATATAACACACTCGTCAATGTCTGTCGAAACGTAACATATTAAACTAACGGACAAGTGGATGGCATTGATAGAACATTAGGAATTAGGAATATAAAACAGGAATGTATTATTTAAAACATTTGAAAGGATGCACTGTTCATTTCACACAACTGTAGTGAATAAAGTCGTTACAAACATAATTGTAGGTCATGGCATGGCAGTTGCGTGATCACAGAAATTTAAACTGAAATTCATCTGTATTTATTCATATTTCTGGTTGCTACGCATAGGTGGAGCATGGCATTCACAAAACGATATACGACTCTAGCAGTTATACTCGTTTATTTCGTTGCTCTAACGTGGCCGACCTTTGCAGGTGAAGCCGTCTCCAGCGAAGCCTGGACGACAGTGACACGTGTAGGAGCCGGCCGTGTTGAGACAGTCGGCGGCGTCGTGACAGCGGTGTCGGTCGCTCGTACACTCGTCAACATCTACGGATACACTCAGACACTTGAACATGATATCGATTATTCGACTTACGTATGAAGTCATGGTTGGTATCACCAAATGTTTGCGCTATTTTATTTAATCTAACATGTATTATTTAATATTATTGTTGCTACATCTTACATATATGATCTATTATAGCAACTTCATTCACACGCTACACGTGAAATTATTATTATTAATACATTGTTTTCATAGCTACTGTGGGGATAACAGCAACTCGTTCTCTTAATAAGTACTAATTTTATATAGTTATTATTTCAATGAACTAGATGATATCATCTCACCGACTGTTACACTTATTTGATCATGTTTGTATGTATGATTCATACAATTATAAAATACAATTCCACACATAAACTCTATCTAACTATCTATCTATTTCGTTAGGTCACTCTCCAATATAGTGCTAGTACCTTCTCGGCACTCCACTAACGGGGGAATTGCCTACCAGTGCCATGAACAATGCCAGTTGCCAAAGGCCGTATAAAAATGAGTCCTGGTTTTTTATCAGTACTTTATTAAAACATAAAAGAGGGGTGCGTTTTCTGTATGCTTATGTTAGCGTTTATCAAAGCAGACATTTTCAACAATCAACAACTTTAAATGTGTACATAGGGTATTTCTAGCAGCGGCAAAATCACAGATAAATTAATTTGGCCAGACACTAATCATAGTTTCACTTATTTCACCGGAACAACTAATTACATGACAACTTATATAAAAATGAAAATACAGTTTTGCGACACCTACTTTTTAAATGCGCGTTGACGAGAAACCGGAAATGATTTGTATGGCCGAGTTGTTTCCTCAACAACGCCAGCTTCCTATCTGTACCATTAAGAAGGTCAGTTGCCTACCTGTGCGATTAAGAAGGCCACTTGCCTACCTATACCTTCACGAAACCTACCTGTGCAGTTGTAGTTGAAGCCCGTGTACCCGGCGTTGCAAACGCAGTCTTCCTCGCCGCCTGGCAGTGCCCGACAGGTGGCGGCACTGTTGCAAGCCACGTGACTGTCACAGACAACGTCATCAGCAGAGGCACAGGTGCAAAACTCTGAGCATTTGTTTCTGAACCACTTGTCGCCAATCTGATGACATAGAAATTATCTACTAAACACAGCGACAGTAATAACCGCGTGGTTAACAATAACAGATCAGTCAGATCAGCCAACAAAATAAGGATACTGGTGGCAAACAACAGAAATCTGAAGCGTCGTGGTTGTACAGATTGGCATGAACAAGAATATCACATGCTGATTACAGAAGAACATTTTTTTGTCGTTTATTCATAATTTCGGGCTATCTCTACCTGTTTGTCACAATAATGAAAGTCCTTTGTATATACGAACGTGTCTGATACAGACTGTTGGTATCTTTGCAGTGAAACTACACGACTGGCATGATATGTACCGCGTAAGGGATTATCTGAGAACGTCGATGTCCGATATCAGACGAAATTACTTTCATCTGGCCTCAAGTCCTCACCTAAGAAGACGAAAGTATTTAAACAGTGATATGATGATACCAATATTATTAACAGTATTAGTCCGAAGCGTAAAATATCGATGTCCGACGGCAGATGAAAACTGCCTCTAACCCCTTTCCCCAAACAAAAGTAATTTCGTCTGATAACGGACATCGACGTTCTGAGATGCTCCCTAACACACCTACCACGTATGCTACCTACCGCGAAGTACTCGCCGTTCACCAAACACCCGCACATCTCGGGCCTGACGCACTCGTTGGCGCTCTGGATATAGCCGGGTAGACACAGACACCCGCTGACGGGAGGTGTGGTACAGCGACTGGGCGCCCCGGGGTCCGTGCACGAGGCTGGACACGAGGTGCCGGCAATGGCGTAGTCAGCATTCAGTTGGCAGGTCGCCGCTGCACAGATCAGGCATATGGTGTCGGAGACGGGACAAAAACAACAAGCACATGGTGTCAGAGGCGGGACACGAACATAACAGGCACATGGTGTCAGAGGCGGGACACAAATTAGAACTGGCAAATGTTGTCAGAGGCGGGACAATATATAGAACAGGCATATGGTGTCAGTAGTTGGACACGGAATATAAGAGGCATATTGTATCAGAGGCAGGACACGACGTAAAACAAGCAAATTGTGTCAGTGGTGGAACACAACTTAGAACAGGTAAAAGGTATTGGAGGCGGAACAACACACGTTTGGATTGGAATTTCGTTAATGTGTCGTACTTGTTCACAACAAAATATGTCGGTTCATCGCCGTACTCACTCGCCCGCCCAGTGTCACAGCCCTCTCCCTGTTCCTCACTCTCCCTCCTGAATCATATCCCCTTTCCCTTTATCCCTAACCTCACACGCCTAACCAGAATCATACCCCTTCTCCCTATACAACACACTCGCCCTTTGAACTCCAAATCACATCCAAACTCTCACCAACCCTCACCTCTGTCACACCCCTTGTGCCTCCCGTCCCCAAGCGGTACTTACGACAGAGCTGGTTGGTCCTCCACGCCACCCACACCCCGTTCTCTCCGCACACCTCGGCGTAGCTGGCGAGGGCCATGCAGTAGAGGTCTTCGTTGTTGGTGTCGGAGCAGAGGTCGAGTCGACACCCCGCCTCGTACGGCGCCGGGTCGACGACGCCGTGACAGGCGGCAAACGGACCGTCGTTATCCGTCAGACGACCGCACTTGGACCGGATGGCGACATTCAATGTCTTGTCATTGCACAGCTTCAGATCCGTCATGACGTCAGGACAACTGGACGGGTAGTGGTATTTGGGTAAGGGCCACGTGCGCGTGTGATGCTGATAATACTACTAATAATAATATTTATTTTTGCTAAAGCGCCATGTCCAATAAAAATGTTCAAAGCGCTGTGCAAAATCTAATGAACGTAAAACGTTAAATGTAGGATACATATGAGCACAGTGCACAATTATGATCAAGAAAACTAGCTTGTATTGTCCATGATATTAAAGATGTTGATTATATGCTATATTGCACCCATCTATGTAGCAACAAATCTAACGCTGCATTTATCACCACTACAGTATTTTTTTTTTTAAATCGTTCCCACCGACCATTAAATGACGGCGAAAGTCGCCTGTGTGTAACACGATAGACAGGTAGAAATGTGACATTGCGATCATGTAAGTAAATAAATACAAACAGCTATCTTTGTATCTAATGAAACACGTCGCCAATTGGTATATCAGAGGCCAGAGTTCCAAGGAAGCAAATGGACAGAGACGAAAAGCAAATGGACCCCGCTCGGCACCACCTGGGTGGAAATATCCCTATGTCAGCGTGTTAATACATAGATTTTACTCGACCATTCTTCAAATACCTAATAATTGATGCCTTAGTTAAGTACAACATGTCTCGATTTATTCGCAGTTTAATCCATCCATCATCTAGACAGTTGCGCACCACTCACTGTTTCCAACGTTTCTCCGACTACGCTTGGAGACATATATCGCAAACACATAACTAAATAACTATAAATAACTAATATTGTTTAATAATCGCCAAATGGTAGATCATATGCCAATGATCCAAGTATGCAAATGTACATAGAACGAAGCGAGTGGACCTCGGCACGTGGGAGGAAATACATTTACACCGTCTCCAACTTAGACTATCAATACATAGATACCATGTAATCCAACATAGTTTCAACTCTCTGCGCTCGTAGGAAGTTACCTGTCGGTTGTACCAACGGAACCACTATTAGTGTAGTAGCTAAATACGTAACCGTGACAATGAGCCTGACCTTGGGTCGTCAGTTTTATCGGCCCAGGAGTTGCCGAACACACGTGAGTTGGTGGCGAGTACGCCATTCCGCGTGATTGTGTCATTCTTGGAACTTCCTGGAACGAAACAGATCAACGACTCAAGGCACATCAACGGCGTCGTTAATTAGTACTTAACATTGCTTGCTATTGTTATTGTTGTTGCTGCTGCTGCTGCCACCGCCGCCGCTGCTGCTGCTGCTGCCGCCGCCGCCGCCACCGCCGCCGCTGCTGCTGCTGCTGCTGCTGCTGCTGCTGCTGCTGCTGCTGCTGCTTTTGCTAGTGCTATATCTCATATTATTTGTCAACAGAATTAGTGTGACAATAGCAATGACAACATCATGCAATTGATGTTGTTGTGAAAAGAGATTACCCTTCTACACTCAATTAAAATATTACATTAATCCCGAAGTACGCCATCTTAGTTGTGAATTAAATGAACACATAACTGCTTGTATCACTGCGACACTTTGAATAATAATATCTTCTCTGATGTGAGACGAGCCACTAGCAGCGACAACGTCTTACCGTCGTAGTTGCCGCACAGCCCACACAGCCCGCTGGCATACGAGGCCGGTACGTGGGCTCCCAAGCGGGACAGGCCGTCGAACGTCACTCGCAGACCGAAGTCGGTCGTCAGTGAAGACCCGGCGCTCCCGACGGCTGAGACGACCGCGCTCCGGCCACCGGGCAGTTTGACGGAGTACGGCAGTCTCTTTCGCACCCCGTCTACCTGAAGTGGGCAGCACAATGGCGCGGTCAGACAATTGTCCGTCCGTACGTATGTACATACGTACGTACGAACATACATACAGACATACATACATACAGACATACAGACATACAGACATACAGACATACAGACATACAGACATACAGACATACATACATACAGACATACAGACATACAGACATACAGACAGCCAAACAGACATACATGCATACATACATACATACATACATACATACATACATACATACATACGTACACACATACACACATACACACATACACACATACACACATACACACATACACACATACACACATACACACATACATTCATGCATACATGCATACATGCATACATGCATACATGCATACATACATACATACATACATACATACATACATACATACATGCATACATATATAATTTTAATTCAATATCTCCGTATGCTAACAATATTGTGAAAATGTGCATGGTAGATATTTATGGTTTTACTTGTGTGAGAAGATGTGACAATCCAGATGATATTGGATTGAAGAAAAACCGTACATTTGGGAGCAGACTGAGACGGGCAGGACATATACAGAGAATAAGTGAGCACCTTCTAACAAGTAGAGTACACGGAAAGCAAAAAAAACGTGGTCGAAGACGAGGAAGACCAAAATTAACATGAAGAGACAGTGTGAGGAGATATCTCAAATGACTAGGGATGAACAACCGGGCGTGAGAAACAATACAGATGATTAAGATAGTTTCAGAAAGATCATCATGACGGCACGCCAGACCGGTTGGTGTGATCCCCAAACCGCATACGTCCACGGGGGAAGAAGAAGATATGTCTAAGGTTTATAAATAATACCTTCAACTTTTCAAACAACATTCTCATTTCAGTGACTTTCAACTTCTTTGTTATGATATAAACTAAATTCGATTAAAATTATTCTTCTAATTTGATGAACATGTTCACAAAATGTTTTCATTATTTAGAGATCCTCACTCAGGCTTATCACTCACGTGGACCACGCCCATTGCCCTCAGCTGTACCACGTGACCAGACATGCGCACTTCGGCGTATTTGGTGTACGTGACGCCGTGCAGGCGCGAGCGCATGCCGCGATACTCGTTCTGCGAGAGAACCTCGAAGTAGGGGAGAGTCCCACCTCGCGAGCATGGTCTCGTGAACACGTATTTACACTCGCCCATGAAGTGGAAGCGATAGCCGTCGAACGTGATGTAATGAGGATCGCCCCATCCGATACACTCGGCCGCAGCTACAACACGTTAGTCGCAGATGTATTCATTTGTTGATCAGTTGCTTAAATTCAATATTATGTGCAATTCACTGCCAAAAAGTTGTTACCATAACTGATTGTCTTAACTCTGTTTACTTATTTGTCTTATATTGTTTAGCTTAATTAACTCATTGATGACTATATTTATCTTAGTTTATTGATGATGATGATAATAATAATAATAAAACAACCTAATTTTCTAATTTATTTTATTGTAAGATATGTTATGGCGTGCTTCTACTAGTCTTACTATAGTCCATTATTTATTTTCATAATTTGTATTAATATTAGTATTTCATAGCAAAATAATATGCATAACTTTATCTATGATATAACAAGTATTGTTTTAGTACAACAAGGAGCAGTCTCTGAAGAAATGCGGGATGATACAATTGTCACCTTGAACAAGAACAAAGGCGATAACAGTGAACGTAACAACCATAGGGGCATATCAGTATTGAGGATTGTGGGGAAGGCCTTTGCTTGGGTCGTGTTAATCAGAATTGCTTTTCGTGTTTAATGTAAGATAAGATAGTTTATTATGCCTTTACAAGGAATTCGGTGTACCCTTCATGGGCAATTCGATACAAAAATCATAATTTTTTTATACACAAATCATAATTTATTTAATATTGTCTCAGTCAGATTATCTCAAGAGTTGATGGCTGTTAATGGCTGCTAAGGTCGTTGGCACAAAGGAACACCTCATTCGGCTGGTTCTTGTCTTGTAAGCACGCGTCGCTTTCTTCCCGATGGCAGGAACTTGAAACACTTGGACAATGGGTCATCTTTGCCTTTCATAACAGATTTTGCTTTAGCCAGGACAATTCAAGCTCAGATATCGTCCACTGGTTTTAGGCTGTCGCCTACGATTTTCTGGGCTCTTTTTACAATTCTTCCAATAATCTTTCTGTCACTGGCTTTCGTGCATGGACACCACATCGCGGTGAAGAAGTTCAGGATGCTGTCTACTGTTGACCTGTAAACGAGTTCCTGTATAGTTCTGTTGATCTGGAAACTTCGCAGCAAACTAAGTTGGTACAGTCTCTGGTTGCATCGCTTAGCACAGCTGTTCACGAGTTCGGGCCAAGTGAGATCATCTTGCATGGTCACACCCAAGTATCGGAATGACTGAACAATTTCACCTTATTCCTCATTGATCATTACTGTTGTAGGGACGCAGCATTTCTCCCGAAATTAGTCACCATCTCTGTGGTTTTCTTGGCGTTTAGTATCAAATGGTTGTCGTTGCACCAAGTCACAAACTGTAGGATTTCTCTATATCTCTATATAGTGCTATATAAAATAAATATTATTATTATTAACCTACATGGCAAGGTGTTTGTGATGGAGAAACTGTTAGAATTGCAGCACTTCATTTGGGTAGGGCAACAACAGTTGACAGCATTTTTGACATTCGGGATCTGTCGAGTAGGGACGGACTTACGTTCGCACGACTTCTTCCCGTCGCCGAAATAGCCTGGCTGGCAGTAACACAGGTACGAGCCGGGAGTGTTGACACATCGACCGTTCTTGTGGCACGGACTCGTTCGACACTCGTCGACGTCTGAAATAAAGAGGCACGGTTTGGCTACAGCACGAGTTGCGTGCTCCTCTTTCCCGACACGTATTGTCTGACGTATCATTGTTGTTATAGTTGGTACGTTAAGTGATAGCCTGTGATCACGGTAAGGAAACTGGACATCCACCCATCCAGCAAGTATATTATCTGTCCATCCAACCAATCTGTCATCCGTCCACCCAACCGATATGTGTTATCTGCCCATACAACCAATCTGTCACCCGTGCACCCAACAAATATGTTATCTGCCCACCCAACCAATCATTCATCCGTCCACCCAAACAATATGTTATCTGCCCACACAATCAATCTGTCATCCATGCACTTAGGCAATCTGTCATCTGTCCACCCAACCAATATATCATCTGCCCACACCACCAATATGTCATCCGTCCAACCGAACTGTCGTTCGTCCACCCAAACAAATTGTTATTAGGCCACACAACCAATTTCTCATCTGTCCACCCAACCAATCTGTCATCCGCCCACCTATCCAATATGTCTCCCATCCATCCAACCAATATGTCATCCGCCCACCCAGCCAATCTGTCATCCGCCCACCCAACCAATATGTTATCTACCCACACAACCAATTTCTCATCCGTCCACCCATCCAATCTGTCATTCGCCAACCCAACCAATATGTCATTCACCCACGTATCCAATCTGTCACCCCTCCATCCAACCAATATGTCATCCGATCACCCACCCAATATGTCCACCCAACCAAACGGTCGTTCGTCCACCCGACCAAAATGTTATCAGGCCAAACAAACAATTTCTCATCCGTCCACCCAACAAAAGCTGTCATCCGCCAACCCAACCAATATGTCATCCGCCCATCTATCCAATCTGTCACCCATCCACCCATCCAACATGTTATCGGCTCACCCAGCCAATCTGTCATCCGTACACCCAACCAACCTGTCATTCGTCCACCCAAACAATATGTCATTCACCCACGTATCCAATATGTCACCAATCCACCCAACCAATATGTATTTCGCCCACCCAGCCAATCTGTCATCCGCCGACCCAACCAATATGTTATCATCCCACACAACCAATATGTCATCCGTCCACCCAGCCAATATGTTATCTGCCCACACAACCAATATGCCATCCGTCCACCCAACCAATATGTTATCTACCCATACAACCAATTTCTCATCCGTCCACTCATCTAATCTGTCATTCGCCAACCCAACCAATATGTCATTCACCCACGTATCCAATCTGTCACCCCTTCCATCCAACCAATATGTCATCCGCCCAACCAGCCAATATGTCCACCCAACCAAACGGTCGTCCGTCCACCCAACAAAATTTTTTATCAGGCCACACAACCAATTTCTCATCCGTCCACCCAACCAAGTTGTCTATCCAATCTGTCACCAATCCACCCAACCAACATTTCATCGGCTCACCCAGCCAATCTGTCATCCGTCCACCCAACCAATACGTTATCTGCCCACACAACCAATTTCTCATCCGTCCACCCTACCAATCTGTCATTCGCCCAACCAAACAATATGTCATTCATCCACGTATCCAATATGTCACCCATCCACCCAACCAATATGTCATCCGCCCACCCAGCCAATCTGTCCACCCAACCAAACTGTCGTCCGTCCACCCAACCAAAATATTATCAAGCCACACAACCAATTTCTCATCCGTCCATCCAAACAAGCTGTCAGCCGCCCACCCAACCAATATGTCATCCGCCCACTCAACCATTATATCATCCGCCCACCTATCCAATCTGTCACCCATCCACCCAACCAATATGTCATCCGTCCACCCAACCAATATGTCATCCTCCCACACAACCAATATGCCATCCGTCCTCCCAAACAATATTTTATCTGCCCACACAACCAATATGTCATCCGTCCACCCAGCGAATATATGATCTGCCCAATCAACCAATATGTCATCCGCCCACTCAGCCAATATGTTATCCGCCCACCCAACCAATATGTTATCTGCCCAATCAACCAATATGTCATCCGCCCACTCAGCCAATATGTTATCTGCCCACACAACCAATATGTCATCAGCCCACCTAACCAATATGTTACCTACCACACAACCAATTTATCATCCGTCCACCCATCCAATCTGTTATTCGCCCACCCAACCAATATGTAATTCACCCACGTATCCAATATGTCATCCATCCACCCAACCAATATGTCATCCGCCCACCCACCCAATCTGTCCACCCAATCAAACTGTCGTCCATCCACCCAACCAAAATGTTATCAGGCCACACAATCAATTTCTCATCGGTCCACCCAACCAAACTGTCAGCCGCCTACCCAACCAATATGTCATCCGCCCATTCAACCAATATGTCATCCGCCCACCTATCTAATCTGTCACCCATCCACCCAACCAATATGTCATCCGCTCACCCAGCCAATATGTCATAAGCCCACCCAACCAATATGTCATCCGTCCACCCAACCAATATGTCATCCTCCCACACAACCAATATGCCATCCGTCCTCCCAAACAATATTTTATCTGCCCACACAACCAATATGTCATCCGTCCACCCAGCGAATATGGTATCTGCCCACACAACCAATATGTCATCCGTTCACCCAACCAAACTGTCGTTCATCCACCCAACCAAATTGTTATCAGGCCACACAAACAATTTCTCTTCTGTCCACCCAACCAATCTGTCATCCGCCCACACAAACAATATTTCATCCGCCCACCCAACCAATATGTCATCCGCCCAACTATCCAATCTGTCACCCATGCACCCAACCAATAAGTCATCCACCCACTCAGCCAATCTGTCATCCGCCCACCCAACCAATATGTTATCTGCCCACAAAACCAATATGTCATCCATCCACTCAGCCAATATGTTATCTGCCCACACAACCAATATGTAATCAGTCCACCTAACCAATATGTTACCTACCCACACAACCAATTTATCATCCGTCCACCCATCCAAACTGTCATTCGCACACCCAACCAACATGTCATTCACCAACGTATCCAATATGTCACCCATCCACCCAACCAATATGTCATCCGCCCACCCACCCAATCTGTCCACCCAACCAAACTGTCGCCCATCCACCCAACCAAAATGTTATCAGGCCACACAATCAATTTCTCATTGGTCCACCCAACCAAGCTGTCAGCCGCCCACCCAACCAATATGTCATCCGGTCATTCAACCAATATGTCATTCGCCCACCTATCCAATCTGTCACCAATCCACCCAACCAATATGTCATCCGCTCACCGAGCCAATGTGTCATACGCCCACCCAACCAATATGTCATCCGTCCACCCAACCAATATGTTATCTATCCACACAACCAATTTCTCTTCCGTCCAACCAATCAATCTGTCATTCGCCCACCCAAACAATATGTCATTCACCCACGTATCCAATATGTCACCCATCCACCCAACCAATATGTCATCCGCCCACCCAGCCAATCTGTCCATCCAACCAAACTGTCGTCCGTCCACCCAACCAAAATGTTATCAGGCCAGGCAAACAATTCCTCATACGTCCACCCAACCAAGCTGTCATCCGTTCACCCAACCAATATGTCATCCGCCCACCTATCCAAAATCTCACCCACCCACCCAACCAATATGTCATCCGCTCACCCAGCCAATAAGTCATCCGCCCACCCAACCAATATGTCATCCTCCCACCCAACCAGTATGCCATCCGTCCACCTAGCGAATATGTTATCTGCCCACACAACCAATATGTCATCCGTCCAACCAACCAAACTGTGGTTCGTCCACCCAACCAAATTGTTATCAGGCCACACAATCAATATGTTATCTGCCCACACAACCAATATGTCATCCGTCCACCCAGCCAATATGTCATCCGCCCACCCAATCAGTATGCCATCCTTCCACCTAGCGAATATGTTATCCGCCCACACAACCAATATGTCATCCGTCCAACCAACCAAACTGTCGTTCGTCCACCCAACCAAATTGTTATCAGGCCACACAATCAATATGTTATCTGCCCACACAACCAATATGTCATCCGTCCACCCAGCCAATATGTCATCCGCCCACCCAACCAATATGTCATCCGCCCACCTATCCAATATGTCACCCATCCATCCAACCAATATGTCATCCGTCCACCCAACCAATATGTCATCCGCCCACCCAAACAATATGCCATCCGTATACCCAAACAATATTTTATTTGCCCACACAACCAATAAGTAATCAGTCCACCCAGCGAATATGTTATATGCCCACACAACCAATATGTCATCCATCCATCCAACCAATATGTTATCTACTCACACAACCAATTTCTCATCCGTCCACCCATCCAATCTGTCACCCATCCACCCAAACAATATGTCATCCGCCCACCCAGCCGATATATCCACCCAACTAAACTGTTGTCCGTCCACCCAACCAAAATGTTATATGGCCTCACAACCAATTTCTCATCCGTCCACCCTACCAAGCTGTCATCCGCCCACCCAACCAATATGTAATCCGCCCACTCAACCAATATGTCATCCGCCCACCTATCCAATCTGTCACCCATCCATCCAACCAATATGTCATCCGTCCACCCAACCAATATGTCATCCGCCCACCCAACCAATATGCAATCCGTGTACCCAAACAATATTTTATTTGCCCACACAACCAATAAGTAATCAGTCCACCCTGCGAATATGTTATTTGCCCACACAACCAATATGTCATCCGTCCATCCAACCAATATGTTATCTGCCCACACAACCAATTTCTCATCCGTCCACCCATCCAATCTGTCACCCATCCACCCAACCAATATGACATCCGCCCACCCAGCCGATATATCCACCCAACCAAACTGTCGTCCGTCCACCCAACTAAAATGTTATATGGCCACACAACCAATTTCTTATCCGTCCACCCAACCTAGCTGTCATCCGCCCACCCAACCAATATGTCATCCGCCCATCTATCCAATCTGTCACCCATCCACCCAACCAATATGTCATCCGCTCACCCAGCCAATATGTCATCCGCCCACCCAACCAATATGTCATCCGCCCACCCAACCAATATGCCATCCGTCCACCCAAACAATATTTTATCTACCCACACAACTAATATGTCATCCGTCCACCAAGCGAATATGTCATATGCCCACTCAACAAATATGTCATCCGTCCATCCAACCAAACTGTCGTTCGTCCACCAAACCAAATTGTTATCAGGCCACACAACCAACTCCTCATCAGTCCACACAACCAATCTATCATCCGCACAACCAACCAATCTGTCCACCAAAACAAACTGTCGTCTGTCCACCCAACCAAAATGTAGTCAGGCCACACAACCAATTTCTCATTCGTACACCCAACCAAGCTGTCATCCGCCCACCCAACCAATATGTAATCCGCCCACTCAACCAATATGTCATCCGCCCACCTATCCAATCTGTCACCCATCCATCTAACCAATATGTCATCCGCTCAACCAGCCAATATGTCATTAGCCCACCCAACCAATATGTCACACGTCCACCCAACCAATATGTCATCCGCTCACCCAACCAATATGCCATCCGTGTACCCAAATAAAATTTTATTTGCCCACACAATCAATAAGTAATCAGTCCACCCAGCGAATATGTTATTTGCCCACACAACCAATATGTCATCCGTCCATCCAACCAATATGTTATCTGCCCACACAACCAATTTCTCATCCGTCCACCCATCCAATCTGTCATCCGCCAACTCAACCGATATGTCATCCACCCAAATATCTAATCTGTCACGCTTCCACCCAATTCCAACCAATATGTCATCCGTTCTCCCAACCAACATGTCATCCGCCCACCCGACCAATATGTTTTCTGTCCACACAACCAATCTGTCATCCACCCACTCAACCAATATGTCATTCGCCCACCTAACCAATATGTTGTCTACCCACACAACCAATTTCTCATCCGTCCACTCATCCAATCTGTCATTCGCCAACCCAACCAATATGTCATTCACTCACGTATCCAATCTGTCACCCATCCACCCAAACAATATATCATCCGCCCACCCAGCCGATATAACCACCCAACCACACTGTCATCCGTCCACCCAACCAAAATGTTATCAGGCCACACAACCAATTTCTCTTCCGTCCACCCAAGCAAACTGTCATCCGCCCACCCAACCAATATATCATCCGCCCATCTATCCAGTCTCTCACCCATCCAACCAACCAACATGTCATCCGCTCACCCAGCCAATCTGTCATCCGTCCACCCAACTTATATATTATCTGCCCGCCCAACCAATTTCCCATCCGTCCACCCAACCAATCTGTCATTCGCCCACCCAACCAATATGTCATTCACCCACGTATCCAATATGTCACACATCCACCCAATCAACATGTCGCCCGCCCACCCAGCAAATCTGTCCACCCAGCCAATCTGTCATCCGCCCACCAATCCAATATGTTATCTGGCCACACAACCAATATGTTATCTGCCCACACAACCAATATGTCATCTGCCCACCTATCCAATCTGTCACCAATCCACCCAACCAATATGTCATCCGCTCACCGAACCAATATGTAATACACCCACCCAACCAAAATGTCATCCGTCCACCCAACCAATATATTATCTGCCCACACAACCAATTTCTCTTCCGTCCAACCAATCAATCTGTCATTCGCCCACCCAAACAATATGTCATTCACCCACGTATCCAATATGTCACCCATCCACCCAACCAATATGTCATCCGCCAACCCAACCAATCTGTCCACCCAACCAAACTGTCGTCCGTCCAACCAACCAAAATATTTTATCAGGCCACGCAAACAATTTCTCATACGTCCACCCAACCAAGCTGTCATCCGCCCACCCAACGAATATTTCATCCGCCCACCTATCCAATCTCTCACCCATCCACCCAGCCAATATGTCATCCGCCCACCCAACCAATATTTCATCCATCCACCTAACCAATATGTCATCCGCCCACCCAACCAATATACCATCCGTCCACCCAAACAATATTTTATCTGCCCACACAACCAATATGTCATCCGTTCACCCAGCGAATATGTTATATGCCCACACAACCAATTTGTCATCCGTCCACACAAACAAATTGTCGTTCGTCCACCCAACCAAATTGTTATCAGACCACACAACCAATTTGTCATCAGTCCACCCAACCAATGTGACGTCCACCCACCCAACCAATATATCATCCGCCCACCTATTCAATATGTCACCCATCCACCCAACCAATATGTCATGCGCCCACCCAGCCAATCTGTCATCCGCCACCCAACAAATACGTTATCTGCCCACACAACCAATATGTCATCCGTCCTCCCAGCCAATATGTTATCTACCCACAAAACCAATATGTCATCCGTCCACCCGTCCAATCTGTCATTCGCCCACCCAACCAATATGTAATTCACCCACGTATCCAATATGTCACCCATCCACCCAACCAATATATCATCCGCTCACCAAACCAATCTGTCCACCCAACCAAACTATCGTCTGTCCACCCAACCAAAATGTTATCAGGCCACACAACCATTTTCTCATTCGTACACCCATCCAAGCTGTCATCCTCCCACCCAACCAATATGTAATCCGCCCACTCAACCAATATGTCGTCCGCCCACCTATCCAATCTGTCACCCATCCATCCAAACAATATGTCATCCGCTCACCCAGCCAATATGTCATCCGCCCACACAACCAATATGTCATCCGTCCACCCAAACTATATGTCATCCGCCCACCCAACCAATATGCCATCCGTGCACCCAAACAATATTTTATTTGCCCACACAACCAATATATAATCCGTCCACCCAACGAATATATTATCTGCCCACACAACCAATATGTCATCCGTCCACCCAACCAATATATTATCTGCCTACACAACCAATTTCTCATCCGTCCACCCATCCAATCTGTCTTCCGCCCACTCAACCGATATGTCATCCACCCAACTGTCCAATCTGTCACGCTTCCACCCAACCAATATATCATCCGTTCACCCAATCAATATGTCATCCACCCACATGACCAATATGTTTTCTGCCCACACAACCAATCTGTCATCAGCCCACTCAACCAATATGTCATCCGCCAACCCAACCAATATGTCATCCGTCCACCCAACCTATATGTTATCTGTACATAACCAATCTGTCATCCGTCCACTCAACCAATATGTCATCCGTCCATCTAACCAATATGTTATCTACCCACACAACCAATTTCTCATCCGTCCACCCATCCACTCTGTCATCCGCCCACCCAACCAATATGTCATCCGCCAACTCAACCAATATATCATACGCCCACCTATCCAATCTGTCACCTATCCACCCAACCAATATGTCATCCGCTCACCCAGCCAATATGTCATCCGCCCACCCAAACAATATGCCATCCGTCAACGCAAACAATATTTTATCTACCCACACAACCAATAAGTCATCCGTCCAACCAGCGAATATATTATATGCCCACACAATCAATATGTCATCCGTCCTCCCAACCAAACTATCGTTCGTCCACCCAACCAAATTGTTATCAGGCCACACAACCAATTTTTCATCAGTCCACCCAACCAATCTGTCATCCGCCCGCCCAACCAATATGTCTTCCGCCCACACAACCAATATGTCATCCGCCCACCTATCCAATATGTCACCCATCCACCCAACCAATATGTCATACGCCCACCCAGCCAATCTGTCATCGGCCACCCAACCAATATGTTATCTATCCACATAACCAATTTCTCATCCGTCCACCCTTCCAATCTGTCATTCGCCCACCCAACCAATATGTCATTCACCCACGTATTCAATCTGTCACCCATCCACCCAACCAATATGTCATCCGCCCACCTAACCAATATATTATCTGCCCACACAACCAATTTCTCATCCGTCCACCCATCCAATATGTCATACGCCCACACAGCCAATCTGTCATCGACCACCCAACCAATATGTTATCTATCCACATAACCAATTTCTCATCCGTCCACCCATCCAATCTGTCATTCGACCACCCAACCAATATGTCATTCACCCACGTACTCAAACTGTCACCCATCCACTCAACCAATATGTTATCCGCCCACCCAACCAATATATTATCTGCCCACACAACCAATTTCTCATCCGTCCACCCATCCAATCTGTCTTCCGCCCACTCAACCGATATGTCATCCACCCAACTATCCAATCTCTCACGCTTCCACCCAACCAATGTATTATCCGTTCACCCAATCAATATGTCATCCGCCCACATGACCAATATGTTTTCTGTCCACACAACCAATCTGTCATCCGTCCACCCAACCTATATGTCATCCGCCCACCCAACCAATATGTAATCCGCACACTCAACCAATATGTCGTCCGCCCACCTACCCATTCTGTCACCCATCCATCCAAACAATATGTCAACCGCTCACCCAGCCAATATGTCATCCGCCCACCCAACCAATATGCCATCCGTGCACCCAAACAATATTTTATTTGCCCACACAACCAATATATTATCCGTCCACCCAGCGAATATATTATCTGCCCACACAACCAATATGTCATCCGCTCAACCAGCCAATCTGTCATCCGTCCACCCAACCAATATGTTATCTTCCCACACAACCACTTTCTCATCCGTCCACCAACCAATCTGTCAATCGCCCACCCAATCAATATGTCATTCACCCACGTATCCAATATGTTACCCATCCACCCAACCGATAAGACATCCGCCCACCCAACCAATCTGTCCGCCCAACTAAACTCTCGTCTGTCCAACCAACCAAAATGTTATCAGGCCACACAACTATTTTCTCATTCGTACACCTAACCAAGCTGTCATCCGCCCACCCAACCAATATGTAATCCGCCCACTCAACCAATATGTCGTCCGTCCACCCAACCAATATGTCATCCGTCCACCCAACCTATATGTCATCCGCCCACCCAACCAATATGCCATCCGTGCACCCAAACAATATTTTATTTGCCCACACATCCAATATATAATCCGTCCACTCAGCCAATATATAATCTGCCCACACAACCAATATGTCATCCGTCCACCCAACCAATATATTATCTGCCCACACAACCAATTTCTCATCCGTCCACCCATCCAAACTGTCTTCCGCCCACTTAACCGATATGTCATCCACCCAACTATCCAATCTGTCACGCTTCCACCCAACCAATATATTATCCGTTCACCCAAGCAATATGTCATCCGCCCACATGACCAATATGTTTTCTGCACACACAACCAATCTGTCATCAGCCCACTCAACCAATATGTCATCCGCCCACCGAACCAATATGTCATCCGTCCATCCAACCAATATATTATCTGCACATAACCAACCAGTCATCCGTCCACCGAACCAATATGTTATCTACCAACACAACCAATTTCTCATCCGTCCACCCATCCAATCTGTCATTCGCCCACCCAACCAATATGTCATTCACCCACGTATCCAATATGTCACCCATCCACCCAACCAATATGTCATCCGCTCACCAAACCAATCTGTCCACCCAACCAAACTATCGTCTGTCCACCCAACCAAAAATTTATCAGGCCACACAACCATTTTCTCATTCGTACACTCAACCAAGCTGTCATCCGCCCACCCAACCAATATGTAATCCGCCCACTCAACCAATATGTCGTCCGCCCACCTATCCAATCTGTCACCCATCCATCCAAACAATATGTCATCCGCTCACCCAGCCAATATGTCATCCGCCCACACATCCAATATGTCATCCGTCAACCCAAACTATATGTCATCCGCCCACCCAACCAATATGCCATCCGTGCACCCAAACAATATTTTATTTGCCCACACAACCAATATATAATCCGTCCACCCAACGAATATATTATCTGCCAACACAACCAATATGTCATCCGTCCACCCAACCAATATATTATCTGCCTACACAACCAATTTCTCATCCGTCCACCCATCCAATCTGTCTTCCGCCCACTCAACCGATATGTCATCCACCCAACTGTCCAATCTGTCACGCTTCCACCCAACCAATATATCATCCGTTCACCCAGTCAATATGTCATCCGCCCACATGACCAATATGTTTTCTGCCCACACAACCAATCTGTCATCAGCCCATTCAACCAAAATGTAATCCGCCCACCCAACCAATATGTCATCCGTCCACCCAACCAATATGTTATATGTACATAACCAATCTGTCATCCGTCCACTCAACCAATAAGTCATCCGTCCATCTAACCAATATGTTATCTACCCACACAACCAATTTCTCATCCGTCCACCCATCCAATCTGTCATTCGCCCACCCAACCAATATGTCATTCACCCACATATCCAATCTGTCACCCATCCACCCAACCAATATGTCGTACGCCCACCCAGCCAATCTGTCATCGGCCACCCAACCAATATGTCATTCACCCACGTATCCAATATGTCACCCATCCACCCAACCATCATGTCGTCCGCCCACCCAGCCAATCTGAACACCCAACCAAACTGTCTTCCGTCCACCCATTCAAAATGTTGTCAGGCCACACAACCAATTTCTCATCCGTCCACTCAATCAAACTGTCATCCGCCCACCCAACCATTATGTCATCTGCCAACTCAAGAATTATATCATCCGCCCACCTATCCAATCTGTCACCAATCCACCCAACCAATATGTCATCCGTTCACCCGTCCAATATATCATCCGCCCACCCAACCAATATTTCATCCGTCCACCTATCCAATATGTCATCCGCCCACCCAACCAATATGCCATCCGTCCACCCAAACAATATTTTATCTGCCCACACAACCAATATATCTTCCGTCCACCCAGCGAATATGTTATATGCCCACACAACCAATATGTCATCCGTCCACCCAACCAAATTGTCGTTCGTCCACCAAACCAAATTGTTATCAGGCCACTCAACCAGTTTATCTTCAGTCAACCCAACCAATCTGTCATCCGCCCACCCAACCAATATGTCATCCGCCCAGCAATCCAATATGTCACCCATCCACCCAACCAATATGTCATGCGCCCCCCCCCCAGCCAATCTGTCATCCGCCACCCAACCAATATGTTATCTGCCTACACAACCAATTTCTCATCCGTCCACCCATCCAATCTGTCTTCCGCCCACTCAACCGATATGTCATCCACTCAACTGTCCAATCTGTCACGCTTCCACCCAACCAATATATCATCCGTTCACCCAATCAATACGTCATCCGCCCACATGACCAATATGTTTTCTGCCCACACAACCAATATGTCATACGCCCCCCCCCCCCAGCCAATCTGTCATCCGCCACCCAACCAATATGTTATCTGCCTACACAACCAATTTCTCATCCGTCCACCCATCCAATCTGTCTTCCGCCCACTCAACCGATATGTCATCCACTCAACTGTCCAATCTGTCACGCTTCCACCCAACCAATATATCATCCGTTCACCCAATCAATACGTCATCCGCCCACATGACCAATATGTTTTCTGCCCACACAACCAATCTGTCATTAGCCCACTCAACCAATATGTCATCCGCCCACCCAACCAATATGTCATCCGTCCACCCAACCAATATGTTATCTGTACATAACCAATCTGTCATCCGTCCACTCAACCAATATGTCATCCGTCCATCTAACCAATATGTTATCTGCCCACACAACCAATTTCTCATCCGTCCACCCATCCAATCTGTCATTCGCCCACCCAACCAATTTTTCATTCACCCACATATCCAATATGTCACCCATCCACCCAGCCAATATGTCATACGCCCACCCAGCCAATCTGTCATCGGCCACCAAACCAATATGTCATTCACCCACGTATATAATATGTCACCCATCCACCCAACCATCATGTCGTCCGCCCACCCAGCCAATCTGAACACCCAACCAAACTGTCTTCCGTCCACCCATTCAAAATGTCAGGCCACACAACCAATTTCTCATCCGTCCACTCAACCAAACTGTCATCCGCCCACCCAACCATTATGTCATCTGCCAACTCAACAAATATATCATCCGCCCACCTATCCAATCTGTCACCAATCCACCCAACCAATATGTCATCCGTTCACCCGTCCAATATGTCATCCGCCCACCCAACCAATATTTCATCCGTCCACCTATCCAATATGTCATCCGCCCACCCAACCAATATGCCATCCGTCAACCCAAACAATATTTTATCTGCCCACACAACCAATATATCTTCCGTCCACCCTGCGAATATGTTATATGCCCACACAACCAATATGTCATCCGTCCACCCAACCAAATTGTCGTTCGTCCACCAAAACAAATTGTTATCAGGCCACTCAACCAGTTTATCTTCAGCCAACCCAACCAATCTGTCATCCGCCCACCCAACCAATATGTCATCCGCCCAGCAATCCAATATGTCACCCATCCACCCAACCAATATGTCATGCGCCCCCCCCCCAGCCAATCTGTCATCCGCCACCCAACCAATATGTTATCTGCCTACACAACCAATTTCTCATCCGTCCACCCATCCAATCTGTCTTCCGCTATCTCAACCGATATGTCATCCACTCAACTGTCCAATCTGTCACGCTTCCACCCAACCAATATATCATCCGTTCACCCAATCAATACGTCATCCGCCCACATGACCAACATGTTTTCTGCCCACACAACCAATATGTCATGCGCCCCCCCCCCCCAGCCAATCTGTCATCCGCCACCCAACCAATATGTTATCTGCCTACACAACCAATTTTTCATCCGTCCACCCATCCAATCTGTCTTCCGCCCACTCAACCGATATGTCATCCACTCAACTGTCCAATCTGTCACGCTTCCACCCAACCAATATATCATCCGTTCACCCAATCAATACGTCATCCGCCCACATGACCAATATGTTTTCTGCCCACACAACCAATCTGTCATTAGCCCACTCAACCAATATGTCATCCGCCCACCCAACCAATATGTCATCCGTCCACCCAACCAATATGTTATCTGTACATAACCAATCTGTCATCCGTCCACTCAACCAATATGTCATCCGTCCATCTAACCAATATGTTATCTACCCACACAACCAATTTCTCATCCGTCCACCCATCCAATCTGTCATTCGCCCACCCAACCAATTTTTCATTCACCCACATATCCAATCTGTCACCCATCCACCCAACCAATATGTCATACGCCCACCCAGCCAATCTGTCATCGGCCACCAAACCAATATGTCATTCACCCACGTATATAATATGTCACCCATCCACCCAACCAACATGTCGTCCGCCCACCCAGCCAATCTGTCCACCCAACCAAACTGTCTTCCGTCCATCCATCCAAAATGTTATCAGGCCACACAACCAATTTCTCATCCGTCCACTCATCCAATCTGTCATTCGCCAACCCAACCAATATGTCATTCACTCACGTATCCAATCTCTCACCCATCCACCCAAACAATATATCATCCGCCCACCCAGCCGATATAACCACCCAACCAAACTGTCATCCGTCCACCCAACCAAAATGTTATCAGGCCACACAACCAATTTCTCATCCGTCCACTCAACCAAACTGTCATCCGCCCACCCAACCAATATGTCATCTGCCAACTCAACAAATATATCATCCGCCCACCTATCCAATCGGTCACCAATCCACCCAACCAATATGTCATCCGCCCACCCAACCAATATTTCATCCGTCCACCTAACCAATATGTCATCCGCCCACCCAACCAATATGCCATCCGTCCACCCAAACAATATTTTATCTGCCCTCACAACTAAAACGTCATCCGTCCACCCAGCGAATATGTTATATGCCCACACAACCAATATGTCATCCATCCACCCAACCAAATTGTCGTTCGTCCACCAAACCAAATTTTTATCAGGCCACACAACCAGTTTATCTTCAGTCCACCCAACCAATCTGTCTTCCGCCCACCCAACCAATATGTCATCCGCCCAGCAATCCAATATGTCACCCATCCACCCAACCAATATGTCATGCGCCCTTCCAGCGAATCTGTCATCCGCCACCCAACCAATATTTTATCTGCCCACACAACCAATATGTCATCCGTCCACCCAGCCAATATGTTATCTGCCCACACAACCAATATGTCATCCGTCCACCCATCCAATCTGTCATTCGCTCACCCAATCAATATGTCATTCACCCACGTATCCAATCTGTCACCCATCCACCCAACCAATATGTCATCCGCCCACCCAGCCAATATGTCCACCCAACCAAACTCTCGTCTGTCCACCCAACCAAAATATTAGCAGGCCACACAACCAATTTCTCACCCATCCACCCAACCAAGCTCTCATCCGCCCACCCAACCAATATGTCATCCGCCCATCTATCCAATCTGTCATCCATCCACCCAACAAATATGTCATCCGCCCACCCAACCAATATTTTATCTGCCCACACAACCAATTTCTCATCCGTCCACCCAACCAATCTGTTATTCGCCCACCCAATCAATATGTCATTCACCCACGTATCCAATATGTCACCCATCCACCCAACCAATATGTCATCCGCCCACCCAACCAATCTGTCCACCCAACTAAACTGTCGTCCGTCCACCCAACCAACATTTTATTAGGCCACACAACCAATTTCTCATTCGTACACCCAACCAAGCTCTCATATGCCCACCCAACCAATATGTAATCCGCCAACTCAACCTATATGTCATCCGCCCACCTATCCAATATGTCACCCATCTATCCAACCAATATGTCATCCGCTCACTAAGCCAATATATCATCCGCCCACCCAACGAATATGTCATCCGTCCACCCAAACAATATTGTATTTGCCCACACAACCAATATGTCATCCGTCCACCCAGCGAGTATGTTATCTGCCCACACAACCAATATGTCATCCGTCCACCCAACCAATATGTTATCTGCCCACATAACCAATTTCTCATCCGTCCACCCATCCAATCTGTCATCCGCCCATTCAACCGATATGTTATCCACCCAACTATCCAATCTGTCACGCTTCCACCCAACCAATATGTCATCCGTTCACCTAACCAATATGTCATCCGCTCACCCGACCAATATGTTTTCTGCCCACACAACCAATCTGTCATCCGCCCACCCAACCAATATATTATCTGCACATAACCAATATGTCATCCCTCCACTCAACCAATATGTCATCCGTCCACCCAACCATTCTGTCATACGTCCACCCAACCAATATGTCATCCGTCCACCTAGCAAATCTATCATCCGCACCATTTATTCACCCTTCGAGTCGCCCGTCCACCCACCCACCGATCCTCCCACTCGCCCATGAGCCCACCATCTCATCTACCTTACAAGGCACTAACCCAAACCGACCTACCCACCCATACACCTACACATTATTCCATCTATCCACCCATCATCCAAGAAAGTCAGCAACCCACCCACCCAACCAACCATCAACCCATCCGTCAGCCTTCCTGAAACGTACCCGGTGGACAGAGGAACCTGAGTTCGTAGTCGTGGCACTTGGTGCCCGTGGGCTGGTCCTTGTTGCGGCAGAGCAAGCCCTTGTTGGCGAGACACGCTACCTCGAGCATGTCCCCGGTATGGGTGGACGCTATCGACGACTCGCCCTCCGTCAGTCGGCTCCGACACTCGACGTCCAGTGGACTCAAGCACACCTCGGAATACATCTACAAGCATTGGAATATAGTGTAACGATATGACAACACACCTCGAGTACAGCATCAAGCATTGTAATGTAGTCTAACGATATTACAACACACTTCGAGTACAACTACAAGCAATGGAATGTAATGTAATGATATGACAACACATCTCTGAGTACAGCTACAAGCATTGGAATGCACTGTAACGATATGACAACACATCTCGAAGTACGGCTACAAGCATTGGAATATACTGTAACGATATCACAACACACCTCGAGTACAGCTACAAGCATTGAAATGTAGTGTAGCGGTATGACAACAAACCTCGAGTACAGCTACAAGCATTGGAATGTACTGTAGCGATATGACAACACACCTAGGAGTACAGCTACACGCATTGGAATATACTGTAACGATATGACAACACACCTCGAGTACAACTACAGTCATTGGAATGTAGTGTAACGATATTACAACGCACGTCGGAGTCTAGCCACAGCTATTGGAATGTAGTGTAACGATATGACAACACACCTCGAGAACAGCTAAAAGCATTGGAATGTAGTGTAACGATATGACAATACACCTCGAGTAGAGCTACAACCATTGGAATGTAGTGTCATGATGTGACAACCCACCTCTAGTACAGCTACACGTATTGGAATGTATTGTAAAGATATGAAAACACACATCGAGTACAGCTACAAGCACTGGAATGTAGTGTAACGACATTACAACATACCTCGGAGTATAGTCACAGGTATTGGAATGTTGTGTAACGATATGACAACACACCTCGGAGTACAGCTACATGTATTGGGATGTAGTGTAACGATACGACAACACACCTCGGAGTATAGCTATAAGAATTGATGGAGAGTAGCCTAGGAATACAACTGCTACCATTGGTGGACAAGGGGTAACAACACGAAAACACGGTCAGCAAGGAAGACGGTGTGTAAGTAGTTGGATGGGTAGGTGCATAGGTGTGTTGACAGTTGAATATATGGGATGGTGCGTGTATATGTGAGTTGGTAGGTGTATAGGTGTGTTGACAGTTCAATATATGGGATGGTGTGTGTATATGTGAGTTGGTAGGTGCATAGGTGTGTTTACAGTTGAATATATAGGATGGTGTGTGTATATGTGAGTTGGTAGGTGTATAGGTGTGTTGACAGTTCAATATATGGGATGGTGTGTGTATATGTGAGTTGGTAGGTGCATAGGGGTGATAGGGGTGTTGACAGTTGAATATATGGGATGGTGTGTGTATATGTGAGTTGGTAGGTGCATAGGTGTGTTGACATTAGAATATATGGGATGGTGTGTGTATATGTGAGTTGGTAGGTGCATAGGTGTGTTGACAGTATAATATATGGGATGGTGTGTGTATAAGTGAGTTGGTAGGTGTATAGGTGTGTTGACAGTTCAATATATGGGATGGTGTGTCTATATGTGAGTTGGTAGGTGCATAGGTGTGTTTACAGTTGAATATATGGGATGGTGTGTGTATAAGTGAGTTAGTAGGTGCATAGGTGTGTTTACAGTTGAATATATAGGATGGTGTGTGTATATGTGAGTTGGTGGGTGCATAGGTGTGTTGACAGTTGAATGTGTAGGATGGTGTATGTGTATATATGAGTTGGTAGGTGCATAGGTGTGTTGACAGTTGAATTTATGGGATGGTGTGTGTATATGTGAGTTGGTAGGTGTACAGGTGTGTTGACAGTTGAATATATAGGATGGTGTGTGTATATGTGAGTTGGTAGGTGTACAGGTGTGTTGACAGTAGAAAATATGGGATGGTGTGTGTATATGTGAGTTGGTAGGTGTATAGGTGTGTTGACAGTTCAATATATGGGATGGTGTGTGTATATGTGAGTTGGTAGGTGTATAGGTGGATTGACAGTTGAATATATGGGATGGTGTGTGTATATGTGAGTTGGTAGGTGCATAGGTGTGTTTACAGTTGAATATATAGGATGGTGTGTGTATATGTGAGTTGGTAAGTGTATAGGTGTGTTGAAAGTTGAATATATAGGATGGTGTGTGTATATGTGAGTTGGTGGGTGCATAGGTGTGTTGACAGTTGAATATGTAGGATGGTGTATGTGTATATATGAGTTGGTAGGTGCATAGGTGTGTTGACAGTTGAATATATGGGATGGTGTGTGTATATGTGAGTTGGTAGGTGTACAGGTGTGTTGACAGTTGAATATATAGGATGGTGTGTGTATATGTGAGTTGGTAGGTGTACAGGTGTGTTGACAGTTGAATATATGGGATGGTGTGTGTATATGTGAGTTGGTAGGTGCATAGGTGTGTTGACAGTTGAATATATATGGGATGGTGTGTATATATGTGAGTTGGTAAGTGCATAGGTGTTTTGACAGTTGAATATATGGGATGGTGTGAGCAAATGTGTGTTGGTAGGTATACAGGTGGATTAATGTGTGTAAAGGTGAGTTGAAATGTGATTAGTTGGGCGTCGTACCATTTAGAAGATATTTCCACACACATTAATGGCGTTATTGTCATTATCTACTGAACGACTCAACGATAGTTCCTGTTTCATTTAATAATATCGTCTCCGATTATTTTACTTAGTATTTATACACGTCGGTTACGTGAACATAAATCGAGAGAGTGTTGAATGCATTATGGTGTCTCACTGCCTTACCACCTGTAGCGAGGCCAGTGAATAAACACCGACTAAGTGTGTTACGGCGACCTACCCCCTGGAACGAGGCCAGTGAACATGCAACGACTAAGTGTGTTACAACGACCTACCACCTGTAGCGAAGCCAGTGAATAAACACCGACTAAGTATGTTACCGCGACCTACCGCCTGTAGCGAGGCCAGTGAACATACAACGACTAAATGTGTTACAACGACCTACCGCCTGTAGCAAGGCCAGTGAACATACAACGACTAAATATGTTACAACGACCTACCGCCTGTAGCGAGGCCAGTGAACATACAACGACTAAATGTGTTACAACGACCTACCGCCTGTAGCGAGGCCAGTGAACATACAACGACTAAGTGTGTTACAACGACCTACCGCCTGTAGCAAGGCCAGTGAACATACGACTAAATGTGTTACGACGACCTATCACCCGTAGCGAGGCCAGTGAACATACAACGACTATGCGTGTTATGACGGCCTACAGCCTATAGCGAGGCCAGTAAACGTAGACCGACTGAACGTGTTACGGCGACCTACCGCCTGTAGCGAGGCTAGCAGCTCTTCCTCCCCGTCTTCCCCCGGCACGTTCCCGTTCAACCACGGCGTCCACTCACTCGTGGGCGGCGCTTTAATGGCAAGCAAAGTTTTATCGTTTCGTTATGATAACACAACACAGCTGCACAAATGTGTTCGATATATATATATATATATATATACATATATATACATATACATATATATATATATATATATATATATAACATAACATTGAAATTGACGTAGGAATCATGAACACCCATATGACAATGTTAACGAATAAAATCAGTTAGCGAGGTTTTCCGTTCATGTTCATTGTCAAATGATGTTATATTGTGTAAGTCGTGTGTATTATACGTGTATGTATCAACACATTGACCGCCCAAAGGTGTGTGAACGAAGCAGGTAGCTTTTGAATGAACAGTTCAATGTGTATAACAAATCGTCGAGGAAGGTCGTGAGTCAATCGTGTTCCGACGGGGCGGATCTTCTAATGTATATAGGCCGTCATCATGCTGTCTGACCTAAGGTCACACCTTCTAATGCAGCCCGCCGTCACGTAGACTGTTTCCTCTCCAAATACTTAAATTCCAACCACAACAAATGGTTCCTTAAAACACATTTGAGCGGTCACCTATTTGATACAGAATCACATAGCGTGTGTTCGTGGCGTGCATGCCTGATTTGTGTGTGTTCGTGTACGGGTGTATACGTTCATATACTATTTGCATATGTTCACATACACTCTAATGTCTGCGCACTATTTGAAATTAATGGATATTTAAAACGGTGACGTCATAATACAATCAACTTACCGTCCACGAAATAACGGGTCACATGCACTGGCTCCTAGGCACAACTGCCCTCAGGGAGTTAGTAAATATACGCACTCACAAATAAACATAAATAATCCGGCGCAACTCACGTATTTATTAGTTAGAATTACCGGGTGTGAAGGCAAGTTGGTCACAGCAAAATATATTTGTATACGTTGAAATTTTATAACAGTTTTCAAAGCGGATTAGCCGGTGTTGAGAACGAATAGGTGAAAGCGAATTGTTTCGAATAGATGTAACGTCATTGTCATTTCACCGCTTCCTTGCCTCCGTACCCGAAACCGTTCCCACGGGGGACACCACCAAATAATGAGTTAAAACAAAATATCCTTGGTGGACTTCTCGGGGACCGCCTCATGATGGTAACGACTGTCAGCTTCCATTTACTACTTTTAGTGTTTCTTATGAATTATGTAAAATCGCATGTTTGAAATCAACAAGTGAAGCCGACTCAAATACAATTGTGGAGAATCAAAGCAATCGTGAAAAAGGTATCGATTATATAATAATATGCAAATAAATGTCGTTGTGAGCTGAACACCTTCTGCGCAGTAATAACACCTGAAAACAAAGAGAAATATATCATAAACAAGTATTTCAATGGTCAAAACGTCAAAGTAAATGTCGTCTGACTTACAATTAGTGTGCTAGCTAAAGAGAGCTGTCTGAAAGATGGCAGTCAGCGCTCACCAGTTACCGAGTGAAGAGCGAATAAAACAGGGCTGTGTGAAAGATGTCTGTCAGCGCTCACCAGTTACCGAGTGAAGAGCGAATAAAACAGAGCTGTGTGAAAGATGTTAGTCAGCGCTCAACAGTTACCGAGGGAAGAGCGAATAAAACAGAGCTGTGTGAAAGATGTCAGTCAGCGCTCACCAGTTACCGAGTGAAGAGCGAATAAAACAGAGCTGTGTGAAAGATGGCAGTCAGCGCTCACCAGTTACCGAGTGAAGAGCGAATAAAACAGAGCTGTGTGAAAGATGGCAGTCAGCGCACATCAGTTACCGAGTGAAGAGCGAATAAAACAGAGCTGTGTGAAAGATGGCAGTCAGCGCTCACCAGTTACCGAGTGAAGAGCGAATAAAACAGAGCTGTGTGAAAGATGGCAGTCAGCGCTCACCAGTTACCGAGTGAAGAGCGAATAAAACAGAGCTGTGTGAAAGATGGCAGTCAGCGCTCACCAGTTACCGAGTGAAGAGCGAATAAAACAGAGCTGTGTGAAAGATGGCAGTCAGCGCACATCAGTTACCGAGTGAAGAGCGAATAAAACAGAGCTGTGTGAAAGATGGCAGTCAGCGCACATCAGTTACCGAGTGAAGAGCGAATAAAACAGAGCTGTGTGAAAGATGGCAGTCAGCGCTCACCAGTTACCGAGTGAAGAGCGAATAAAACAGAGCTGTCTGAAAGATGGCAGTCAGCGCACATCAGTTACCGAGGGAAGAGCGAATAAAACAGAGCTGTGTGAAAGATGGCAGTCAGCGCACATCAGTTACCGAGTGAAGAGCGAATAAAACAGAGCTGTGTGAAAGATGGCAGTCAGCGCTCACCAGTTACCGAGTGAAGAGCGAATAAAACAGAGCTGTGTGAAAGATGGCAGTCAGCGCTCACCAGTTACCGAGTGAAGAGCGAATAAAACAGAGCTGTGTGAAAGATGGCAGTCAGCGCTCACCAGTTACCGAGTGAAGAGCGAATAAAACAGAGCTGTGTGAAAGATGGCAGTCAGCGCACATCAGTTACCGAGTGAAGAGCGAATAAAACAGAGCTGTGTGAAAGATGGCAGTCAGCGCTCACCAGTTACCGAGTGAAGAGCGAATAAAACAGAGCTGTCTGAAAGATGGCAGTCAGCGCACATCAGTTACCGAGGGAAGAGCGAATAAAACAGAGCTGTGTGAAAGATGGCAGTCAGCGCACATCAGTTACCGAGTGAAGAGCGAATAAAACAGAGCTGTGTGAAAGATGGCAGTCAGCGCTCACCAGTTACCGAGTAAAGAGCGAATAAAACAGAGCTGTCTGAAAGATGGCAGTCAGCGCTCACCAGTTACCGAGGGAAGAGCGAATAAAACAGAGCTGTGTGAAAGATGGCAGTCAGCGCTCACCAGTTACCGAGTGAAGAGCGAACAAAATAGAGCTGTCTGAAAGATGGCAGTCAGCGCTCTCCAGTTACCGAGTGAAGAGCGAATAAAACAGAGCTGTGTGAAAGATGGCAGTCAGCGCTCACCAGTTACCGAGTGAAGAGCGAATAAAACAGAGCTGTGTGAAAGATGGCAATCAGCGCTCACCAGTTACCGAGTGAAGAGCGAATAAAACAGAGCTGTGTGAAAGATGGCAGTCAGCGCTCACCAGTTACCGAGTGAAGAGCGAATAAAACAGAGCTGTGTGAAAGATGGCAGTCAGCGCTCACCAGTTACCGAGGGAAGAGCGAATAAAAACAGAGCTGTGTGAAAAATGGCAGTCAGCCCACACCAGTTACCGAGTGAAGAGCGAATAAAACAGAGCTATGTGAAAGATGGCAGTCAGCGCTCACCAGTTACCGAGTGAAGAGCGAATAAAACGGTAATGGAAATGTGTTTATAATAATGGAGTAAAATCAGTGAATATTAATTGTTATGTTTTCTATTAGTTCCATAGCTCGCCTTGATGCATAACACGTTTTATCTACATCCTTCATTCGCATTTTTGTTACGATAATTGTTTTAACTTATTGCAGTAATCTTTACAATCCGCATTAGTACAAGTATAGCTTTGGATAACGGAATAATGCAAAATATGCCTGGGATTAGGCTTACAAAATCTTTCTCTTTCCGAATTATATAACGCCACTAGAAACATTTCCCCTTCCACGACTGTTGTCTCCATCCTTTATGCTGCTTTGACGTCATATGTTTTCTTCTCGACACTGTTGTATGTGTCAAGTCCTGGTGGTACGACCGACAGGTCGAACAGAAGCAGTACACTGTTGGTATTTGTTAATTCATATAACCAGTAGAAAATATGACCGATGAGGGTCATAACACGTTTACATATTTTATCATTCATGTGGCCATAGTAGCAGAAAGCGAACAGGAGCTATTAGAAAAGTTGGAGGAATGGAACAGTGTTCAAGAATCACGCACTGAGAATGAGCCTGGAGAAGATAGGAATGCGCATTGTACATCAGGTTGGATGGAAAGGAAATCAAGCAAGTGGACGGCTTCTTGTAACTTTGAGGAATGGTTGCGCCGGATAGGCGTTCAGAGGTAGAGGTACGACGTCGAATACAAGCAGGAACGAATGTTTGGAGAAAGGTAGAGGGAGCCATGGTGGACAGAAAGATCTCGATAAAGTTGAAAGGGAAAGTCTGAGAGCGTGTGTTAAACATGCATGTCTATATGGTCTGGAGACAGTGGCATTGACCTAACAACAACAAGAGAAGCTGCAAGCTTGCGAGAACAACTGGGTTAGAAGAATAGCAAGAACAAAGAGGGTAGACAGAAGAAGGAAGAACGACCTAAGTAAAGAGGTTATAATGTCATGCAGCCTAACAGGAGGATTACTGAGAAGCTGGATGAATTGGTCAGACTACTTAACAATGATGGATGCAGGAAAAAATAGCAAGGAGAGCAGAGGCTGAAAAACTCAAAGGATATATGAATAGGGGAAGGTCACGTCTGAGATGGGAGGACTGCCCGAGGAGGGATTTGATAAGATCGGGGGAGGATGAAAGATGGAGAGAGGGAGCTATGGATGGACACGTTTGGAAAGAAAAGCACAGCGAGTGACTCGGCAACACTGCACCTCACCCTCACCTCTGTACAGCCGGGAACAAGGAGGAGAACAACAACATAATTTAAACTCAATAAAACGCATAAAAAATACATAAAATATCCTATACAAAATATTAGTCTTTCAAGTCGATGAAAATATCACATTCCGCCTATTCATTTCGCATGTAGCTAGACCAGTGGACGGAGGTAAATATGTTTACGCCTCGAGCTTCAGAAAAGAACATTCGTTACATAGAACAAAAACAATGATTCCGCACAAACGTACCTTTGTCGCATTTAGAGAGATTCGTCATTTTTCGCTGCATTGCATCGAGCGAGCAGAGAAAAATAGTTGCAGGCCATTGAACCGCTCCGGCCGCGAACTGAAGCCATCTCTGTAGCGCAGAGGCAGAGGTTGATGTGACTCTGGCGACATCTGTCTGTAGGCGAGCAACAGCTGCAGTGGGGAGGCTCGGATGTCAACACTTGGCTTTGTTTCCTGTCGCGCTGTCGTCGGCGCGCGCTCAATGGTTATAGGCGCGGCAGACACTAGAGTTGTTGATCCATAAAAGCTGCGTCGATTTCATTGTGCGAACACAATGACGACGGGACGAGGTGGCAGTGCTTGGAAGATGCTTCACATGGCTGCGTTCAGCGGCAGTCGATGCGGAGAGATGTTTGGGTGCGTGTCGTCATACCTGCAGTCTGGTGACTGTTGGAACTCACGTTTCTATGTAGATTGCAGGAGCGGATCTAGGATTTGACCGATGGGCTGGGCGCAGCGATATTAAGCCTATGAACAACTTTATTGAATAAAATAAACAGTAGTGGCCTCGATATGGATCCTTGGGGCACACCGTATATTACATTTATAAAATTGAATTTATTCTAATCAATATACTGCAACTAGATTACAAAGGTAACTTAAACGATGCATCCATCGAGCTTCCGTCGCCTGTCAGTGGTCGACGTAGGCGCCATCTGACGTCTAAACATACACTATTTCCGGTCTGAAAAATTATATTTTACCTTTAAAATCGAAGACTTATTGTTCGGTATTATACCGTCGTACAGTGGTTTCTATATATATGTTGTAAAACTGACATTTTGTTTTCATCGCCAACACATATGTTTCATCGATTATTAAGACACATATGGTAATATCAATAACACGTTTAGTACGGATATTATTTTGAAACAAACAAATGTGTCGGTGTCTTTACGGTGTTCATTTAACCAATAGTCGTGTTCTGAGGTCGGCCGTAGGCAGTGCAACTACATTTAACAACGTTCTCAATTTTGGTAAGTACATCTTTTATTAGTGCGGAAGTACTACTACAACAAGGATTGATCCGAAATTACTGAAATAGAATTAGCAAAAAAGGCATGTCAAAGAAATACACGAATGCAACATATACCACGTCAATGAAGATCAATTCGTCTATTATGATCCGTGTTAATTGCAACGCCTTCGATTCTTTTAATTCATTGAATGTTTTGTTGAAACGTCGTTCGATTCTTGTAATCTCATCAATTTTAGTTGTGTGTGTTTAATAAAGTGAATGTTCGTGTGTATTGTCATCGATTATGTAATGCAATTAAAATGTAACGTAATGTAATGTAAAGTAATGGGTGTTCGTTCACGTAATGTCAACTATTCTTGATATGTAGTGATTGTCTATGCATGACGTCATCTATTCTTGTAATATTACAATGTTCACTGGAAATATAATATATATTTTTGATGTAGAAAGTGTTAATGTGAGTGTTTATGTGTAACTTCATCTATTCTTGTATGTAATAAATGTTTGTGTGTAACGTTATCGATTCTTGTAATTTAATAAGTGTTTATGCGTAACGTCGTTGATTCTTGTAATGTAGTGACTCCTTGTGCGTAACGTAATCTATTGCTGTGATGTAACATTTTACAAACATTTTATTCCGCTCACTCGTTCCCAAGTAACATGTAACGGGATCGTATTGTACACCAACCACCAACAGTCTTGCATTAAGCACACTTTACTAAAACCACTACCATTATTTGATCAACTAAAGATTGTCAGTGCATATGTCACAGAGCCACGGAGGGCGTGACACATTAATGTCATTGTGAGATCACAAGTTCGTATCACTGTAGTGGCGTTCACGGAACTGTCACACTGTCACGAGACAAATAAAAGATAAAAAGGTAAGTTCTTATATAGCACAGTATCCAGCGTTCAATTTACTTCCTGGCTCAATTGAACACCATCTCAACTTCTCTGGGAAGCATCCGGCCTCGCTGCAATTAATGCGTGAAGACTATTCGTACATAAATATCCACCACTGTATTTAGCCAGGTACTCATTTATACAGCTGAGTGAACTGGAGCAAAGTAGAGTGAACGAACGTGTCCAATCTTCGACGCTGCAGCACATGATTCGAACCCGGGTACTCTCGATCGAGAATCCGAAGCTCTAGCCACAGCACCGCTGCGCTCCACAATTCTCCACGTTGTGATTGCGTTTGCCGACACGTTGTAGTACGACAACGTGTGACACGTCTGGAGAGGTGTCGTTGTCGGCGTGGCGTGTGAGATGTGCCGGCGGCGCTACTCAAAGCGCACCCGTCGTCCCTTCGCGTGGGCTCCGAGGACGATGTCGTCTAGACGCCTCAACTGCTCGCTGAGTCGCTCCAGAGTCTTCTCGTAGCCGTCGTCTTCCTTCCCTGGAACTGACAACGTCGTCGTGTCGACCATCATTTCGTCCGTCACAGTTATTATCATTATTATATTATTATTTGTAATAGTTGTTGTTATTGTTGTTGTTGTTGTTGTTGGTGTTGTTGTTGTTGTTGTTGTTGTTGTTGCTGTTGTTATTGTTGTTGTTGTTGTTGTTGTTGATGATGCTGCTGATGCATATTCTAACATATTTACATAAGAACATTGTTGTGGTTTACGAGTATATCTAAGAGTATTACTATGGTAGAAATGGTGTGAATGACGGATACTACGGTAATATATAGTTACCTTTCCTGTGTCGTTTGTTTCGTGAAAAGAAGCCTAATATCTGACGCTGAAGGAAGCATACAATATCATAACGCCCGTCAGTCGTCACCGGCGCATTTCGTGTCTGAAACAAGACGACAAGTATTGGAGCAGCGCTCCTTACTCGTATTTTTAGTATTCGAAGTATTCGTTAGAAGTACTGTTTAGTACCAAAATACTCTTTACCCATACTCTTTACTAATCAAAATATGCTCTGCTAATTACTCGTACTCTTCAGTACTCGTTGATATTCGTTACTCGTAAGCCTGCTGTTTAGTAGCTTACATGACGTATAGTTACTCATATTAATAAGTAGTCAAAGTACTTATATGTATGTGTCTTTCTATCCACGTATCTATACATAGTGCGTGCGTACGTCAGCCTCTAGTTCTTTATGCAGTCCTCGCTTGTTACCATTAATTAATGTCATCGAAATATTATAATTTCGTAAAGTTGCAGATATTTGGTATTCAAACAGTCTATTTCTTGTATTCATGCAGCAGCCTGTGACCGTCTTAAATGACGTCACTCTGCCATAGTTAACAAGGCCTATGATGTCGTGACGCGCACAGACCTGCGTGTAGCCCATGAGGAGGATGCCGAGGAAGACGTTGACGAGGATGAAGAAGACAATAACACTGAAGGTGATGAAGAACAACTGGACGAGGACACTGCAACATACACGATTCAGCCGACTGTGAGAATGTCAGAGATCACGGCACGGCTAGGTATATCATACCAGAAAACACAACGGGTTTGCTCCTTTACAAGGCAATCGTCACTGATAACATACGTAACGATTTACTCTAATGGAATAGAACAATCGATGTGTTATTGGTCTAAGACACTACGGTAATAAGTAAACAATATCGTAATATTTAACTCTAATTTGGCAAGGCCCTTTTGTCCCATAGCAAAACATTCTAGAGAATATATTCCAAGCAGTACCCAGCGCTCAGGACTGCTCAAAGCGCTTTCACTTTACTCCTTGGCTGACCTGCTCAATCGAACACAATCTCAACTTCTCTGGGAAGCTTTCAGACTCGCTGCAATTAATGCATGAAGACTATTCGTACACAAATAGCCACCACTATCTATAGCCAGGTACTCATACATATAGCTGAGTGAAGAGAAGCAATGTAGTCCAAGGTTCGACACAGCTGCATAGGATTCGAACCCAGGTTCTTTCAGGCGAGAGTCCGAAGCTGTTACCGTAGGACAATAGTATTTTGTACTATAGAATGTTTTAGAACGTCTTAGAATGCTATAAAAAATATGTTTGCCATAGTTGTTTACATAATTCTATAGAATATTGGATACAATTAGAAGAAAAAAAATTATGTGACCATATAAGTTATATTTAATTATAGAAGTTCATAGAATTCTATAGAATGCTTAATGCCACGTAACTTTTTATTCGAATTCTACAGAACTGTTTTATTTTTATATAAATTTCTTTAGAATTCTATGTAATTTTTGCTAAGGGATTAGTAAAGTTTCCCTTAGGAACGAGGACTGCGGCGGACGGGACGAGAGAAAGACGAGTGTGACTCCGTACAAACCTGTTCACTTGTCCCGTGATGTTGACGAGATCGAACTTGCCGATGAGCATGGAGAATAGGGTCTGGAAGCTGATGAAAAAGGTGGAGAACGTTCTTCTCTCCCGCCCAAGCACCAGGTAGCCACTCATGGCGAACGCAACGAACACCGTGCCGAAGATGACCCCGAAGCTCGTGAGGTCAGCGCGTACGCGCCGCAGCGTCCTGGCGAACTGGCTGATGTGCTTGTTGAAGCGGAGGGTGCGCAGAAACTTGACGTTGGCGAGGAAGACGATGGCGCCGACTAACATCGTCAATCGGTTGTCGTACGCAGCCAGGGTGCTGTAGTTCGTATAGGCTTCTGTGGACAGAATACTTCGTCTATCAACATCACGAACGCATCGAGGTTTCTTTATTGTCAGTGTATATTTGTATTTCTGACAATCGTGGGTGCCGAAACCGAGGGGCATGGAGGGAAGCTGAGCCCCTCCGCCCAGTATTTTAGTGGGGACTGGAGATAGGATTAGCCCCCCCCCCATATTTAGGGAAGGAGTGCATTTTTGGTTGTATTTTGGTGGGGGCTGGATATAGGATTAGCCCCCAATACTTAGGCATGTAGGTATTTTTGGTGCAATTTGAGTTTTTTTGTGATCGTGAAGGTAGGTTTAAGCGAGCCTCAAGAGGGTGCCAATGAAAGTGTTCGGAGAGCCTGGAGGTAGTTTTGGCGAACCTCAAGGGAATGCAATTGGAGGTGTTTTAGAGAGCCTGAAGGTGAGGGGTATTGGTTAATCTCACGGGCGAATGGTATAGTTTAATGTTTCTGGTGAGCAACCCTCCCCTGTCTTCCGATGTCATGATCCGACTGCGGAGTGGTGCTGAAGCCCCGGCCCAGCCCACCAAATATTAATATCGTTCCGACACCAGTTACGATACAACAACTGACCTGCGATACAACAACTGACCAGCAAAGCCACATGCAGCATGTACATTGTTGGGCTATCGAACGTCCAATGATTGTGTTCATACGTGTGCGGCTTGCACTTTTAAGATATTTTGCAAATTAACGCTAATATAAATTTTGTATCGTAAACACCACCATAGGTCCCACCCACTTATTGGTGGGAGGGGGTAAACCATTGTTAAACGCATAATGTTTGGTCTTTGCGTCCTTGTGATGCCACCCCTAACGTAACTGTAGAATCACACCTACCTCTGTCTTTCTTCAAACGACTCAAGATGACCCTACTGAGGGATTCTCTAATTGCGTACATTGCGACGGCTACGAACGACGACACTATGACGGAGATTTCTATGTAGTTCCAAGGTTCTTTGAAGTAATTTCGGCGCTGATTCTTCAGCTTGATGAATTCGCGTATGACTTGATAGATGAGGATGAAGACAAAGATGAACTGAGCGCCGACGAGCACTGTGCCGATGCTGCCCACGCCGCTGTATACGTGGAACGATTCGACTCGAGGGTTACGCAGGAGGCCGCCTTTAGTTGCCGACAAACGGAACAATCTTCACTGTATATATATTCGTCACAGTAGTTGTCTCGAACTTCTCAGTATGAATGAATGTGTTTATTTCACAATATGTAATACGTGAAACATTAAACATATCGACCAAATACAAACGAAATTTAGATGGGGATCAAAATTGAAGTCTTTCGGCGTATACAAATTATTTCTTCTGCAAAACAAACTCGTGACTGATAACATCATTACTTAATTTGCACAGATACATAGAATAGAAAACACACACACACACACACACACACACACACACACACACACACACACACACACATATATATATATATATTATATATATATATATATATACATATATATATATACATATATATACATATATATATATATATATGTGTATGTATGTGTATGTATGTATATGTATATATATATATATATATATATATACATATACATACACATACACATACACATACACACACACACACACACACACACACATATATATATATATATATATATTACCCCCTATGTATATATATATATGTGTGTGTGTATATATATATATATATACACTTGTTTATATATAAAGGAGTATATATACATACGATTATAATTTAATCGAATGCAGTGTAGACCCTACTTGTTATCAAAACAAAAATGCTCTTGTACTTTGCTTTGCTTCTTGTTTTGGCATATTGTTTTAAATCGGTTGGCAATTTATTCCAAAGTTTTGGCCCTTTAATGGTAACGTCGAATGACATACTCGAAGTTTTGCAATACTTCACAGTAGACCGACAGCTCTTTGTTTCCACAATCGGCGTCGTTTTACGGTAATGTCCCACTCCACATATTAATATATATTTATGAAACACCAATTCAAATTCCAAGATGATATTTACAGTTTACCATAACAAAAAGTCTCAGCTTAATTTCTTTCAAACGTGCCATTTTTTACTGATTGCCTCACCCGTGGAAGTGAACTCCGTCAGAAGGTTGATGTAAGCGAACAGGTTGACGTTGGGGTTGTAGACCGTGAATTCGATGAAGACGGCGCGCGTGTACACGTCTATCCAGTCGGTGGCGTTGAGCTGGAAGATGAGACGGTCGGCCTTTCTGCGAGACGTGCCCAGGTCGGCGACATAGCCCCCGCCCCCGTATAGTACCTGCAGACCGGACGTCGGCAAACCCTGCAAGGCAGTCAGGCATGTCGTTTTATCCTCGCACGTTGGTGAAAGGATCTTGTTTATTAAAAGATTATGATGATTATTATTATTATTATACATTTTATTATTGCGCATATTAAGTATAATCTGGTCGACATGTTTAACTTGAATGTGGGACAAACATGGATATGCAAATAAATCAGTGGCATTAGATCAGTTGAAAAACCAAAATCTGGGCAGTTCCATAAGTTTTAAAGTCTAATCGAGGGCCTTGAATAATTTGCAAGATCTAATTGAGGACATCGAAAAAGATACACATAAAAAGTTTAATAAATGGAGGGTTAATAACGCAAGAAACTTGAAAACTAAGAGGAGATGAACTTTAAATTTTGTATTGATTGGTTATGAAAATACCAATAACAGTTTCGTCAGACTTAATTTGCAGATTAAAATAACTGGAGAGTGCGAAACAGTAATCCAACAATTCACACAAAAAATAATTCTCAAAACGTTCATTACTCGGAGCAACGTTTGTATAAAAAAATACTTACCCAGCGAATAAAAACACATCTCACACCGCACACGTTTCACATCGTGTTCCAGACATATCTGAAATACCTATCTGAAATAATGTTGAAACATCAATCGTATTGTTCTTTATAAAACCAATCAATATTGTCTTCAGGTATTTACTTAGTAAATGTGTCCACAAACATCAGGCATGTGTGACCAACCTGCAGCTCGAACATGCCGTGATATTTGTAGGTCATCGCGAGTCGTGACTTGTTCGTGTCGTTGTCCAAGATGGACCAACCTATTGAGAAGTTGCGTTTTTCTTCACTGAACAGGTAGTAGTCGCCTCGGCATTGCCGCACGTGCTTTCTCAGGATGTCAACGACGTCGCACGAGTCTACAAGCAGTATGGCATGTGTATAACTGCCAATACACACACGGTCACACGCACGCACGCACGCACTCACACACGCTCAAACGCACACACGCACGCACACACACGCACGTATACACGCACGCACACATACACACACGCATACAACGCGTTTATACGAATAAAACAACAAAATCCTGACTCACTCAGTAAATTTAAAATTTAAATAATAAACTCAAATATTTACGACAAACTTAACACATATACTCATGCGGATCCGAATGAAAATTACAATATCCTCGATGAAAATGTTGTTGCAGCTATGGATAAATGTCTACCTATTAAAGTAATTAAATTTAACAAATGTAAACATAAGAAAACTCCTTGGATTACCAAGGTCAGTATTATGTCGATAAAGTTAAGAAACAAATTGTATTCGAGAATGAAACAGACTCACGTAAATACAGAGCACTATCGTAAACTGAAAACTAACTTGCATACAATTCTTAAAAGTAATATTATATTAGCTAAGCAAATGCATTATCAATCCAGTTTTGAAAACCATAAACATGATGTTAAAAAGACGTGGTGTTTAATTAAAGAAATTATTCAGAAAAGTCAAAACAAAGAACGATTTCCAGATTTGTTCAAAATCGATGGGTAAATAATTAGCGACAACTGCATTATTGCAAACAGATTTAATGCATTTTTTACTAATGCTGGTCCTACTGTAGCCTCTAAAACAACTTCAACTGAAGGTAAATCATAAACGATTACCTGAAAAATTCGATATTTTCAACATTCAGCTTTAACCCAATTGACATGGAAACTACAGTTAATATAATTTATGGTTTATCTCCTAAATCGAGTTGTAGAAAAGACGGTATAACAACACAATTACTAAAATTAATTTAAAAAAAATAGCAATACTGCATTGCTAATATTATTTTTCTAACTCTAATTTTTAATCAACCAATAATAACTGGTATATTTCCAGACAATTTTGCAAAAGTCATACCGCTTTTAAAAAAAGGTGATGTTCCTGACTTTTGACAATTATCGTCCTATTTCTATCCTGCCAGTGATTTCAAAAAATTATGAAAGGGTTATGTTTGATAAAATCCACGACTACTACCAATCCAAAGCGTTATACTACAATAGCCAATATGGGTTTAGAAAGAAACATTCTATTGCACTCGAAATTACGGACAGAATTACGCAAGAATTTAATAAATTGGCTGCTCCAATAAATATAATATACCTTGATTTATCAAAAGCATGACATAATTGGTCATAATATATTGGTACAGAAGTTAAATTACTATGGATTAAAGACAAGGATCTGGACCTTTGTAAAATTTATTTACAAAATCGTAAGCAGTACGTAGAAATTGAAAATGTTAAGTCTAAGGAAACAGTCATCAACATTGGTGTCCCTCAAGGTTCAATTTTAGGTCCACTCTTATTTATTACATACATAACTGACATAGCACTTTCTATTGATCTTTTCAAATTCATAACGTATGCTGACGATACCACCCTTATTAGTACACTAAATACATTTAACGATTCAGAAGGCCAAATGCGAAGTGAAAATATTAACAAAGAACTAAAAAAGATTAGTAATAAACTGTCACTAAATGCCAAAAAGACTAAATTCATCAGTTTTTATATGCCTCAAAAGAAAGTAGAATATCCTGTGTTACAAATAGATGGGGCATACAGTGAACGTGTAAATGATTTCAATGTTTAGGCATCACAATAAATAACCATTTAAACTGGCAGAGTCATACAAAGAAATGAGCAAATAAAATGTATACAACAATAGGCATATTAAATAACAGTTTTTACCACTTAATACATTATATATTATGTACAATGCTCTTACTCTCCCTCTTATTAATCATGGCTTACTATTATGGGGTCATCAGGCACATGACATTTTTAAATTACAGAAAAAACCAATACGAACAATGTCCTTAAGTAAATATAATGTTAACACAAGTCCTATTTATAAAAGACTTCAGTTGTTAAAGTTGGATGACATTTATAAAATCCAACAATTAAAATTGTACAACAAATTAATTAACAATCTTTTACCCTAATACGTCAATGTTATTGCCAACACACGTCTATGATATTCATCAGCACTACACACGTGAAAGAAATAATATGTCCAGAGTCAAATATGAATTTTCAAAAGAATGCATTAGACACAACGTAATAAAGACAGTTAACAATACACCAAGTATTATCATTAACACAATTTACACCCACAGTCTATATGGGTTTTTTCACAAACACAAAAAACTTTTATTTTAAATTATGAATCCAGTTGTTGTATTCATAATTGCATTATTTGTAATTCATAATAGGCATTGAAATGTATACCTAAGTATCGATATGTGCGTCAATGTGTACACGAGTACGTATGATAGTCTTTATATTATGTTATGTTGATACATTGAGTAATAACCAACTATAAAAACAAGTCATATGCTATTCTGATTTCATGTAAATTTTGTTGTTTGTTTATATTTATTGGGTGGCTCCTGTGCTAGCGAAATTATATATCTTAATGGGAGACTCCCGACCTTAACTATTGCTTACGTTATTCATTGTATATGTATTCGTATTTATAGGTCAAATATATTGCTTCTGAGTTCTGAGTGGTCTAGTGTAGGGTGAGGTGACGTGTGGTGCGTTTGTGTGGACCTGTGGACCATGATCTAAAACTAGGCCATTTTGTGTTCAAACACTAGCCGTATTCTACTGTTTTATGGTCAACACCTCTCTTGCTGCCCAGCCCACATTATTTTTGTTTTGTTCAGATTCATCGTCTCAGGCGACATGCTTCACATATAATTATTATATTTGAATGTAGGGGTCTACTTGAATTGGCAAGAACATGAAAAAACCGCGTTTTAAATATCGTATCAAAATCACGTTAATCAGTTTACCAGGTTTCACCCGGACTTGTCTCATGCGCACTGGGCCGACGCGGAATGACGTCATATCCGTGAGGAATGCTCGTACTCGTCGAGTAGTTGGATGGCCGGCGTAGTTCCACTCGTTGTAGGTGAGTGGCACCACCGTCTCACGACACCAACGCCAGAATGTCGTTCGGTTGACCACCTGCAACAGAAGGCGTCGTATAATCAAGTCTGATCACCAACTGGACTTAAGTTTGTCATTACATATGTATATATATATATTGGTTCAAGCAGACATGTATTTTAAGAAAAGCCTGAAAACATCAGAGAAATAGGCGCAGTAACAGATCAATCGTCAGCATAAACGACACGGCACCTTCCATGATCATAACATCACACTAACGTCACGCGAAAGAAGTGAATTAAGTATGATATGGCGTGAGGTGAGCTGTCTACCGTCATCAAATCTCACCAACGTAACATCGAATAAAATGAACCAACTACTGCATCGAGAGGTGCTTTAAAAGGAAGCAGTTCAAATTTTGCATTTATCAATTAATATAATGTTCTTCAGACTAAAATAACTATGTTGAATGTATACTGCCCGCCAAATTGTGTTTAGTATGCCTGTAGCAACGTTCGCAATTTGGAAGGTACGGAGCATGTGTAAATGGTAAACAAAACATCCAGTTTCAAAGCAAGGTTTATTGGCAATACTGTTCAAGAGGGTTGAATTAACCGCAATACCCTTTGATGTTCAACAATATCCCATTTTTCCACGTTCAACAGAGCAGACTTCCTGTTATAAATGTCAACGCTGCTAAGAGGAACAGACTGTCTCCCGTTACCACAAGGCACTTGCCACTGACCCTCGATGATTTATATGTTCCGTTGGCACCGTTGTACAACTTTCCGATGTCCGCATTCATCATGTAGACAGTGTCGTTCTTCGTGCCCCACGCGATGAAGCTGACTACACAGAGGAAGAGCACGTAAGATACGATCTCTTTGATAGCGCTCCACATCCTCTTCTCGTAGATGCGCTGTCTTCTTGCGCGCGCCAACGTCCTGCTGCTCGGGGGCTCTAATGTTGTCCCAGATCGGTTGATTCCTGAGCCAACACACACATTGACATTCGCGGTGATCACAACTGCATGTGGTCGCCAGTAATACTTATATTAAAGTAAACGTAAAGGTAAGTTCTTATATAGCGCAGTATCCAGTCATCAGGACTGCTCAAAGTGCTTTACACTTTACTCCCTGGCAGATCTGTTCAATCAAACACCATCTCGACTTCTCAATAAACAAACAAACGACCAGTACAACAAATACCAGCACGGTAATTACGGACACAACAACAACAACGATTAAAAATTGATAATTCAATAACAATAAATTTGGTGCATCATTGCAGCAACCATCACCAATGTCACCATAACACCACAATATTTGTTTTAAAATATATTAATTAATTTGTCTAAACTGAAAGATCACAAATATCTCAGTGCACAAAATCTCCTAACAACAATTAATAACTTAGACTGGACACATTCTACGTGAGCACGACACAAATAACGACTAGTGCTGTTCGTCTTACAAGAGTCAGGTCACCAAGGGATACTAACCGACGTCGACAGGAGTTGCCTGTTCGCTGAACGCTTCCGATTTACTCTTCTCAGTCAAGTTCTCCTCCAACGTGTGGAAGAGAAGAGCCATAACCATCGCCATGAACACAACCTGCAGGAGAACTAGTGAAATAAGCACAGCATACCAAGCACATAAGATAGCGTGTGTACAGGTGAGAGGACTGGTAGACGTACAGGTGATAGGACGGTTAGACGTTCAGGTGATAAGACAGGTAGATGTACAGGTGATATGACAGATAGTCCGTGCAGGTGATAGGACAGGACATGTAGAAGTAAGGTGAGAGGACATGTAGACGTACAGGTGAGAGGACAGATATTCCGTACAGGTGAGAGAACAGATAGGTGAATATGTGAGAGGAAAGGTAGACGTACACGTGAGAGAACAGGTAGATGTACAGGTGAAAGGACAAGTAGATTTACAAGTGAGATCAAGTAAACATACAGATAGAACATTCGGTTGGCCTGTGCCCCGGCTCCAGTACAAACTGGTACAACGGCATTACCTTAAGGGGCTGGACGAGAAGCACTGACTCGACGAACGAGTAGACGAGGGCCAATAACCACTCCTCCGACGTTTCTTTGCCAAAGTGGAAGGTGTAGGCGATGACGAAGAACGCTGACACAGCAATGGTGCAGGCCGCAAGAACCCACGCCACGTAGACGCACCAATTGGGTAAAGGATACGGCTGCCTCCACCATGCCAGCGACTTCGGGGTCTCCGTCTGAGTTTGTCGTCGATTCCCTGCTTCGTTCCGTGCATCAAACTGGGAGCCGTCATCGGTACGAGTGAGTCCCGAGCCCTCCCTCTTAGGTTCCTTCCTGCAAGGTTGTTTATCGCCTTCCCAATCGGCGGGCTTGCTCTTGCGGAAGAGCTGGACAATGAGGAGGTTGACGGGGATGACGACGAGGGAGCTGTAGATGGACACGATGAAGGACGCCGCACTATAGACGAATGGGCCGAGGCGGACGGTTTGGTCGTGTTTCACGTGCTCACTCCTGAAGAACATCGCGTTCGCCAGCATCGTTGTAAAGAGGAGCAACACGCAGCACGTGAGGCGCTGGTGGAAACAAACATAGAAACACCGATGTAAGCCAAACAGCGGGTCCAATAGCAACTCATCTTATACAAGTGATATATACAACGTACTGGTCGTTGATTCCAATTACACCACGTCCCTGGCGCAAAGTAAAAGGGTTTAGATGCATGACGATAACGAAGCTATGCAATAGTGTTCTCTTCAATGAGACTATAAATTGTTTGATTAGGTTAACACAACAAAGTAAACCAATCAATCTTCACTTCACTTTTCCTATAACCCGTAAGGATCGTTCGGGCACCACTGACGACTTCTTAACCAGCGCTCTCCACGATTCCCTTTTCTCCACAGCCCTCCGGAAGTCGGCGAACTCCAGTCCCGCCCACTCTTTGATGTTGTCTTCCAATCTCTTTTTCTGTCTACCTCTTCCTCTCCCCTCTCACAGTACCTTGCAAGATGGTCTTTGCAAGGCCAGATGATCGTGATAACTTTGACCTCTGTGTTGATGCCTTGTGTGCTGTTTGTCATCAGTTTGGTCTTTTCGGCGCTGATCTCCATGCCGTATACTGTAGAGGTTTTGTCCAAGCACTCCGCCAAGTTGACTAGTTCTTGTTCTTCTCCTGCCAGGCCGTCGATATCATCAGCGAAGCGAAGGTTGGTGATTGTCCTGCCCCCAATGCTGATAGTGCCTTGATGGTTTTCCAAGGCATCATGTATGACCCTTTCCAGAAAGATGTTGAAGAGGGTGGGTGAGAGTAGGCATCCTTGTCGAACTGTTGTTCGAAACCAGCCTCCTATGCTGCCGTTGAAGATGATTGCACTGGTGGCCTTGTCGTATAGGTATTCAATGGTTCGGGCAAGACTGGAGCCAATGTTGTACTTCCTCATGGATTCCCAAAGGGCGCATGCCATACCCTATCAAAGGCCTTCTTAAAGTCTATGAAGACATGGCACGGGCTTTGGTGGTTTGAAGATGTTTCTCACAAAGGATTCTAAGGTTGAAGATCTGTTCACTGGTGCTCAGTCCTGTTCAAAAACCCGTCTGTTCTTCTGCAATTATCTTTTTCGCCTGGGGTTTGAGTCTGTTGAGTAGGATCTTCAACATGACTTTGCTTGAGTGATTAATAAGGCTGATTGTTGTATAATTTTGACACAGCTGTAGGTTGCTTTTCTTGAGAAGCGTGGTGATCAGTGACTGTGTCCATGGGGTAGGCCATTCTCCTGTTTGCCAGATTTTATTGCAGATTGTTGTGAGGGTGGTGATCAAGGGTTCTCCCCCAGCTTGAACCAGTTCTGGTGGTATTTTGTTAATTCCAGCTGACTTTCCTTTTTTCAGAGATTTCTCTGCAGCTTCCACTTCCTCACGAAGAATGGGGTAGTCGTCCTTTTCGGTGGTCTGTGAACAATTTAGTATCACTGGGTCTCCGTTGGTCTTGTAGTTGTACAGTTCTGAGCAGTATTATGTTCATCGGTTGATAATATGTTGTTTTTCTGTAAGGCGTTTCCCTGATTTGTCTTGGATGGTGGTGGTTAACCCTTTCTTCACTGATGTCAAGTCTTTCACAACTTGGTAGGCCTTCTTGCTGTTGTTCTTGCTCAAACTGTCTTCAATTTCGCAACATTGTTCTGCTATCCACTCATCTTTTGCTCTTCTCATATCTTATCTGATCTTCCTGTTGACTTCTCTATATTTTGGTGCTCCTTCAGGATTACATTTTTTCTTCTTCAATTATCTTCTTTTGTCACAGAGATCAAGGATGTCTGCTGTGACCCACGGTTTCTTTGTTCGACGATGTTTGACGATGATTTCGCTGGCTGCGTCTGTCACTATTTTCTTGAAGGTGTTGGTTCGCAAGTTCAGGTCAATGTCTTTGCCATCCAGGATGGTAAGCGGTGCAAATTTCCCACCTATCGTTGCTTTGAATGCTCCTGCTACATCAGGATCCTTAAGTTTCTCGATGTCAAATGTGATTCTTGTGTGATTTGGCTTGCTGGTCCTCTTCAGCCGAATGTGGAAGGCTGTCATCAACAAGTCATGATCGCTTTCGACATCTGCTTCTGGAAAGCGTCGTGTCCTGGCAAAGTTCACGTCTGTACGAAAGCGCCGTTTCGCCAATGTGTAGTCGATCTGACTGTGATGTTTTCCGTCTGGGTTATGCCAGGTCCATCTTCTGGGTGATTTGTGCGGACCAAATGTGTTAGACAGTATTAGTTCATTGTATGTTGTAAACTAAAGGAGCTTGAGTCCTCTCTCATTTGTTTCAGCATTGCAGAAATGTCCGTAAGTGTCTTGCCAGTTTGTTTGCGCATCCTCTCCCACTTTTGCATTTCAATCTCCAATTACAATTAGATTGTCTTTCTTTGGAGTTTCCGTAATGATATCTTGCAGTTGTCCATATAAATCTTCCACCTCACTGTCGTCGTAGTCAGACGTTGGGGCGTAAACTTGTAGGACTGTGATGTTGAAGAGAGTTGCCCTCAGGCAGATGGTGATGAGCCTGCTGGAGACGGGCGACATTCCATGACAGTGTTCACGATGTCTTTGTGTACAAGAAACCCAACGCCATGTTCGTGTTTGTCCTTCTTGCCACTGAAGTAGACCTTGTATCCTTCTTCGTTTGATATTTCGCCAAACTTTTTACAACGCATCTCGGAGAGTCCAAGCAATTTCCAACGATATCTCTCCAACTCACGTGTGAGTTCTTTCAGTTTCCCTGCAGCTCTCAGCGTCCTGACGTTCCATGTGCCGATGGTGATATTGTCTCTTCCACGGATCTTCTTGGCAGGGGCACCAGTAGCATACTTATCATCTCCGTCCTGGTGTACGGCGGAAGGCGCGGTCATTGTTGACCCGGGCTGTGACCGATCCCGTATGTGATTTGAACTGGTTTTCACGATCATGGTGTTTCTTGAGCAGATTTGCAACCTAGCGGAGCCCACCCCTCTCCAGGCTGGTTGACCACAGCCGATATCCACCAGGAGATGTGGCTTGCCTTGATCCCAAACACGTGACCGTTGAACTCTTCCTGGAGCCCTTCCGCCCTGGTCGTTGACTTCGTCGAGGAAGACATCCGCCCTGTGATGTGCTAGCATCACCGTATTTTATCCATAGGCGATAGACTCGTGGGGGGGAGCGTCTTATTCCATCCCGTACAGGTCCATTGGACATGTCCACTGCTCTGCGTTTGTGGTTTTGAAATCAGAGTTTTCCTTCTCCTAGACCCACTGCCTGCCAAGGCTAATGAGCTGGGTCTACCCAGGTTTGCAATCAGAGTTGCCCTTCTCCTAGATCCCTAGCATACTAGCTTGGGGCCGTAAGGGGCCCAGTATTCGCAGTATACCACAAGGATGTCATGCTAGAGTCTTGTCTATGGAAAGGCTATGTACCAGCAGGGTAGGGTAGCGCACTTGTGTCCCTTTTCACACCTGTTAGGAGGCTAGCTGGCGGTCGCAGCTGAAAGCAAGAGTGTGAAGCGCATGCACAACAAACATCTCACTACACTACGACTCTAGACACATCACACAGACCTGTGTTAACACCACACCTATCAATACAGACAATAATTGCTAATGATAATATACAAAATCATGTGCATAATCCAAATGTGCATTGAGCCTTTTAGTTCCCTACATTCATTTAATGTGGGTTCGTGTGTGTGTGTGAGTGTGTGTGTGCGTGCGTGTGTGCGTGCGTGCGTGGGTGCAGGCAGTGTGTGTGTATGTGTGTGTGTGTGTGTGTGTGTGTGTGTGTGTGTGTGTGTGTGTGTGTGTCTGTGTGTGTGCGTGCGTGCGTGCGTGCAAGCAGTCTGTGTGTGTGTATGTGTGTGTGGTGTGTGTGTGTGTGTGTGTGTGTGTGTGTAGTGTGTGTGTGTGTGTGTGTGCGTGGTGTGTGCGTGTGCGTGTGCGTGTGCGTGTGCGTGTGCGTGTGCGTGTATACTCGCTAGTACCTGGACGCGGCTGAAGGTGCTGTGTGTGGGCCGTGACACGACTGACAGCCAGAGGTGGTCGTCCGTGAGTCTGGCCCGGGCTTTGGAGAAGAAGAGAACGTTGAAACCAGCGTCGTCCTGGTGACGCGTCACCGGCACGGTACGTACCACCAGCCCGTCCCCCTCATCCGCCGCTAGCCACCGCCCGCACTGGAAGTAGTACCTGCACGAACAACACCACGACTACTGCTTGCAATTCTCATAATTAACATTACTAGCAAAAATTCCCGTCACCTGACGGGATGCCTTGGTAGTAGGCAGTTGTGAAAGGAATATTTACCTAATGTTAGAACACACCCAGCATCATTACATGAATACCATTACATATTGCGTTCGCAGATATTCGTTGTTCGTTCAGAATGACGATAGTCGAGTATGATGTGAAGTTCACGTCCATCGATAGGCCCTAGTCGTGATAGTAAAGAATTGGTAAATACTATTCGAATTGGTATGCTATTTGCATGAGGCTAAACAAACATTATTGTGTCTGCGTCTACTCCATTTCTGCCAAGTCTGTGACGCAGGAGCCATTTTTTGCCGTATTTGCCGAGCGCACATGGTTCTTTACCTTTCGAGAGTAATTTACCTGTCGAGGGTAGTTTACCTGTTGGTGGTACATTACCTATCAAAAGTCGTTTACCTGTCAGGCGTACATGTTGAGTGTAGTTTACCTGTTGATAGTCAGTTGCTTATCGAGAGTAGTACACCGGTTGGGAATAGCCTATCATACCTATCGAGGATAGTGTACCTGTCGATTCTTGCGGGCAGTTTACCTGTCGGACGTTATCAGGTCTTCGACGACGACCTTGTCCAGGAACCACCCAGCCTCGGCACCAGATCCAGAGTTGTTGTGCCAGATCCGGAGGAAGAGCAGCTCCCCTAGTGGCAGTGCTGTCGACATGAAGAACTTACGAACAGACCCGCGGCTGAAGATCTGACGACGAAGAAAAGACACCTCGCTCACATTAAGCCGACTGAATAAACGTGGAACTTGCATATGTAATAGTTATATATTATTTGTAATTTCAAGTTTTGGTATTATATGTCTTATCAGTGTTTATCTTATGGTGATTTTAATATATTTATTTAATGATTTATTTAGGTGTTTTTTAATATACATTTACTTTATTGTACAGCGCAGCGATCCACAAAGCGGGATTAGGCGTTAAATAAATAGAGCATTATTATTATTATTACAACCATAACAACCATAACATTGTGCACGTCATAATATTATTACATAACATGTGAGTATGACATGAAACTCAAATGAATTAATTCTCGAGGATCAATATCGCTGTGGCAAAACTCCACGAAATACCATAGTCCTTGTCCACTTACGATCTGGAGTAGTTATACACACACATATATATATATATATATATATATATATATATGTATATATATATATAGATTACCACCCAGAGAATACATGTATGTATATATATATATATATATATATATATATATAACATATATATATGTACTTCTAGTTAAATATATATATATATATATATGTATATATATATGTGTATATGTATATATATATATTTAACTAGATTACCACCCAGAGAATACATATATGTACATATATATATTGTATATATATATATACTATATATATATATACATACATGTATTCTTATATATATATATATATAAATATATATATATATATATGTTGTATGTATATATATATATATAGATTACCACCCAGAGAATACATGTATGTATATATATATATATATATGTATATATATATATATATATATATATATGTATAACTACTCCAGATCGTAAGTGGACAAGGACTATGGTATTTCGTGGAGTTTTGACGTATATATATATATATATATATATATATATATGTATGTATTTTCTATGGTAATTTCAGATATATATATATATATATATATATATATATATGTATGTATTTTCTAGGTGGTAATCTAGTTGAATGTATCTTCTTGTTAGATTTAAAGTGAGAAACACACACCTTCCTCTTGCCATCATCGAGGAGTCTCATGCCCGTGTCTCCCTGATCCCCGGCCAGAATGAAGCACACGTTGGAGGCTGTGCCGGCGTGAACTCTCAGGCCCGTGAACACGGAGACATGGTAGCCGTAGGTGTGAGTCGGGTCGTTGTCCATCAACGGTATCGTGCCCCACTGTAGCAAGCAACCCACGTCTAAACGTGACGGTTTTATACATGGTATGCTCTTCCTCTGTGCACAGTACAATGAAAACACGACCTTGTGGCTATAGCGTCAGACACTCAGTCGAGAGAACCTGTGTTTGAATCCTGTGCTGCCGGGTCAAACCTTGGACAAGTTCGTTCACTCTACGTTGCTCCAGTTCACCCAGCTGTATGAATGAGTACCTGGCTATAGACAGTGGTGTATGTTTGTGTATGAATAGTCGTCGCGCATATATTGCAGCGTAGCTGAATGTTTCCCAGAAAGGTCGATATTGTGTTTGATTGATCAGGTCTGCCAGAGTGTAAAGTGTAAAGCGCCTTGAGCAGTCCTGGGGACTGGATATTGCGCTATATAATAACTTACATTTTACTTATATAAATATGCTCTTGCTACAACGACGTCCTGCTCCACTGTAAGATGTAACGATGCATTAAACAACTGTGGACGAAGACTTAGTAACCGCTCAGACTTTAATGACTTCAGCTACAACGTGTCTGCTTCCGTGCATATATGTCCGGATGCATATACTGGAATTAACCTTGTCCTCTCGCTGTCCTTCCTGTCACCGTTCCTACGTTACCTTCTCGATGTCCATCCTGTCACAGATCCTACGTTACCTTCTCGGTGTCTTTCCAGTCACCGTTCCTACGTTACCTTCTCGATGTCCTTCCTGCCACAGTTCCTACGTTACCTTCTCGGTGTCCTTTCTGTCATAGTTCCTACGTTACCTTCTCGATGTCCTTCCTGTCACTGTTCCTACGTTACCTTCTCGATGTCATTCCTGTCACCGTGCCTACGTTACCTTCTCGATGTCCTTCCTATCACAGTTTCTACGTTACCTTCTCGATGCCCTTCCTGTCACAGTTCCTATGTTACCTTCTCGATATCCTTTCCATCACAGTTCCTACGTAACCTTCTCGATGTTCCTCCTGCAACAGTTCTTACGTTACATTATCAATGTCCTTCCTGTCACCGTTCCTACGTTACATTCTCAATGTCCATACTGTCACAGTTCCTACGTTACCTTCTCGATGTCCTTCCTGTCATCATTCCTACGTTACCTTCTCGATGTCCTTCCTGTCACCTTGCCTACGTTACCTTCTCGATGTCCTTCCTATTCTACAGTTCCTATGTTACCTTCTCGATGTCCTTCCTGTCCATGCGTCTTGCCCACACGAGCAGGAGGACGTAGACGATGAGGATGGCGATGACAGTGCAGTACCCGAGCTGGTTCGTCGCCAGGTTATCGACAAAATTGATCTTGCTGAAGTCAATCGTGTTCACTTTAGGTGCCGTGAATCCGATCGCGAATGACTTGGTTTCGTCGGGTAGATCCTTGCAGTCGCATTCCAATAGATCCATACTCGAGGTGCTTGATACCTGCAAAGTAACAAGACGGTGATATGCAGCAGGCGAACGGAAGGAAGCACGATTGACTGTTGTGCAGCATAGGGCCTATGCACTGCGTTCTTTTCTTAATAAAATACGAAGTATAATGTTTCTTTTTTAATTAAAGTTTTTTAATTTAAACATTCCCTCTCTGCGTGGCCTCACGTCCCTTGCAGTAGCCACACTCTTTCTGGTCTCACGTACCTTGCAGTAGCCTGGCTCCCATTTTTGCAGACGATCATGCCAGGCGCGACAGCGGGACACTGCCATTTTGATGGCGATGTCACTGTTGACGCTCCGCTTCCTCCTCATCGTCCCGGCTACAACAACACACTAAGTGATACACTTCGCTTCCTCCTCATCGCCCCGGCTACAACAACACACTAAGTGATACACTCCGTATCCTCCTCATCGCCCCGGCTACAACAACGCACTAACTGATACACTCCGCTTCCTCCTCATCGCCCAGGCATCAACAACACACTAAATGATACACTCCGCTTCCTCCTCATCGCCCCGATTACAACAACGCACTAAGTGATACACTCCACTTCCTCCTCATCGCCCAGGCTTCAACAACGCACTAAGTGATACACTCCGATTCCTCCTCATCGCCCAGGTTTCAACAACGCACTAAGTGATACACTCCGCTTCCTCCTCATCGCCCCTGCTAAAACAATGCACTAAGTGATACAGTTCGCTTCCTCCTCATCGCCCAGGCTTCAACAACGCACTAAGTGGTACACTTTGCTTCCTCCTCATCGCCTCGGGTACAACAACGCGCTAGGTCATATACGGACAATACTGCAATACAATGTACGCCTCTTTTACACAAGCAGTTATTGTCCGATTATGTCGCTTAATGGAAATTTCCGAAAACACCCTGACAACTATATATAATCTAAATAAATAGAATAAGTGAGTTTTGATTCTAAATATATTGTGTAGGTGATATCGTAGGGTTGAAAATAACAAACGGGGTCAGAGTCAATGACCACACGTTTTATGTTACAAATGCCATGTTACAATGTATGATCAATTTCAGGTCGTGGTTGTGACATGATTGTTTTGCTTGCCCTCCAGTTTCTATTGCATTATGGAACATCCGGTGGATGCATTATACGCCAGGGAAGACTTTTACGTTTTACAGTTTGTTCTAAGACTGTTAGAAGATATATCTCAACATCGCTGCCAATGTCCACAGAACAAACGTGAATGACACATCGGGGGGAGGGTCACAGTGGATTGTAGGAGGTGCCGGTTGGTTGTGATGTTATTAGTGTGTAGTTGTTTCCAGCTTTCGGCAACGTTCTAATACCTGCCTAATCTGCATATATTGTAGTTACAATGTTATGGTCTTATGAGCTCTCGTTCAAATTACTTCCTTAGACTTAGTACCTCCTGTTTCTTTCGGGACATCTTTTGACGAGGTTCCTCCATCTGGACGGTCATTTTTGACTACATTTGCCTTTTCCAGGTGATTCCCATTTCTGCCAAGTCTTCTGTAAATGTCTTGCGCCAGGTCTTAGTCGGCCTTCCTCTTTTCCTGTTACCACCGGGATCCACTCCATCGCTACATGTGCACGTCTCTCCCTCGGTAGACATAGTACATGCCCAGCTAGTCTCCTTCATCTATGCCTGATGATGTCATACACTCTTTCCGGACCTGCCCTCTTCATCACTTCTTCATTGGTGATGTGCTCTCTCCATGGTATGCTCAATATGAACCGAAAGCATCGCCTGTTGAAGATGTCCAATTTTTTGGATAACCTCATTGTATTATTCCACGTCTCGCTGGTTGGCAGATGTGCTAACCTCTATGAGATTATGTAACAAAGTAATCTAAAAAAAGAAAGAAACCAATATAGAAAATAAATCTTACCATTTTCATCAAGTGTTGATATGCTGATGTAAGCAAGGCCTTCCTTCACTGTATTCTCCGGCACTATGACCACTCTCGGTTGACGATCTCGATATGGCAGAGACACGCTGAAGTCTGCAGTCGGCCGGTGTTTCTTGTCCGTCGCGTTGAACGTCATGTTCACCTGATTGTATATTGCAACAGTTACTAAAATGAATCGTTACCTCTAACTTATGAACTTCTAAAATATATTACTATATAAAGATATAACATTCTATTTTGTACACATGTCACATCAGTGTTAAAGCTCTCATTTCTATAAAACATAAAAAGACAGCCAGAAGGTAGGCGTACATGATATCATTGGACCACAAAAACTGAAGCAACTACACGGCAGAAATTTAAATGTTTTCTACATTTCATTGGGAGGGGATATTTTTAACCCCACACCGGAGGCGAGCCTATTTTGCAGGAGACTGTTCCAGAAGTACAAACAGACGAAAGAGATACTTGAATGATGAAAGGAGACAAGGAAGACCTTGCCTAACTTATCCAAAATTAATTCAGAATAACAATTTAAAATAAAAATCAAATTTCAATTATCTCAGAAGGGCGAGTTATTGTTGAACTATCAATAATCCCATGTTTTGCTAGTCCATTGTTCGTTTTGCCTTGAATTAAAACCTTATTAAAGAGTGTCTTGCTAGATCTTTATTTCTTGTGCTCAAGGTATGTCCAAAACCCGTCTTATTCATATTTTCAGATCAAATGTAAACTATGTCGTTAAAATATATTCAATTAACCAGGGAGAAACTTCAGTTAAAACGTTACTGATGGCGTCCCTACCTTTATCGTTTGCGCTGTCACTTCACCACCAAACTCCAGCAAGACAGCGCTGTGGGCTGAATCAACCTTCATAACCAAGTTTATCACGTCTTTGTCTGAGTACCACGTCACATTCTTGACGTCAACCTCGCTTACGTTCGCCGCTTGTCGCAGACGGAACGACAAGTTGGAGAGGCCTGTTTGGCGACGACTTGAGGAAGACTTGGGTTCGTCTGATGAAACATGGGAAGGATAGTGTCAACATGTCTTGTTGGAGACGGGAGTAGGGAGGAGAGACGTGGGTAGGAAGAAGAGACGGGAGTAAGGAGGAGAGACAGGGTTAGGGAAAAAGATGGGAATAACAAGGAGAGTCGGGAGTCGAGAGAAGAGACTGGGATAGGAAGCAGAGACGGCGCTATGGAGACGAGACGGGTTAGGGAGACGAGACGGGGGTAGTGAAACGAGACGAGGTTAGGGAGAAGAGACGGGGGTAGGAAGGAGAGGCGGTGGTAGAGAAGAGAGACGGGGGTAGGAAAGAGAGACGGGGTTTGGGGGAGAGGCGGGGGTAGGGAGGAGAGGCGGGGATAGGGAGGAGAGACCGGGAATGGGGAGAAGAGACAACGTTATGTTGTGGCGACTAGAAATGGAACCGCCTTGTTGTCGTGAGAGTAGAAAGTGCAGTATAGTGATACATTCAGATATCATTTCGGTTACTGACGGAGACGGAAGTTGCATTTACTGTAAAACAAACCGATGTTATTATTATTACTGTGGTTCTCATGTTGATGCGATAGTGCTGCTTCATTCGGCTATCCTCCAACAATGGCAACTAACGCCATTGTCAGTAGTATGACGTTTGTATGATGATGTTTGTTGTCTTTGGACCTAACCTAAATATAGCATCAAGTAACACGTGACTTGCCGGTAACAGGATTCTCTTCTCCAACAAATGCAGTCACAACGTCGGAGTCGACATCTCGTGAACTTTCCGCAATCGTGTGGACATTCTTCCTTTGAAGCGCCATCTGGAAGAAGAAGACAAACAGAGAGAGAATCAGAATTGTGTGACTGACCCCGGGGGGAGACAGACTCGGTCCTTTTGCTCTTGACCTTGGTTGTAGGCAGTTATGTTTGATCATTTTACAAGAAACTGTGTACGGTTTTGGCTGAGGAACAAAACAAACAACTTACACATGTAACAACTAATACTTAGCTACAAAAATCTTATACATGGTACACATTCCATACTTATTCCATACGGTTTATTACATGCAATAGGTCGCGCGTATGTCATATGCTACTTCATTCCGTAACATAATTAACATCAATCACTAACTAGTTGATCACCCAAAAGGTTATTTTGTTTAATCTAACGCGAAACGCTCCATTCTTCCAAACATTGTTGACAACATTACCGTATTGCATGATCAGAACGTTTTGGCAACTATTAGGCACCTCCTTGCTAAAATATACTCTATTAGTAAGACACACCATGACATTAGACGGATATACCATTACTTTATCGGGGCTTACCAGTACACTATTAGGACGTACTACCGTTGCATTAGTGGGACCTACTACCACATTAATAGGACGTACCACTACATTATTCGGACGTACTACCATTGCATTAGTGGGACCTACTACCACATTAGTAGGACGTACCAATACATTATTCGGACGTATTACCATTGTATTAGTGGGACCTACTACCACATTAGTAGGACGTACCAATGCATCATTAGGACGTATTACCATTGCATTAGTGGGACCTACTACCACATTAGTAGGACGTACCACTACATTATTAGGACGTACTACCATTTCATTAGTGGGACCTACTACCACATTAGTAGGACGTACCACTACATCATTAGGACGTATTACCATTGCATTAGTGGGACCTACTACCACATTAGTAGGACGTACCACTACATTATTCGGACGTACTACCATTGCATTAGTGGGACCAACTAACCACATTAGTAGGACGTACCACTACATTATTAGGACGTACTACCATTGCATTAGTGGGACCTACTACCACATTAGTAGGACGTACCACTACATTATTAGGACGTACTACCATTGCATTAGTGGGACCTACTACCACATTAGTAGGACGTACCACTACATTATTCGGACGGACGTATTACCGTACTTGCATTAGTGGGACCTACTACCACATTACCACATTATTAGGACGTAGGACGTACCACTACATCATTAGGACGTATTACCATTGCATTAGTGGGACCTACTACCACATTAGTAGGACGTACCAATACATTATTAGGACGTATTACCATTGCATTAGTGGGACCTACTACCACATTAATAGGACGTACCACTACATCATTAGGACGTATTACCATTGCATTAGTGGGACCTACTACCACATTAGTAGGACGTACCACTACATTATTAGGACGTATTACCATTGCATTAGTGGGACCTACTACCACATTAGTAGGACGTACCACTACATCATTAGGACGTATTACCATTGCATTAGTGGGACCTACTACCACATTAGTAGGACGTACCACTACATCATTAGGACGTATTACCATTGCATTAGTGGGACCTACTACCACATTAGTAGGACGTACCACTACATCATTAGGACGTACTACCATTGCATTAGTGGGACCTACTACCACATTAATAGGACGTACCACTACATCATTAGGACGTATTACCATTGCATTAGTGGGACCTACTACCATTAGTAGGACGTACCAATACATTATTACAATACATTATTAGGACGTATTACCATTGCATTGGTGGGACCTGCTACCATTAATTGGGGTACCACTACATACCATATTGCATTAATTGGGACCTACTATACATTAATGGGACGTACTATCATTAGGACGTATTACCATTGCATTAGTGGGACCTACTACCACATTAGTAGGACGTACCAATACATTATTAGGACGTACTACCATTGCATTAGTGGGACCTACTACCACATTAGTAGGACGTACCACTACATTATTCAGACGTACTACCATTGCATTAGTGGGACCTACTACCACATTAATAGGACGTACCACTACATTATTAGGACGTATTACCATTGCATTAGTGGGATCTACTACCACATTAATAGGACGTACCACTACATCATTAGGACGTATTACCATTGCATTAGTGGGACCTACTACCACATTAGTAGGACGTACCAATACATTATTAGGACGTATTACCATTGCATTAGTGGGACCTACTACCACATTAGTAGGACGTACCAATACATTATTAGGACGTCCTAAAATTGCACTAGTGGGACCTACTACCACATTAGTAGGACGTACCAATACATTATTAGGACGTATTACCATTGCATTAGTGGGACATACTACCACATTAGTAGGACAGAAACAAGTCAGAGAACTATAGACCAGTGAGTTTAACATCAGTGATTTGCAAATTATTAGAAAGACTAATTAAAGATCACATGGTGGATTTTCTTGTTAAACATAACTTGATAAACCCATCTCAACATGGGTTTTTTTTAAAGCGAGGTCATGCTTAACAAATATGTTATATTTTTTGGAAGACAACACTAAGAGGGTAGATGAGGCATCACCAGTAGATATCGTCTACTTAGATTTTCAAAAAGCTTTCAACAAAGTACCACATCAAAGATTACTGTTTAAACTAAATGCCCATGGCATAGGAAATGGTATAATTAACTGGATAAAAAAATGGCTGATTGACAGAAGACAACGTATAGTAGTTGATGGGGAGGCTTCAAACTGGAAATCGGTATTGAGTTGGGTACCACAGGGATCAGTACTAGGACCTATATTATTCTTAATATATATCAACGATTTGGATGATGAAATAACAAGCAAGGTGTTGAAATTTGCGGATGATACAAAAGTGTTTAGAAGGATTAAAAGTGATGGAGACAACATTTACAAGATGATCTTGACAAGTTGATCAACTGGTCTGAAAAGTGGCAAATGCTGTTCAATTTTGGGAAATGTAAATGCCTCCACGCAGGGCATGGGAACGAAGAGGTAGAATATACAATGGGGGGTACTGTACTAAGTACTACTGTAAAAGAAAAGGACTAAGGGTTAGCCATTAGTGCTGATATGAAGGTTTCAGAGCAGTGCGGAATTGCAGCTTCAAAGGGAAATCAAATCCTTGGATTAATTAGGCGAAACATTGCGTATAAGGTAAAAGAGCTAATAATACCGCCGTACAAAACAATAGTTAGGCCTCATTTAGAATGTTGTATTCAAGCGTGGAGGCCATATCGCAGGAAGGACATATATGCTAGAAAGAGTGCAACTGAAATTATACCAAAACTGAGGGATCTTAGTTACGAAATACGCAAAAAAATGCGGCTTAACAACACTAGAGACCAGGAGATTGAGAGGAGACCAGTTAGACGTGTTTAAAATAATGAATGGTTACGAAAATATTGATAGAAATATTTTTTTCTCAGTTAAGAAAGATAGAAGGACTAGAGGACATGAAGTTACATTAGCAAAGGAGCAGTGTAGATTAGAACTGTAAACGAATGGAACAAATTATCTGCTGATTGTGTGGGTGCTAGTAGCGTGAATATGTTTAAAAATAAAATCGACACATACCTCAGAAGGGCGAGATACACATAGATAAAAGGGTCGGACTCTCTATAACCTAGAGTTAATTCTCTGGGTGGCAATCTTGTTAAATCTTGTCTTGTTAAATCTAGAGTGTACGACAGCATCAGTGGGAAGTACATATACCTTAATGGGACGTACCAACATTTTAATCACGCCGTTGTTGAAGTAGGCCCAACCACAGATTTGTTGGATGCACTATTACATTCCTGGGACGTACCATGACATTAATAATCCGACCGCTGTTTCCGGCTGGAATGGTGACGTTGGCGTGACCGGAAGATGACACTATATGAGATGCATTACTGGAGATTGTTTGTAAGACTGCAGATACCGGCAGTGAATCGTTCCCATACATTACTGGCCCTTCGTCCAATCGAGCTTTGTCTTTCACGCTGGCGTAAATCCGGGAAAGAAGGTGTTCTACCTGGTGTTCAGTACTTCGTTTCTTAAACACAGAAAACGATATTAGTAACTGATCACCTGTAAACACGCTACACCATTTATGTCACAATTGGATCCTGTGCAACGTTTTGTACTGTACCATTTATATCAATCTTAATACATTTATTATTAGCAATTTTTGAGTTGGATTGTACATACATTCAAGATAAAATAAACAAAACCTCACATGAATAATATTCTGTTATAAACCACAATACCACAAGAACGGTTTTTAAATAATTATAGAATACGTCGTATACAATACATAAAAGTAATGCAATTCATCTAACATTACACTTAAATAAATTCACCAAAACGACCCTTGAACAAAACTCACTCATAACATGACATATACAGTTAACTGTAAATACTGTTTTATACAATCCATTAATACCATGCTTGTGTATATGCGTGTGTGTGTGCGTGTGTGTGTGTATGTGTGTGTGTGTATGTGTGTGTGTGTGTATGTGCGTGTGTGTGTGTGTGTTTGTGTTGTGTATATGCGTGTGTGTGTGTGCGTGTGTGTGTGTATGTGTGTGTGTATGTGTATGCGTGCGTACGTGCGTGCGTGTGTGTGTGTTTGTGTGTGTGTTTTTTGTGAGTGTGTGTCTGTGTTTGTGCGTGTGCGTGTTCGTGTGCGTGTGCGTGTGCGTGTGCGCCTGTGTACGTATTTGAGTGTGCGCATGTGTGCATGTGCGCGTATGTGTAATATCAATATATAAAATTATAATACATCTATGTGTCTAGAATGGTGACGTTGATGCACTGGACATGACATTTGAGCTTAATCTAACTGTAATATAGCAGGGCTCTACTCGGTGTATTAAAACAAGTGGAGCCAAACAGAGCAGGTCCTACCAGTTTCCTTGTGTCCAGGCGTCGCTGTTCCTTCTTCATCTCTTCTCGCTCCTCCGCCTCTTCGTCCGGCACCTCGTCCAGGTTACGCTCCACAGCCACCGGCACGGCTGGCCGCCGCACAATTACACGCACGTTACATCGCATCTACGTCACGCTGTATTGTAAATGTACATGTGTGTGTGTGTGTGTGTGTGTGTGTGTGTGTGTGTGTGTGTGTGTGTGTGTGTGTGTGTGTGTGTGTGTGTGTGTGTGTGTGTGTGTGTGTGTGTGTTTGCAAGCGTCGTGTGCCTGTGCCTGTGCACATATATAATGTAGTTCCGCAAATAAAGTATCAAGACAAACTTTCAGGTAACTTACCTGGTGGTTTTAGATCTATGAGGTTCAACGCTGGCTTCATGTACTGTAAGAGCACTACAACACATGAGTATGTTATAAGAGCACTACAACACATGAGTATGTTATAAGAGCACTACAAGACATGAGTATGTTATAAGAACACCACAACACATGAGTATGTTATAAGAGCACTACAACACATGAGTGTGTTATAAGAACACTACAACACATCAGTATGTTATAAGAACACTACAACACATGAGTATGTTATAAGATAACACAATAGTAAGAACACTACAACACAAGAGTATACTATAAGATAACACAATAGTAAGAACACTACAACACAAGAGTATACTATAAGATAACACAATAGTAAGAACACTACAACACAAGAGTATACTATAAGATAACACAATAGTAAGAACACTACAACACAAGAGTATACTATAAGATAACACAATCGTAAGAACACTACAACACAAGAGTATACTATAAGATAACACAATAGTAAGAACACTACAACACAAGAGTATACTATAAGATAACACAATAGTAAGAACACTACAACACAAGAGTATACTATAAGATAACACAATAGTAAGAACACTACAGGAGAAGATTGTAATATAACAGAAATAAGAGTCATAATAATAATAATAAGGTAACGTTTTTGTACCTAAATCCTCAGAAATCAAGCCCAAAGGCGCAACAATACAAAATGTATGTATTATGTATGTATGTATTATGCATGTATTATTAATTACGAATCAACAGAAATATGCGACGTGTAAAAAAATTAATGCGCCCATCATAGATAGGAGGTGGGTCTTTCTCAACACGACCTATTTTGGAGGGTATACAAACCAGCGTTACACGGGGGTGTGGGTTTGACAAAATCCAAATTTAGCGTGAAGAATTGCATGGATGTTTCCATACAACTTAAAGGTATAGTTTACGATCACTTTAGAACATGTATTTAGATAAGTGGATAAGCATTCCACATTAAAATGTAAATATTTTCTTGAATATAAAAATGACACTCACGTTCAATTGTATCTTTCTTTAGCGGGTCTGACATGTTTTCTAACTTCCCATCGCCAATGCGAATCAAATTTAGAGTATATTCCTGAAAGAAAATGACATGCAATAAAGTTGCATACCGTTGATGTGATCTTGGTGTCGTGTTATGTAATAAATACGTAAGACAATAACACACTTAAAGCGATCTGTCACTACTCAGTCGTCACGGGTATCGCAAGTCACATGACGTGACGTCATGTGTCATCAGCGTATCACTAGAAATAACGATGGTTCAGCCTCAAATAAGTACTTTTGTTTCAGTCGACACGGATGGTGGGAATTTGGAAACGATGGATGCAGCGTTTTTCAGGATAATAGGTATTTCTTCAGGCGACCTCTTCTCGTTCCGAGTGTATTCATTCATCGTTCTCAACACTGACGTCAGTACCTACAGCAGAACATACATCACATGCATATATATATATATATATATGCATATATATATATATACATACATACATACATCGTGTATATATGTATAAACAACGTGTGTATATATATATATATATATATATATATATATAATAATAATAATAAAATAACTTCTATTGCGCCAAAATCTTTGAACACTAAGCTCAGAGGCGCATCAAAACAAAAGGATTGGTCAATCTCAAAATCCATAAACAGTATTCCAGTTGTCAACAGATGGGTCAAGGCGCTAGGGAGCTACGGCGGATAAGCAAGGTTGTAAAGATAAGTTTTTAAATGACGTCGGATTTTTTAAATATTTTCAACTGATCTAACACTAAGAGGGAGCATATTCCAAAGAGTTGATGCAGCAACAGAAAAAGCCCTAGTTCCAATGTTAGTGTTGAATTTAGAACAAAAAGTAGGTCAGAACTAGATGATCGAAGCATATTACACCTGCGGATGAGTTCGGACCCATTCATATACAATGTGTACTTACATACAGCCATGCAAGCATACATACATACATACATACATACATACATACATACATACATACATACATACATACATACATATATACATACACATACATCCATACATAAATAAATATATACACACATACATATATACATACATTCATATGTTCGCACACAACTACTCATATAAGATGTACGCATGCACATACACACACACATACACACACATACACACATATATATATATATTATAATATATATATATATATATAATGTATATATATATATATATATTATAACATATATACATATATATATATATGTACATGCATGCGTGCCTGAGTGCGTGCCTGCGTGCGTGCCTGCGTGTGTGCCTGCGTGCATGCCTGCGTGCGTGATTGCACGCGTCTGTGCGTACATAAATACATGCATGAATGCATCCATACATACGTACCTACGTACATACGTACATACGTACATGTGTACGAACGTATATACATGTTCGTACAAACACATACTCATATACAATCTGTGAACACATACATACATGCATGCGCACGCACACACACACGCGCACGCACGCGCGCGCCGCTAGCACCATATGCCACATAGCATAAACTAATGTATCATTTTTAATACCTCTGATGCGTTGTTTTGACCACCGCTCGATGCGGTGTTTGTTTCGTTTCCCGACGGCACATCTTTCTGTAAATTTAAACCGAAAAAAGTCAGTCTTAATGTGTGAAAAAGACAGCCAGCAATGGTGACGTCAGTAGTGACATCAGTAGTGACATAAATAGTGACATCAACGCTGACCTTAACAATGACATCAACATTGTCACAATCACAGATACGTTAGGTTTTCCATACGAATAGTAACAGATTAGTTAACATTTACTGTACAAAATAGCGTAACGTTGTTACGGGTCGAGTAAGTCGTGAATGTGGGGTGGACGTGGAGTGAACGTGGCGTGTGCAAGAAGTGAACGAAGAGAGAACATGGAGTGAACTGTGAGTGAACGTGGAGTGGAGTGGATGTGGAATAAACGTGCAATGGACCTGGGGTATGGAGTAATAAAAACTTGGAACAGATAGTGAACACGGAGTAGACGTTGTATGAACGTGTAATGACAGTAGTGTGAACGTTGGCTGAACATTGAGTGCACGTTGTGTGCACGTGGTTAACAGACCGTAAAGAGCGGCACGGCAATAGCGACGGCCACTTGGAACTTGGCGAACACGGCGGGTAGTGAATCGTTGGGATCGACGTGCGCCAGTCTCTGCGCCTTCTTCAGATTCAAAGAGAAACTGTTGTTTTCAGGCGGGTACACCTGCAACGTACCAAAACCGACGTGCACACACTTGCAGAATAGTGACGATACACATCGAACGTCGAACATGTATAGGTATCGAAGTTATCGCACAGAACGTCAGTCTTGTGGACAGAGTGACGGCATAACATAGAACGGCAGTCTTGTGGGACAGAGTGACGGCATAACGTACAATGGCAACACGTCAAACGTCAATCTTATGGGACAGCATGACGACAAAGGTAAAAGGAAATAAATGACGGCATCAGGTAAATTGTCAGCATAGTGGGACAGGGTGATGGAAATACGTAGAACGCTGTCTTGGTGGGACAAAGAGAGAGGATCACGTATAAAATCATCCTGGTGGGACAGGTGATGGTAATACGTAGAACGCCAGTCTGGTTGGACAGAGGCATTACATAAAACCTCAATGTTTGACGATACCACGTCATCCTGGTGGTCTGAGTGGCGGACTCACGGAGAACGCTCATTGCGATATCAGTCTCCGTGTTACTTCACAGCAATGACACGTTAAAACATGTCCGACGGCCTTTTTGATGCAGCAGATATATAGACATGTTGGCCTACACACAAGTTGTTCGCCATATTATCACACACAGCTATACACACATGTACGTTGAAGTTGTATGCTGCATAAGGCAGTATTTAGTTATACGATCCGGTTGAATTCTGTCATAGCGTACACAAAAGGTAAGTTCTTATATAGCGCAGTATCCAGTCCAAATATTGCTCGTACGTTGCTGGCAGATCTGTTCAATCGAACACCATCTCGACTTCTCTGGGAAGCATCAAACCACGCTGAAATTAATGCGCAAAGACTGTTCGTGCACAAGTGTCCAGGACCGTCTACAGCCAAGTCCCCATTCATACAGCCGAGCAACGTAAAGTGAACGAACTTGCCCAAGGTACGACACCGCAGCACAGGATTCGAACCTTCTCTTGATTGAAAATCCGAAGTTCTAGCCACTGCACCACTGCGCTACACAGCTATACACGCCTAATGTTGTACGATGTCGTTGCGCACACGGCTATACAAACATTACGTGCAAGTATACGCTGTCATCGCGCTCACCGTTACACTTTTATACGCTGTCATCACGCTCACCGTTACACTTTTATACGCTGTCATCGCGCTCACCGTTACACTTTTATACGCTGTCATCGCGCTCATCGTTACACTTTTATACGCTGTCATCGCGCTCACCGTTACACTTTTATACGCTGTCATCACGCTCACCGTTACACTTTTATACGCTGTCCTCGCGCTCACCGTTACACTTTTATACGCTGTCATCGCGCTCACCGTTGCACTTTTATACGCTGTCATCGCGCTCACCGTTACACTTTTATACGCTGTCATCGCGCTCATTGTTACATTTTATACGCTGTCATCGCGCTCACCGTTACACATTTATACACTGTCATCACGCTCACCGTTACACTTTTATACGCTGTCATCGCGCTCACCGTTACACTTTTATACGTTGTCATCGCGCTCACCATTGCACTTTTATACGCTGTCATCGCGCTCACCGTTACAGTTTTATACGCTGTCATTGCACTCACCGTTACACTTTTATACGCTGTCATCGCGCTCACCATTGCACTTTTATACGCTGTCATCGCGCTCACCGCTACACTTTTATACGCTGTCATCGCGCTCATCGTTACACTTTTATACGCTGTCATCGCGCTCACCGTTACACTTTTATACACTGTCATCACGCTCACCGTTACACTTTTATACGCTGTCATCGCGCTCAACATTGCACTTTTATACGCTGTCATCGCGCTCACCGTTACACTTTTATACACTGTCATCACGCTCACCGTTACACTTTTATACGCTGTCATCACGCTCACCGTTACACTTTTATACGCTGTCATCGCGCTCACCGCTCACACTTTACACTATACATCGCGCTCACCATTACACTTTTATACGCTGTCATCACGCTCACCGTTACACTTTTATACGCTGTCATCGCGCTCACCGTTACACTTTTATACGCTGTCATCGCACCGTTACACTTTTATACACCGTTACACTTTTATACGCTGTCATCGCGCTCACCGTTACACTTTTATACACTGTCATCACGCTCACCGTTACACTTTTATACGCTGTCATCACGCTCACCGTTACACTTTTATACACTGTCATCACGCTCACCGTTACACTTTTATACGCTGTCATCACGCTCACCGTTACACTTTTATACGCTGTCATTGCGCTCACCGTTACAATTTTATACGCTGTCATAGCGCTCACCGTTACACTTTTATACGCTGTCATCGCGCTCATCGTTACACTTTTATACGCTGTCATTGCGCTCACCGTTACACTTTTATACGCTGTCTTTGCGCTCACCGTTACACTTTTATACGCTGTCATAACGCTCACCATTACACTTTTATACGCTGTCATCACGCTCACCGTTACACTTTTATACGCTGTCATTGCGCTCACCGTTACACTTTTATACGCTGTCATCACGCTCACCGTTGCACTTTTATACGCTGTCATCACGCTCACCGTTACACTTTTATACGCTGTCATCGCACTCACCGTTACACTTTTATACGCTGTCATCACGCTCACCGTTGCACTTTTATACGCTGTCATCACGCTCACCGTTGCACTTTTATACGCTGTCATCGCACTCACCGTTACACTTTTATACGCTGTCATCACGCTCACCGTTACACTTTTATACGCTGTCATCACTCTCACCGTTACACTTTTATACGCTGTCATCACGCTCACCGTTGCACTTTTACACGCTGTCATTGCGCTCACCGTTACACTTTTATACGCTGTCATCACTCTCACCGTTACACTTTTATACGCTGTCATCACGCTCACTGTTGCACTTTTATACGCTGTCATCACGCTCACCGTTACACTTTTATTCGCTGTCATTGCGCTCACCGTTGCACTTGTATACGCTGTCATTGCGCTCACCGTTACACTTTTATACGCTGTCATTGCGCTCACCGTTACACTTTTATACGCTGTCATCGCACTCACCGTTGCACTTTTATACGCTGTCATCGCACTCATCGTTACACTTTTATACGCTGTCATTTCGCTCACCGTTGCACTTTTATATGCTGTCATCACGCTCACCGTTACACTTTTATACGCTGTCATCGCACTCACCGTTACACTTTTATACGCTGTCATCGCGCTCACCGTTACACTTTTATACGCTGTCATCACTCTCACCGTTACACTTTTATACGCTGTCATCGCACTCACCGTTACACTTTTATACGCTGTCATTGCGCTCACCATTACACTTTTATTCGCTGTCATTGCGCTCACCGTTACACTTTTATACGCTGTCATCGCGCTCACCGTTACACTTGTATACGTTGTCATCGCGCTCATCGTTACACTTTTATACGCTGTCATCACGCTCACCGTTACATTTTTATACGCTAAAGTTGTAAGCAGGGGCGGATGCAGATAGGGTAATCTATGGGGGACCAACAACTTTCAATTGCACCCCCTTGACGCTTGCCAAGACAACCTTTAGACTCTCTAACACGTCCAATTGTACCCCTCAACAATACAGGCTCAACAATACGGGTGCACATTCCAAAAGTTTAGGAGGCACGTGCCCCCCAGGCCCCTGGGTCCGCCTATGGTAAGCTATCCGCGCATACAATATACTCACTTGTACGTTCAGTGGGCACGCTGTCGTTGCGCCAACCATATTTCTGATGTAGGCAATGAACGTAATGGTATAGTTGTTGTTGGGATCGCCAGGTGGTAGTGGTGCCTCGTTTATGGAGAGAGGCGTGGTGACGTCGTTCAGCGAGTAGGTGAAGTCGTAAGACGGGCGATTCTCTGGCAGGGCCATGCCGTCTGTCCAGTCGGTGCAGTTGAGACGGAACACGTCGAAGGCCCGCCCTGCACACGTCGTATGGATTTTTACTTGGCTATATATAAATATATATACGGCATCAGTCTCTAGAGAGATTAATAATGGAAGGAAAAGTGGAAGGCAGAAGAAGCAGAGGAAGACCTAGGAGACAACAGGGTAGGACATAGAGGAATGGATGGGAGCCGACGTCTGGCGAGTGGGGAGACTGGCAAACGAAAGAGCTGTCTATAGACAATCCATCAAGGCTGCAACGTCCGGAAATGGATAAGCAAAACCCAATATATATATATATATATATATATTATATATATATATATATATTATATATATAATATATATATATATATATTCCCTGGAATTTACTACAATTCTTATCTATCGTTCACTAGTTAAGTTTCTTTTTGAATATTATATACAAGCTATCGACATATACCCCAGAAGGGCAGATTTAACATAAGTGTTAAAAAGAATTGTGTTTAGGATACACTAATGTCTTCATTGGCAGCCTGTCTGGGTGGCCAATGAAGACCAGGTAGACCAGACAGACCAGGTAGACCAGATAGACCAAGTAGACCAAGTAGAACACGTAGACTAGGTAGACCAGATAAACCAGGTAGACCACGATAGACCAAATATACCAGGTAGACCATGTAGACCACGATAGACCAGGTAGATCAGAATAGACCAGATAGACCAGGTACATCAGGTACACTACGTAGACCAGGTAGACCAGATAGACCAAGTAGACAAGGTAGACCAGATTGATCACGTAGACCACCTAGACCACGTAGACCATGTACACCATGATAGACCAGGTACACCACACAGACCAGGTAGACTAGGTAGACCAGGTGGACTAGGTAGACCAGGTAGATTAACCAGACCAGGTAGATCATATGGACTAACTAGACCAGGTAAACCAAGTTGACCATGTAGACCATGTATATCAGGGAGACCAGATAGACCAGGTACACCAGGTACACCAGGTACACCCGGTACACCAGGTACACCAGGTACACCAGGTACACCAGGTACACAAGGTAGACTAGATAGACCAAGTAGACCAGGTAGACCGTGTAGACCAGATAGACCAGATAGACCATGTAGACCTTGTCGACCACGTAGACCATGATAGACCAGGTAGACCACACATACTAGGTACACAAGGTAGACAAGGTAGACCAGGTAGACCAGGTACACTAGGTGGACCAGGTAGACTAACCAGACCAGGTAGATCAGGTAGACTAACTAGACCAGGTGAACCATGTAGAACATGTATATCAGGTAGACCAGATAGACCAGGTACACTAGGTACATTAGGTACACTATGTCGACCAAGTAGAGTCTGGTAGATGACTCACCTACTCTCGGCTGGATGTCGCAGGTTCCCCCGGATGGTGGCAACGTGGCATGCAACTGAAGAGAGTTGATGCCGTTCGCCTGGCCGTCAAACACGGTCAGTTCGAGTTTGTAGTGGCCACCAGCCGTCATCACGTGCTCCGGGATCACCATGTGCGAGTTAACGCCAACAGTTGCTGTTGATCCAACAAACAAGCGTAGGTGAGTGCAACTGTATTACCTTAGTGGCTTTGTTTTATTGTTTACTAGCCGAGCTAACCGGCGTTGCTCGGGGGAGAAGGGCGGTCGCCTGCGCGAAAACTGTTTTGAAACTTTGATCCCCGATATCCCCACTGCCATGGACGAATTTATTTGTATACGTTTTATATCGGAACTTCGCAGTTTCAGTTCTATCCCTGAGAAAGCCATTTGTAAACCAAGTTTTTTCCTATATGTTTGCATTATCCTACCCTTCTTAACAGGGCAATGATGCTTATTTAATGTAGTAAATATATTTACAAAATGTGTATACGCCAGGTGTGCATCGTCAGCTTCTAACACATCATCCCACTTTTCTTGCCTCATACTTTCAATAAACGAGCATACATTATCATCTTTTACAAGTCTTACATATTTAAAAGTGTCACATTTATGTATCTCTATATATTAAATACATCAAGCAAATATCGGCAAAAGGTCGCTGATGTCATTGATTAATAACCCAGGTCTAACTGAGTAATTCGTTTGATTAGTAAATATTTTGTCTATTAGGGCACAGGAGTATGTTGTAATTCGACTCGGTTTATCTATTAACGGGAACAAACCTAAACAATACATACAATCCAAAAAACTCTTTGTCCCGCTGTGTGTGTCTTGTTTTAGGAGATCGATATTAAAATCACCACATACAGAAATAGATTTACTTGGCCTGACAACAGTAAACAACTGCTTCATACCCTCTCAAAATAGGTTTATGTCTGAACCCGGGGTTCTGTCTACCCAACTCACAATTATATTGTTGTGGTTTTTCATGTCCAATTCCACAGTGACACATTCAAATAAATTGTCAATCACATTTGATTTTATTGCTCGAAGTTTGCAAGTGAATCTTTCATTAACATACAAAGCCACATACCCCCTCCTTTTTGCTATATCTTAAAATGTTGAAAACGTCATATCAATTTAATGGTAATCATCAACTGTGCTAGAATCAGCACAGGTCTCTGACATGGCTATGATATCAAACGACAGTTTAAAGTCATCAATTAAATCCTTAATGTTTTCACAATTTTTATTTAATATTCTAGCATTAAACTGTATAAATGATAGGCCACTCTCTGCTGTGACATTGCGTACAAACTGTTCATCTATATAGTATTTTGAATTGGTATATGCACACTAATATGAAAATTATTATCTGGATCTAAATTATTCAAAACGCCACTCGATCTATCTTCAACATCATAATCATCATATTCACATTGTTAAAAAGAAGTATCGGAACATACTGTCATCGGATGTAGAATTAAATTCTACAAAGTCATCAACGTCAACACTTAAAAGGGTAAATCTAGACTAGCCATAGTCAATGTCTGTTGAGATAGCTATCGTCAATGTTCGTGCGTCGTTCTCCCTGACTACGAGTTTGTCACAGGAGAGATAAGCAATCTTGCCCTTCTCCCTTGCCTCACGCAGTTTGGGGAGTAGCTCCTTACGTCTCGCCATCACCCTATTTGAGAAGTCCTCATCTACATACACACCACGGGGCTACTCGTTGCGGGCGGCCTGTAGAATCGCGTCGCGCTGTTTGAAGTTTTCGAATTTCACGACCACTGTCTTCGGTTTTCCCAGAGAGTTTGTTTCCGCCAGTTCTATGCACCCGCTCGATTCTCACTTCATTTACCTGTTGTTTTGGCAGTTTCAGCGATTACACAAACGTTTTACGCAGATCAACCAAGACGTCTGAAAACTGTTATTGCATCAGTGTTCTAGCGCCAACGCGTTTTTGTACAGAACACTTTTATCTTAATAACTATAACTTAGCGGCAGCACAAACCATACCAAGACGTCAGTTGAATGCAGTGTATCTAGAGTAACAGATAGCATATCAAGACTCACTTGTGTTGATGAGTATGGTGTCGTTTGACAGTGTCCACACGAACCGATAGCTCCGGTCTCTAGAACAATTAAAGCACGAACCGACGAACTCCAGAGTCTTCACAGGGTTCACCCGGATCCAGAAGTATTTCTCCAGACACCTGGCCGACAAGAACTGTCATCATCATCGGGAAACAACACCTACGACATCAGGCCAACAAGAACGGTCATCATCGTAGGGAAACAACACCTACGACATCAGGCCGACAAGAACGGTCATCATCAACGGGAAAAAACACCTACGACATCGGGCCGACAAGAACGGTCATCATCATCGGGAAACAACACCTACGACATCAGGCCAACAAGAACGGTCATCATCAACGGGAAACAACACCTACGACATCAGGCCGACCAGAACGGTCATCATCATCGGGAAACAACACCTACGACATCAGGCCGACAAGAACGGTCATCATCATCATCGGGAAACAACACCTACGACATCAGGCCGACTAGAACAGTCATCATCATCATCAACGAGAAACAACACCTACGACTTCAGGCCGACAAGAACGGTCATTATCAATGGGAAACAAACATACGACATCAGGCCGACAAGAACGGGCATTATCAACGGGCAACAACACCTACGACGGCAGGCCGACAAGAACGGTCATTATCAACGGGAAACAACACCTACGACATCAGGCCGACAAGAACGGTCATCATCAACGGGATACAATACCTACGACAACAAGCCGACCAGAATGGTCATTATCAACGGGAAACAACAACTACGACATCAGGCCGACAAGAACGGTCATTATCAATGGGAAACAACACCTACGACATCAGGCCGACAAGAACGGTCATTATCAATGGCATATATACTGTTACAATGCTCAAACATTAGTGTAACAATATATGCAGTGGCGGGTCCAGAGACAGTAGTCTACGAGGGGAATACTCACATTACACCCTCCCCCCCCCCGTAGCTCGCAAAAACATTGGCGGCCGAACCAAATTCATATTAGGTGGGTTGAGCAAGAGCTTCAGCATGACTCCGACGTCGGATCTTGACATTGGAAGACGGGGGTGGGGATGAACATGGGACGCTATATCAGAAATAAATAATTATTATTATTATAGCACGGCCAAATCTCAAAGCCTATGACGTGGACGCTTACTTGATAATGACGGACGGCGGGTTCGTTACCGACACCTTTAGCAGCTGTTGGGCCCGGCTGACCCAGTTTCCCTTCATCACCTGCACTGCCATCACGATTATCCTGTTGTCTTCCAGCAAACTCGCACTGAACTCGAACTTGTCAGTGTTTGTTAGGTTCAACTGTCCCGGGCCGTCTCCGAAGCAGCCTCCCAACGCTCCGCGCGGTCCACCTGCAACTAGGTTAATCAACAAATCGTGATCAGGATATTAAGTAAATACATGTTATTATGACAACTACGATAAATAATATAAAGAGAGGTGATGCGGAGGTAGCCCAGGGTATTATTGCGATGTCAGGGTGGAAATAGTATGTGCGATGAACTAAATTACTTGGATGGTTTCTTCTGAGCGTATGTGGCACTTTGCACTTTGTTATTTAATTAAAGATGTGTATGTGTGTGCGTGTGTGCGTGCGTGTGTGCGTGTGTGTGTGTGTGTGTGTGTGTGTGTGTGTGTGTGTGTGTGTGTGTGTGTGTGTGTGTGTGTGTGTGTGTGTGTGTGTGTGTGTGTGTGTGTGTATTTTTGTATGTATGTGTGTTTGTTTGTATGTGTGTATGTGTGTCTGTGTGTGCGTGCGTGCGCGTGCGTGTGTGTATGTGTCTGTGTGTATGTATGGGTGTGTTTGTTTGTATGTGTGTGTCTGTGTGTCTGTGCGTGCGTGCGTGCGTGCGTGCGTGTGAGCGCGTGCATTTTAGAAATACCATAGATGCCTTAGATACATATTAACGCCAGCTGATATCCAATCAATCGGGTCTTACCCGTTGGAAGCGGAACAATAGGAGGATTGGCCATCTCTATCACAGGGTCTTCTTCCTGCCTCCAGCAGTACCAGGTATACGAGGTGTACGTCCTGTCAAGATCTTCCGTCACCACGTTCATGAAAATCGTGCCTTTGCTCGAGACTAGCCGGTAGTCGTTGTACCGGATGCGAACAATGAAGCCCCTATGACCTTCCACCTTCACCTGTGTCATTAGCTCGCGCTTGCTAACGAGGTTTGTGCAAGTTAGTCTTGTCATGAATTCCCCGGGCTGCTGGTAGACGTGTGTCTTAGTGTAGGGAGTAGTTTCATCCACACGCTCCCTGTAGTCCGACTCGGAGCTCCCGTCACCGAATTCCCATAGGAAGAAGACGTTCTCTGCCGACGCACTTGAGTTGACAGTGAACGTAACGAGGGGGTCGCTCGTCCGCTCCGGGGAGCTGAGCTTGAGGCCCTCTAGCGGCGCCTGGACGATTATGTTGTTGGGGGAGGGTGACATCGCACTGACGTTATTTGAGACGACCACGCTGACGCTGTAGTTGCCAGTTGCGTTGTACACGTGCGATACGTGAAACGTGGCCCGTGTTGGCGAACTTCCCCGGTAGTGGATGCCGTTGTCGTGAACGTCTACGTCGTACGTCAGATGTGACCCGGTCGTGACGGTGACGCTGATGTTGAACACGCCTCCCACGGCGATCGCTATGACTGACGTCGTCACCTTCAGACCACTGACGATCTCCTGCACGACGACAGGCGTCGACGCGTTCCTCCACGAGACGAGGTTTGAACAATTGACGTACACAGTTTGGTTCCCGAATACCGGCCTGCCGTACGTGTGGTTAACCATCAGAGGCCGTCCGACGGCCAGCTCTTGTGCGGACATCGTCACCCCGATCCCGTCACCAAACTCCCAACGACAGACAAGGTCAGAGGGCCGCGACAAATCTGACCCCACGCGAAAGGTGACCTTCTCCCCCACGGTCACTATCGCTTTGGGGGTGGTCAGCCTGATGTCCGAGATGACCTCCTGCACGACCACGGACTGAGTGACATTTTCGCTGCTCACCGCGTTCCTTAGGTAGAATACAGGGGAGAAGTTGCCTGCATTAATGTACGTAATCCCGACCGGTGCCCAGCTGCCGGTTACTCTCTTTACTATAGTAAAGTTGACAATGGTTTGGTTACTTCCTGGGTCTGCCCATCCAGTGACGTTGGAGCCATACACTGCCGACACGACGAAGTCTAGACGCTGACCCACTCTAACGATTGTTCCGTTTTTCGCCACAACCGCCACCCCTTGCAATGCCTCGACCACTCTCACGGAGAACTGCGTGTGTTCAAAGCTCTGCCCGTTAGTAACGTTCACACGAATGACTGACGAACCGTGCCAATGTGGACGCGCACGTACAACGGTGTACATCAAGTTGTTAGTGTTATCATACGTGACGTTTCTTCTCCAGCTCGTTCCATTACCGCTGTCAGTATCGACGTTGATTTGCACTGGATACCCCTTATCAAGATGCACGAGAATCCTATACTCCCTCCCGTCGGCTACAGCATCGGTCGGGTACTCCACCCGAAGACCCGACACTTTCTCCAGCACCGCCACGTTCAGCCGGCGCACGTTATCGGAGCATACGCTGTAGCAACGCACGGTGACGTTATATGTGCCCGACTCGTTGAACGTGTGGTTTACACGTGCGCTGTCGGTGACCACCGCGAAGGAGAAGTCGCCAAAATCAACCCGGCACATGGCGTTTTGGCTGACCGGATCGACAGTCCAGTTGAATTTGCACAAAGTGAGTTCACACGTGTACGAGACGGCTAGGTGGGTGGGGATGGTCGCCGTGACATTCTCCTCTCGCGAGACGCTGCCGAACGGGTTAGAGCACTGCACAATGACGTTATAGACGCCGCAATCTCGGTACTCGTGTTTAGACAAGAAAGACGAGACACTGCTGTTGTCGCCAAAGTCATAACGACAAGTCGGATCACTGCCTGCATCGTACGTTACTGTAATTTCGCAGTTTGTCTTGTTGCACCACGGGTAGATCGTAAGATTGCTCAATGTCGCACGCGTCATCAGGAAGACTGTCACGTTAGATGACGACACGGAGTTGTTTGCCGTGAATGTCAACGTGTGGTCACCAACGAGGAAGGCGTACGTGATGATGGGCACGCACGTGCTGTTACCCGTCACCCGTCGCAGTTCTTTTCCGTTGTCGTCCGTCAACGTCACGCTGATGTCACCGCCGCCTTGCACGAACACGGTGAAGTTGACGTTTTCCAAACGTCGCGACACGTTGTGACTTGACCAGACGTTGAGCCCGGACACTGGCATCCCTAGAAACACAGCTCTTGAAATAAATCAACCCACTCACGAATATAACAACACTACCATAATTTGGAAAAGTCGTATGTTACCTTTCTGAATACTTGTTTGCTCAGACGGAGCTTTCGGCATCCTCTCGATGCCTTCGTCGGCGTTGAGCTGATTCACTTCCAGGTTGTCACGTGACGTGGTTGGTGTTCGTCACATGACAGCACTTCCAAGAATCAGTTCAACGCTGACGAAGGCATCGAGAGAATGCCGAAAGCTCCGTCTGAGCAAACAAGTATTCAGAAAGGTAACATACTACATTTCAAATCATGAACGTAACTGAATCCGTAAAAACCTACATGCTGGAACACTACCATAAGATGAATGACGGCAATCATAAAACCGTTGTAGCCTAGCATAACAGTAATGGCTTTATACCATCACAGTGACGGAGACCTACACAGAATGTGATTGTGACGTGACGTGACAAATACGTATCTGCGAGTCGACAGTTTTCATGTAACTGTCACGTCGCAATGCGATGTAACCTGTTACATACCTATGACGTAAACGTGACGTCACACTCTTAGCTGGGTATTCTTACCAAATCAAGTAAGCACCCTATGTGTTCTTGATGGCAAATGTTACCACTAGCCAGAGTTACAAAAGTTCTGAGAAACTTCTCACGCCAACGTCGTTACCTCCCCATCAACACACCCTTACAAACATGCAAATTGCAAAAGGTACATATATTTCACAACGAGCATATTTATGCAAATACATATCCATGGAGAATAATGCGTCTGATTATAAATTATGCTATGTAAATGATGAAACAGTATACACGTTGATCATATAAATCTTAGTTGGTGTTACTTAGGCATACAACCGGCGACGTGTTTCCCCAGGATAATCGTTCGCAATGAAATACACGAAAAATATTCCTAACATATTCCAAAATACGCGCTGTGAAACGTGAACAAAAACGAAAGCAAACAAACTAAGATGTACATAAATAAAATGCAGTAATTGCAACGGCGTGGCAACGAGTACAAAGCGAACATGACAAGAAGACGTATAATATGCACGGCATTGACACGTCTCAGCGTGAGACACGTCGCCTCAACTTTGCTATATAGTTATTCTTAAATTAGTGGTTAATTATTAAAAATCGGAAGCAATCAATTATAGTGAATTATTAAGCATCGGCCACTATCAATCACAAGAAATAAATATACGTTTATAAGACGTATTACAATTAATTATATCAATGTTATTCGTATAATAGACATGTAAATACAACGGCGGATACTTATCTATCCAACAATAATCAATATCAATCATAAGACATAAAGATACGTTTATATGACGTGTTACTATTAGTGATAGTCATGTTATTCGCAAGGCCTATATATATACATGTCAATACAACAGCGGATACTTACCTATCCGATAATAATCAATATCAATCAAAAGACATAAAGGTACGTTGATATGACGTGTTACTATTAGTGATAGTCATGTCATTCGCAGAGCCTATATATATACATGTCAATACAACAGCGGATACTTACCTTTCCGATACTAATCAATATCAATCAAAAGACAAAAAGGTACGTTGATATGACGTGTTACTATTAGTGATAGTCATGTTATTCGCAAGGCCTATAGATATGCATGTCAATACAACAGCGGATACTTACCTATCCGATAATAATCAATATCAATCAAAAGACATAAAGGTACGTTGATATGACGTGTTACTATTAGTGATAGTCATGTCATTCGCAGAGCCTATATATATACATGTCAATACAACAGCGGATACTTACCTTTCCGATACTAATCAATATCAATCAAAAGACAAAAAGGTACGTTGATATGACGTGTTACTATTAGTGATAGTCATGTTATTCGCAAGGCCTATAGATATGCATGTCAATACAACAGCGGATACTTACCTATCCGATAATAATCAATATCAATCAAAAGACATAAAGGTACGTTGATATGACGTGTTACTATTAGTGATAGTCATGTTATTCGCAGGGCCTATAGATATACATGTCAATACAACAGCGGATACTTACCTATCCGATACTAATCAATATCAATCAAAAGACATAAAGGTACGTTGATATGACGTGTTACTATTAGTGATAGTCATGTTATTCGCAGACCCTATATATATACATGTCAATACAACAGCGGATACTTACCTATCGGAGAAACAAGTAACATGTTTCGTCTAAACATAACGATGTGCATAATCATATACGATCCAGTGAATCGATCAACAAAGTACACGCCTTAACGCACGCACACACGCACACAGGCACACACGCCCACACGCAATCACGCACACACGCACACACACACGCACGCACGCACGCGCACACGCACACAAGCACACACGCACACACGCACGCACGCACACACGCACACACGCACACACGCACACATGCACACACGAACTTGCTTGAGCGTGTCATATTATAATAATGTTATAAGTTATATAATTGCATGACCATAATGGACTGGACACTAAACATAGCAGTCATGTCACGTCATATGTCATCTCGTCACATAGTAAATAAATATATATATTTATCCAGTCCATTATGGTCATGCAATTATATAACTTATAACATTATAATAATATGACACGCTCAAGCAAGTTCGTGTGTGCATGTGTGCGAGCACGCGTGCGCGTGTGTGCGTGTGTGTGCGTGTGTGCGTGTGTGCGTGTGTGCGTGTGTGCGTGTGTGTGCGTGTGTGTGTGTGCGTGTGTGCGTGCGTTAAGGTGTACGCGTATACTTTGTTGATCGATTCACTGGATCGTATATGATGATGCACATCGTTATGTTTAGGCGAAACATGTTACTTGTATATATATATATATATATATATATCATATGTTTTGCTCCATTCCGTATCGTTATGTTCCCTCATGTCGTGGATGTGCCGTCGTGTCATCAATTTTGGATGTCTTCCTGTATTCCATTGCTGCCCAGAGATGTCTCATCCCTTGTCACGCAGACTTCAGTCAGTACCCAGGCATCTAATACTGCAATCAGTGTAAGTTTTTTTTTTTACAATCAGGGCAGTAACAGCAGTCTGAAAGTGAATGTTTGCCCAAAAAAGAGTTGTATAATATCAATGTGCGCCCCCGTGCCCGTGCGCGCTTATTAGTCCTTCTGGGACACCACGAGGGACACTATGAATAATGAATCGTCGATTATTTGTCCAGCGGATATGTGAAAAGATTGTGCACTTTTTGATAAAAGCAACACACTCTGCTCATTTGTTCTATACACCAAGGGAACCATTTTAAAGATTGGAGACATTCCAGATGTTGCTGCGTTCAGAAATGGCGGCCATTTTTTTAAATGGCCGCCATATTCACTTCCCCCATATCTGCGTTACATAGAGCAATAATATTTGTGTCTATATGTAGGTTTTAGGGGTCAAAGATTTCATATTTCTTACTTTTGGACTTCTCCGACATTCACATCTGCCATTTTTAAAGATGGCGTTCGTCAATGTAAGTGTAACGATATCTTAATAACTACGTTACGTAGAGCCGTATCGTTTACGTTTTTGAATAGCATGGAGGATAGCGATTTCACAAAGGTTATAACGTTTTACCTTCGTTAACTGCCAACATGGCTATATCCGCCCTTTTTACAGAAACAAAAAGTATATTTTTTTAGATGCGATGATTTCAAGTACATTACTTTTTACCTTCATTAACTTTAAATGTACCTCCCATTTTGAAATATCCGCCATTTTGAAAGATGGCGGCAGACAAAGCATGTTATTCCCATTAATATTTATATATCATTGAACCTTGAAGTTGGTGTCAAAACATGTTTCGGGATGCGACGAAGTTAAGGGTGTTATTAAGATATTCTCTAAAACGGGCAATGTCACTTCAAACGTTAAATTATGATGCCTATACCTTGTAAATCTACAACAACAATTTCAAAACAGTTCACACATCTCACTGACATATCCGCAGCATTGGCACAGCATTGTGCAGCGCAGGTTGGCTTTGAAACACCGACACTGTCCTCTGCAACCACAGTTGATGATCGCATGGCAAGCTGTGCCTGCAGGTGGCAGTGTCATCAACTGCACTATATATATAGATATATTACACATGTTGTTCAAAGTTACCGTAAAAGGCACCAATTTGTACCCTAATATTGATATGTTTTCGCGCCGATAAATTTCTGTGTGTGTCAGTGTCAACTTTTCGTTTTCGCGCCATTGGATTATTTAAAAACATGTCATGCTTGTGGTGAATGTTACTTGGAACCAGTTTTGAGCTAATTACTTGTTGCGCCAATCGAATTTGTTGATACAAGTGTCAACTACTTGTTTTCGCGCCATTCTATTATTTCAAAAAACATACAATGGTCATTATCAAATTTTGGTAGACGGGCGTCAATACGTTCAGGATATTTATTCTTTAAACATTATTGTTAGATTTCAGTTATTTGTTTGACTTTTCATAGTTATTATTACAATTAATGGCAAAACCTCATTCTGCTGTTTATTTACTAAAAAAGTAAATTTTATCATTAACTGAGAAACCGAGCTTTCGTAGACACTAAACGCCCGCGTTAACCGGAAGATCTAATTGTTTTTTTGTCGCAACACATCCCTTGCACATCGGATGATCCGTACTCGCGTAAAACGACACATTTAAGCCATATATATAGGCCCTATTCCTCACTTTGTAACTAATAAGTTTTCGCGCCGAACGAATTTGTTGTGGCTAGTGTCAACTTTTCGTGCCTTTCGATAATTTAAAAAACATACTGCACATCATGCATCTGGTTAATTTGGGGACCGTTAATTTTTACCAGGCGGCAATTTGTAATTAACTTGTTTTCGCGCCTATCGATTTTTTTGTAACAAGTGTCACGTTTTCGTTTTCCCGCCATTAGATTTTGAGAAAACGTATAAAACATCGTGCATCTAGTGAAATAGACCACAACAAACATGGGACGTCCATGGGGAATGTCAACCTTTCATTTTGATAGAATAATCTTGTATCTGACCACTGGGAAGTATCCACGGAGTTTGAAGAATGACTGCGGGAAGAAAAGCCACTTTAAGCGCCAGGCAAGCAATTTTGCTGTGCGTGATGGAGAGTTATACTTCAAACACAGGCTCCATCGGCACATTGCTGGAGGTAATTATCGTCTCTTTTATTTGCTTTATTCGGTTTTTAATTACTTTGTGCAAATGTGTTATTTACGTTGGTTGAATAATATATAGTATATTCGTATGCAGCGTACGCAGACCACTTATGCACAAAGAGCCGCGTAGGGTATCCGCTCCTTTACGCCAAATAGGGTATACAACCTCTGATTCTCAATCGCCGCCACAAATGACAGGTATAAAATCATACAGACCATCAATGCAAGCTTGAGAAATGTTTTTTGCCACAATGCGTACCTAATTAAAGCGTCACCTTCGCATCGGATGATCCGTACTCAGGTAAAAGACACAATTATGAGTCATAATAAAAGTATTCCTCGCACAGACCTACAATAAGTCTTTAGGAAGTCATTGCTACATTTGCATTAGACATTGGGTGTTGCTTAGATTTGTTGAAATTTGTTGAAATGTGTTGCTTTTATGGTATTTATATTTTCCTTGAATACAAAAGGAATTAATTGATAATATAGTAAAATATAATTGTTTTCACAGCCATGATAAATATGATTTATCTAGATATAATATTTTATATAGAAAAAGAACAGCGTACAACTATAATGAAGTAAATTCAATCTATACAATTCTTATATCATTATTTTTCTTTGAAGAGAACACATTTCCTATATATTTGTTTTCGATGTCATTAAGATGTATTCATCCTGTCCTGAGAGTATTTGTTCTAATTAAAATTACATTTTTGTATGTCACACAATAGTTAAATGGTTATATATATATATATATATATATATACCAGCCCCAGGATCCCCACTCCCGGACTAATTTCGGAAAGAAATCAAATCGATGAACCACCCAAAGTGACCCGCTAGATCGCACACAAAACACACAGACAGAAAGAGAACCGTATTGTTTTATTATAAGTGCCGTAGCAATTGATACTATCTGTCTGTTGTTAACAGCCCTTCGAGATAACACATTTTTCGTTTTTATTTGTTACATGACCCTTACCCACATACCTCCCCATCCCATGTAAAGTTTCGTTGGGCTTGCCCAGATACCCCCGTCCTTCCCCAAACCGAGACGTACTTTGTGGATGGCCCCTAACACAAAGAAAGTGAACATTTTAATAAAACACGTCAGGGGTAGTGTTTTTAGCGTAACCGTAGTGTTTTGAGGGTACCCTCAGAACACTACGGTAGTGTTTTGAGGGTACGCCCAAAACACTACGGTAGTGTTTTGAGCGTACCTTCAAAACACTACCGTAGTGTTTTCGAGGGGTAGTGTTTTTAACTTACTACGCCGGCCCGCTCACCAGTGCAGCACAGAGAACCTGGCAGTAGCAACACAGAAGACCATCGCTACTGTCAACCATTGGAAGAATGACGTGTAACCGCCGCGGAGACACGACGAAGAAGAAGAGAGACAACAATCGAGTGGTGTTATCGAATACAACTTAGAGGGTATATGGCAATTTTAAATGAAATTCTCCTAAATGTTGCACATACGTAACTTAGATAAGTGGAGAAGACGATCCCGTAATGTTATTTGTTATATAACTATTGTCAACTTTATGATAAATGTTGCTTAAGAGGTCTGTTTTGCACGTAGTTCAAATACATATGTGCATTGTTAATGACATACACCAGTTTATTTGCCATTTTTTTGTTGTTTTAGTTGATCACTGGCTGCTTAAAATATAGTGCAAAAATATCCCGTCAGCTACAATATCAACAGTCCGGTCCGCCACTGTTTTTAAACTAAATATCCCGTAACTTGGTTACTAGTGTGTTGTTTAAGTCAATGGATAACACCTTTATTAACAGAAGATAATGTTAAGGTAGACATATACCACCACCTAATGACGGCATTTTTTTTATTCCATCCGCAACGTTGATATATACCTCTATATTAGCCATATCAGATAATATTTATATAATTGTTTGCACACTGTATAATCCATATTGCGACTTATAGAGGTATATATATATTTGTAAGAGAAAGTTTGATTACAAATACTAATAGGGATATGAAGAAGTGAAGTCTCTGAATGCCTCGTCCGCAGCAAAAACGAATACCAAGGAATCGTACTTAAGAGAGAGGATGTTCAAGTGATGCCGAACTGTTGTCGTTATAGTTCTCGTCGACGTATCGCTGTTGGAGTGGCCACCGAGAGATACCTAGTACCTACAATTCCACAAATATCGGCTGATATGTCGAAGGTCACAAATGTAAAGAAACAACGACACATTGTTTTATAAATATGCTATATAATACTAACAAAAATTGTAAAAACGTCCAGGTACCGCGCTGAGGCAGCTTGTCTGACATTGTGATTTTACAATGGAAGTGTAGTGAAAAATGTACGACGTTGTCTTTGTGGAATTCTTGTCTTACCTTTAATCTAGGCTTTGTTGTTGCCGTTCTCTGTGATGGTGACTCCTGCCTCCGTGTCGCCGGGGGAAGATGACGGTGGTAGGACACGTCGCATCCCGTGTACCGCGGTACTCCGCCCTGCTCGTGTCTGTGTGCTGTGTAATGTTGACGGCTCTACATTCCGTCGTCTTCTCTCGTTCTCTCTCGTTGTCAGCCAATACTTTGCTGACCGCGGCTTGTATACTTTCACTGATATGGTAGACCTACGTCATGTCCAGTGTCACTGACAGGGTAGACCCGTATCCTGTCTAGTGTCACTGACTGGCTAGACCCGTGTCATGTCTAGTGTCACTGCAAAGGTAGACCGTGTCCGGCCTAGTATCACTAACAAGATAGACCCGTGTCCTGTGTGTCACTGTGTCACTGGCAGCATAGACCCCTGTCCGATCTAGTGTCGGTGGTCGGGTAGACCTATGTCATGTCTAGTGTCACTGACATGGTAGATCTGTTTGCTGTGTCGGATCACTTATAAGATAGACCAGCGTCCTCTCTAGTGTCACTGGCCGGATGCTCTGTCTACTGTGCTGATGCCAACGTCCAGTGATGAGCCATTATAGTCAAATGTAGAAACATGGGTATAGCAGAGTCAAACCACTGACTGTGTTCTGTGCCTATCTGTGAGCGCACTCCAACCTGTCTACCTTCGATCAAATGGAATCATCCGTCGCGCAGAATATTTCGTTCGGTAAAAATGCGCGTGTTTTCCTGTAACCACGACAACCGATATGACTGGCATTTAAAATAACGTGGAAAACAATTCTACAAAAGGAATGGCGCCACGCTGGTGCGTCCAATTTACATTTCGTGCACTAACGGCGTAATTATATTGCGATATTTTAGAATAGGCCCACTCGGGAATATTCATTTGCGGATCAGCTTCAATACAAAAATGTTTTTACGTAAAGGCCAGCATTGTAAATGAATGTAAACTAGTCTGTTGCATCTCCAAGGTAAACAAGTTGTCATTCACTTACAAACATATAAATATATACATGTATATTTATATATATATATATATATATATAATGCAAATTGTTAGACAGAAGCCATGAACTTAATAAAACTGATCACGATTTACACATTCTAACTACGGCTCAAAAGTCGCCAACATGTAACGAGTAGAGTCTAACATTAGGTGGCTGTGTGATATTGACAAGTCAAGTTTCTCACAGAATGTCTTCTGCCACTAGCTCCATACAAGAATGAGTCCACACCATTCGGTAGCTTCTTCTGCTTGGCGCACTATTACTCTTCATCTCCCTCGGTCTTCTGCGATGGTCTTCCATTCTTGGCCTTTCGTACCTGCCCCCAAGATCTCGTTTCAGCTGTCATTCCATCTCCGTTTTGGTCTTCTTCATTTCTATCACCCTCCTCTGTTTCCTTCCTCTTTTTATCACTCTTTTTTCACCAATCCTTTGCACATGACCATCTTAGTCTGTTGTCAACGACTTTCATTTGTACGAGTTTTTGGTCATTTATATTCTTACAATTCATATGCCTTCCGTCTTCTCGGGTTACTTTGCATATTTTTTGGGCCCAGTTGTTTTCTCCTACGTATTTAGCTCCTCCTGTCGCTACGTCAATCCTAATACAAAGTCTAGTACCACGCAGGCTTCCGACACTTTTCCCTTTAGTCGTGTCTTCACCGTTTTGCCTCACATGATCCCTACAGAACGAGATGCACATAAATATACACATATCCTGATGGTATCATCGGAAAGTTACATTCCCAGTGCAGATATGGAAGTTACAATAGAAGAATACAAAGAACACTTCCACCGCCGTTTCTATTTACTTCCAGTGTGGCCTGTTGTGCCACAACCGATAAGTCCGTGCATCTTAAATAAGACTTCAGCCACCTATGGCGTGTAGGATCACGTAAGTTCACCGGTGAGGCACCTTCTCGCTCTTAGACAATCATTTTTATTACACAAGATTGCAGTGCTTCCCAGAAATGACTTTGCATCTTTGTTCTTTGTAGTATCACAATAATACTTAATACGGTTATTTGTGATGTTTGATGTCCAGCCACGTGTGTTGAGGTACATCGACAGATACCAGAACATAGCGGCCACACGTCGATAAGCAAGTGTCATCTGGAGCTTGCAATGTTGCATGGATAGACATGGATATTGTCAAATGTTGCGCACTGGCATAAACTAAACTATTGTTAGAAGTAATCCAGTGTTCGATAATTTAGTGTCATAGTAAACATGTCTATCTATGTCTCTGTCTGTCTGTCTGCCTGTCTGTATGTCTGTCTGTCTGTCTGTCTGTCTGTCTGTCTGTCTGTCTGTCTGTCTGTCTGTCTGTCTGTCTGTCTGTCTGTCTGTCTGTATCTCTCTCTCTCTCTCTATATATATATATATATACATATATATATATTTCTCTCTCCTTCTCCCTCTCTCCTTCCTTCTCTCCCTCCTTCTCTCTCTCTCTCTCTCCCTCTCTCTCTCTCTCTCTCTCTCACTCTCATTCTCTGTCTCTCCCTCCCTCTCCCTCTCCATCTCCCTCTCTCTCCCTCTCTACCTCCCTCCCTCCCTTTCTCCCTCCCTCCCTCCCTCCCTCCCCCTCTCTCTCTCTCACTCTCTTTCTCTCTCACGCGCGCACATATACACGCACATACACGCACATACACGCACATACACGCACATACACGCACACACAAGCACGTGCGCACACACGCAAGTTTCATCGCGCCGTGTATGCCCGGCTTTTGTGAAATGATACAAAATGTCAGCTGCGTCGTGTTTGTGTGACACGCTTGATCAAGCAGTCGCTCCCGACACAAATGCCAGAAGAGGATGACGTTCGCGATAAAGGCTCTCTTCAAAGAAACTCCACTGTAACGACAACAGGTGTAATTAACTTAATTTCCCCAGAGTGAGAACTTCATCGGCGCTTTTGAGCGGACCATTTTACCGGAGACACTAGATAGACTCAAACAAGTGACAATCGACCAGCTCTCCACTTCCACGAACGATGCATATCGTTGCTAGGTAATTCAGACGGAACGACAAGCGACGTAAATGTCAACGGATGCCAACAACAACACGTTTGATGAGATAATGGTGCAATCGACTAATTGACATGCACTGCATTATAGACTTGTTGTGTTGCGTTCTATTTAAGTCCGCGGAAATGTGATCAGTTATCAAGTATTAATGATGAGCCGCGTAGTGCACAAACACGGGGGGCAGTGCCGTTAAAAAAATTCGACTTCGCGCCGCTGATGTCAATTTACCTTTGCCTTAACTGATGACATCCGAAGACGGGGGGAGGGTGCTTTGGAAATGTTTTGGCCGCCGCGCCGCCTATTACTTGGGGGGCAGAAAACCATATGTCTGCCCTTTCACAGTCGCCAAAAATACACCTTAATCATCTCATAAAATGTCGATTTCCACACGCCATTGACGCTCGCCACAAAAACAAACATTCACGCTCACATTTAATGGGGGGTGGGGGCAGAACCATATGTCTGCCCCCCCAGAGAAATTCCAGGGGGCATCTGCTCCCCTGTTCCCGCGCCTATGACGACAGACCACTGCCTCATGCGACTTTACGATTCGTGGGGTCAGTGGTAGGTGAATCTATGTCTGTTACCGAGTAATGTTCTGCGGAAACTGTAGCAGGCAGAACGTTGTCACTTGCGATGTCGTTTTCTACGAGATCAAGAGAGGACAGACTACTGGTGTTTGCAGAACTAGAGTTAAGTAAATATGTGGTCTGTCTTTGCCGCAAAATCTGCGTTATAAAAAAGGCTATTTGTTGGGTGGATTCTAGTGATGGTGAATCTTTTGATAGCTGTTCGCATTATTGCTGACGTCTCGTATGCCGTTCCAACAAGTTCTCCCATCTAGATATGACTTTTCTAAGCCATATGTATTGGAATTGTTCAAAATATGTGCTTAGTGGCAGCATGGAGGAGTTAATGCGACGTGTGCGGTGGAGTCGTGAGCGCCATAATACCCGTCTCCCAGCATATCAGCATTGCTCCAACGCTCTTTGTGTGCGCCTTGTGCCCATCTAGGATGAGCAGAACTGGATCCTCCTTTGATGGCTTCACACATGCGATGACATGATTCAGCCACTTAACAAACAGGTGTGTTTGCATCCATCCGGATGGGTGGTACAGAGATTTACATCCGGGAGGCTGGCCGTTAATCTAATTTCGACCATAAATCTTTAAATTTAGTAAATGTCCATTTTAATGTAATGTTATAATTATTATTGTATATGATTAGACAACAAATATACTAAATAATAACTACTAATGAACACTCCATTAGCTATCAAAAAAAAATTATTTCACAAATACTGCAAATTCCTTCAAACGTAACGGAAAGGGGTTATAAAGGTGATGTATGAGGTATTTCCTGTCCCCCCCCCCCCCCCCCGTATCCATTTCTGATGTCCACTTTTGCGTATTTTTTAAGTACTCACTTCTCCATGTAACGCAAAAAGCACAGGGCTAAGTTAACACAAATATGCCCACTTTGCCCCGCATGTCCAATATGCCCCATCCACGTCGCCCCCATATTCGCAGTCGTAACAAATATGGGCCATTCCCATGCGCTATTCCGAGAACTTTGTTCATAACTTAGTCTTACCTACACATACATCTAGCAGATCACACGCTTAAAAGCGTTTCCAATATTTCTGACATATACGACTAGGAAAAGCGTTCAAAATACAAAAAATCGCACGAAAATACACTAAAAGCAACTTACGCCAGAACGTAACAATGACAACTGATTTGGCACGTGAATGTGATGCAGGCAAGTGGTAGTGATACCAACTAATGTTTTTTTTTATCACATCAACGTTAGTTGATGCAAGTCTGATGCAATTGGTCTGAGCTTAAAATGTTACTGTCCATTTTGCCCCCAGTGGGCGCTTTGCCCCGATCTCCCCTACTTCCCTCTAAAAGTACGTTCGTTTTGAGAAAGACACCCTGTCTGTTACGGACACATCAATTGTTTTCACTCGTCGCATATATCTGTGTTGATTCGTAATTCGCTGGTATGATAAAGGTATGGAAAGTAACAACCACTGTCGATGTTTAGACCTATATATTCTGGCATTAACTAAACTATTGTTAGAAGTAATCCAGTGTTCGATAATTTAGTGTCATAGTAAGCAGACATCTGTTTATCTATGTCTCTCTCTCTGTCTGTGTCTGTGTCTCTCTCTGTGTCTGTCTGTCTGTCTGTCTGTCTGTCTGTCTGTCTGTCTCTCTCTCTCTCTCTCTCTCTCTCTCTCTCTCTCTCTCTCTCTCTCTCTCTCTCTCTCTCTCTCTCTCTCTCTCTCTCTCTCTCTCTCTCTCTCTCTCTCTGTCTCTCTCTATCTCTCTCTCTCTCTCTCTCTCTCTCTCTCTCTCTCTCTCTCTCTCTCTCTCTCTCTCTCTCTCTCTCTCTCTCTCTCTCTCTCTATCTCTCTCTCTCTGTATCTCTCTCTCTCTCTCTCTCTCTCTCTCTCTCTCTCTCTCTCTCTCTCTCTCTCTCTCTCTCTCTCTCTCTCTCTCTCTCCCTCTCTCTCTCTCTCCCTCTCTCTATCTCTGTCTCTGACTCTCTTTCTCTCTCCTCTCTCTCTCTCTCTCTCTCTCTCTCTCTCTCTCTCTCTCTCTCTCTCTCTCTCTCTCTCTCTCTCTCTCTCTCTCTCTCTCTCTCTCTCTCTCTCTCTCTCTCTCTCTCTCTCTCTGTGTCTCTCTCTTTTTCTCTCTCCTCTCCCTCTCTATGTCTATCTCTCCTTTCTCGCTCTCTCTGTCTGTATGTCTGTCTGTCCCTCTCACCTCGCCCTCTCTCTCTCCCTCCCCCCCCTCTCTCTCCCCTGCCATAGCCCCCCTCTCTCTCTCCCTCCCACTCCCTCGTCCTCTCCATCCATCACCTCGCCCTCTCTCCCTTCCTCTCCCTCTCCCTCACCCTCGCCCTCTCTCTCTCCCTCCTCTCCACTCCCCTCCAATCCCCCTCCCCCGCCTTCTTGTACGTAGCGGCACAGTGACGGTCCCACCTCAACCTATTGTCAATGATCGTACCGAGATATTTGTACTCGTCAACTACCTCCACCTTATCTCCATGGATGACAGTGTCAATCTGCGATTGAGGGTCTTTTCTAAAGTCAATACACGTGTCTTTGGATTTTTATGCATTCAGCCACAGATACTAGTTATCACACCATTCAATAAAGTCATCTACAACAGGACAGTGGCCAACCACAGCATTACACAGTAAGCTGAGTAAAGCTGTGTCATCTGACAGTTTAATAAAGAAGCTATTGGGGTGGGTGCTCCTGCAATCATTAGTATACAAAATGTACCAGAGGGGAAATAAAACACATCCTTGGGTGAGCCAGTGAACAGAACCTTTTGGGATCTGTCTACCGAAACATCAAGCACCCATAGGGCCAAGTCAGACTCAAGTTTAAACCCAGAAATAAGTTTTTGAAAAAGCTGGTGAGGCTGCAGAGTATTAAAAGCAGAACTCAGATCAAGGTGTGGACACCGAACCGCAGCACAACTCTAACATGGGTTTTGGCCTTCTCAAGATGACAGAGTACAAGGTTTATCAGGGTAGCGACTGCATCCTCCACCCCTCTCCCAGGCCGATGTGCAAATTGCAGGGGGTCTAGGAGATGGAATGTTCGGCTCGTGATCATCTTTACCCCCGAAGGGAGATAAGCGATTGTAATTATGTCTATATCGATGCATGTCATTCGTAGTCTTAATGTCTTCCCAGATCGACTGTTGTCATATCACCTGTTTTGAACTTCAGTTCTATTTTGTTTTTATAGCTCTCTCTTGCTTTCCCAATTTCTGACACTCCTTTGAACTTCTCTTCATCCAGCCAAGTCTGCCTGAAAGTAAGCCCTTTTCTTGTCATTCAGTACCTTTAATTTTCAGTTGTTTAGAAACCCAAGGTTTGTTGTTAGTGTAGACTTTGCACTTCTTTACGGGTGTAACTGTGTCAATACAGAAAGAAACACAACTGGTCACAACGTCGGTAAATTCATTCAGGTTATTCCAGTTAATACAATCAAAACAGCCCCGTTGTCTTCATTCCACACTTTGACCTGTTTTTTTCACGCATTGGACACCGAACCGTAGCACAAGTCAATCGTTCGGTGCATTCGGTAATATACTAGTGGTAGGTACGCAGATTTTTGTTTAGGGTGCACTGATTGAAATCACCCAGTATGAACTTAAAGGGCGGGATACACGTAGATAAAAAGGATTGGACTCTCGATAAGCCAAAAGGCTTCCTTGTCCATATGCCATCTAGAGTTAATTTCATGGATGGCAGTCTTGTTAAATCTGGTTAAATCTTGTTAAATATTGTTAAATCTTGTTACATCTTGTTAAACTTGGGTGCATCGGTGGACTTAAGCGTCCAGTTTATGTGTCACATTACAAATATGCTGGGCGCCTCGACACACACACACACACACACTCACACACACACACACACACACACACACACACACACACACACACACACACACACACACACACACACACACACACACACACACACACACACACACACACACACACACACACACACACACACACACACACACACACACACACACACACACACACACACACACACACACACACACACACACACACACACACACACACACACACACATATGTATATACATATAAATTGTTATTATTTTCCTCGTTTTTCGCACATGTAAGGTGCTTTTTTAATACCACAAACGATTATGTAAAAACACAGATTTTCGCTTGTTTTTGTCCAATTAAATGTATTAATTGTTACACCTGTTCATTTTGAAAATAATATTAAAATATTTGTTTTTGCTGTTTTTTACTATTTCCTTCGTTTTTATCACACATATAAGGTATGTTTTTAATTCCACATCATAATTCTGAAAACAAATCGACTTTCACTGGTTTTTGTAGACCATCTCTATATTGTCACACCTGTTATTAAGTAGTACTACTAGTAGTAGTATTTTATTAGAGTCTCACTCCACATATTCATGCATTAAAATACAAGACAAATAAATATATTACATTCAAAGTTAGCACTGTATACAAAGACCACTCAAAAAGAGTTATGAGAGACTTGTAAAAACAAAAATGTACAAATAAAAACAGTAATAATTTAATAAACATGTGCTATTATTTTGTTGTATTGTGTAATCTTGTGTGCAGTATTTTTTGGAGGACGCTGGCAGTTTTACTTATTATATTGTCATTACTTAATAAATATACAAATTTATCTTTATCATTCATACTGGAAAAAGCAGGATCATTAATTGTTGCATAGCCTATTAGTTCTTTTCGTTCGTTAACAAATAAAGGGCATTTCATTAAAACGTGAAACTCATTTTCTATTTCATTCGTGCAATTATAACACGTCCACGTCAGGGGGTAATTCGTTCAAAACGTCCAGTTTCAATTCTGATTGGTGCCACGCCACATCGAAATTTTGCAAGTGCTGATCGATTACTTCTAGTCATGATTTTCTTAACATAATGCTCAGTTACAAATTTTGTTTTGAACTGTTTATAAGTTCTTAGTTTATTTCTACTACCATTTCTGCCCTCTTCTCTATTTATAATATGAAGCCATTGCTGTTCCTGTAATACAGACAGGCAAACATATGTGTGTTTTATTATAGCCTTTACATTAACATGGTCTCTTATATTAGTAAGATTATGCATATTTAAGTCATTATAACGATGGTATACTTCGTAGCCCCAATTTCGTTTCCCACTTACGGCCATTTCCATCATCCATAGAAACACGTTTTGTCACTCTAGATACATCAATATTGATCAAACGACACCAGAGCCTAGTAACAGATAGCCATTGTTGGTTAGTCGGGGTTTTCCATCCCATTTCGCCCTGTACTGCTGCTGATGGGGTATATTTACCCACACCTAGGAAAAATCGACAGGCTCTATTATGTATGTTATTTATGACCGAATATTCCTTTGTACCCCATACAGCAGAACCATAGTTAATAATGGAGAGCACCATACCATCGTATAGTTTTGTAAAACAGTTAAAAGGCATTCCTCCATTACATTTTGTCTTAGCCATTAACAAACCCAGAGCTCTGTTCGCCGTAGTAGCTACTGTTTATACCATCACCTTATAATCAAGATATTCAGTTAAAATCAAACCTAAATATTTATACTTATTTACGATGCATATGCTTTGGTCACCTAGTAGAAAATCGCAAGTAGTCTCAGATATCGATGGATTACGAAAATGTACAATTTGAGTTTTGTCTTTATTAATAGACATGCCCCAGTCATTGCACCATTTCCAGATAACATTTAGCAATGTCTGCAGTTCTTCTGCTGATTCGGCCAGCACCACAATGTCATCTGCGTATGCTAACATTGTAACAATTTCGTCTCCGATCTTAACACCTTTACCCGTGCCTTTCAATTCAGTTGATACATCGTTTATAAACATATTAAACATGATAGGTGATATAACACATCCCTGCTTAAGCCCGCATTCAACATTGAACCAGTCAGACTTTACGTTGTTGACCCTAAGGCCTAACACAACATTTGTAATAAACATATAATGATTTCAAAGCCTCAAGCATTTTCCCTTGTATGTTGAAGTTCTTAATTTTGTTCCAGAGGAAATTTCTATTGATACGGTCATAAGATTTACTAAAATCTACGAAACATGCAAACGTTTGCTGGCGGCATTTCTTTCTAGTATTGCTTATGTTTGTAATGGTAGATAATGGTGGTCGAGACAACTGCGACCTGGTCTAAACCCATTTTGTTCATCACACAAAAGGTTGTTGCCCTCTACCCACGATATAAGATATAATTAAGTGTTAATTATTATTTGATATATTTATATACACGGATATACGTTTTAGGTTATCACACCTCATCTGGTACGTATTTAACCCAATAATATATTCTGCAGAATATGTGTGAAAACATTTGGTCCCGGGTGAAACGTGCAACACCTGCATTGCTAGTTGCTACAGGTGAACGGTTCCACTAAACAACAGGTGAGCGTATAAAGCGTCACATGACCGCGCCTACCGCCATTTTGAAAAAAGCGTGACGCTGCGATAGGTGAACCATGTTTGGAAGTTTGCGATGATCGGCAAAAGTTGGACGGGAGCGTGTGTTAACAATGCATCTATGTCTGACGGTCACAGCCGTCGCGATACTGGTGTTGACATTCTGTTGGTCATCGGAGGGACAATATGACAACAACGCATTCCCGCAGTGGGCCGTCGGACAGGGCAACCCGTACTTTCGCGACAAATACTGCCCCCCTGACGCGCGCTGGCCGTGCGATCAGCTGCCCTTCTACCCGTATGACGAGATCCACCGCACCATCCCCAACACGGGCATAGTGGTCGGACGTTCCCTTATATTCGCCCCCCACCGCTACATCAACATTTTCCGAGGTGTCCCGTACGCTCGCCCGCCGTACGGTGAACGTCGCTTCCGGGTAATATTGACGAACCTAAGAATGAGACTTCTTGTCATACATAATAAGCCTGAGGTTTCATAGTTGTGGTAAAAATAAAATGGTCCTACAAAGTCCGTATAACACTGATACCAGGAATGGGGTTGGTGGTGGGGTGATCATAATTTTAATAACATTATAAAAACCTGTTTTTTATCATGGAATCCACGTTTTTTAGTCTTAATTATGTATTTATTTATTTACTTATTGTTTGAGTCAACATTGATGTTACAAACTGCAAGATAGTGAAGTATAATTTTTAGTATTATATTCTTGAAGAGTTGTTGTAATTAGTTACATATATTTCCAAGTCATTTATAATCATATGAATTGAATCATGGCATAAGGTAAACCAATGTTCAATGTTTTTAATTCGTTTACAAGCTTACCACACCATCCCTAAAAGCATTGTAAATGTGTAATATAACTTACTTGATTAGATGTGGTTTACCTGACCTAGGTATTGTGTTATGAACTTATTCATACTTGCAGTAGTTTACTCCTACAGGATTCTACATGTTACGTAATTATTATTAACCATTAAGAACATAATACTGCATTGGTAACTTTTATTGTAGTATTTTTGTACCCACTAACAGTTTAAGAATGATGTACTTATTGATAAAATATATTTTGACCAATGGTGATTTTGATTAACCATAAATTTTAGATTTGACAGACCTGTATGAATTTGGAACCGGATTGACAGGATTCGTAATGTGTTATACCATTGAGGAAGCAGCTTCAAAGGGACGTAGGCTGTTCGTCTACCTACAATTAGCGGTCGTAATAATTTATAACAGGAAGTCTGCTGTGTTGAACATGGGAAAGTTGCCAACAAAGCTTGTTTTGAAACTGGAAGTTTTGCTTACTACTTGAACATGTGCTCAGCGGTCATACCTTCAAATTGCGATCATTGTTACAGGCTTACTAAACACAGTTTGGCTGGCAGTTTACCTTCAATGTTTTTAGTATAGTCTTAAGAACATGATATATTAATTAATAAATGAAAAACATGGAACAGAATACTTCATTTTAACATAAAATTTCTATAAGTTGTAGACATTTTATGTTAAAATAAAGTATTCTGTTCCTTGTGGTGCAATAAACCTAGTCAAACTGTTGTTGTCTTTTGATGCAGAAACCTGAGAGACCAGGCCCAGGATGGGACATGGGAATTCGTAAATGGGACGCATCGTTCTATCGCGACGCTTGTCCTCAGGAGCTTTGGAATCTTCAAGAGAAGTTTTATGAGATGAGGAACATGAGTGAGGACTGTCTTCACCTCAATATCTTCTCACCCAATGTAAGTTAGAATGAGGAACATGAGTGAGGACTGTCTTCAACTCAATATCTTCTCGCCCATTGTAAGTTAAAACGAGGAACATGAGTGAGGACTGTCTTCAACTCAATATCTTCTCGCCCATTGTAAGTTAAAACGAGGAACATGAGTGAGGACTATATTCACCTTAATATCTTCTCGCCCATTGTAAGTTAAAACGAGGAACATGAGTGAGGACTATATTCACCTTAATATCTTCTCACCCATTGTAAGTTAGAATGAGAACGTGAGTGAAGACTATCTTCAACTCAATATCTTCTCAACCAATGTAAGTTAGAATGAGGAACATGAGTGAGGACTATATTCACCTCAATATCTTCTCACCCAGTGTAAGTTAGAATGAGTGACATGAGTGAGGACTGTCTTCAATATGTTCTCACCCAATGTAAGTTAGAGTGGGGAACATGAGTGGGGACTATATTCACCTCAATATCTTATTACTCAATGTAAATTAGAATGAGCAACATGAGTGAAGACTACCTTCATGTCAATATGTTCTCAATAGTTAGAATGAGTACCATTAGTGAGGATTGTCTTCATCTCAATACCTTCTCACCTAATGTAATTTACACATGAAGACCATCTTTATTGTTTGTACCGATAGTTTCAACTTTCAAATGAATGCTTTGTCACTGTCCACTGTGTTCGTGGAATCCTAAGTTGGCCTCTAGCAACCAGCTATGTCTGAGTGTGACACATTATGCCTGACACACATTATACCTGATACACATTAACAGTGACTCAAAGTCAGGAAACACAAGCACAAGATCCACACTTCAATGAAGTCTGGTAAATGTTTACAAGATTTGCACAACTTTGTTGCCACACAGCCCCGTTCGTCTACTCCATGGTGCACCCAAAGAAAAGCGTCTATTCTTGTTCTGCTTTGTAATGAAGCTCTTTAACTTCTGGTTCCTGTTCTCCCAGATCACGGACCGTGTGGGAGGCCACCAACGCAACCGTCTCTACCCGGTCCTTGTGTATGTGCATGGAGAAGACTTCAAGCTGGGTGACTCGGCCCTGTATCCGGCCCACATCCTTGCCAAGCGGGAGGTCGTTGTCATCACCTTCAACTACCGCCTCGGGGCTCTCGGTGAGTGCTCTAGTCACAACTATGTCTTATGTCTGTGGTGGAGAATTCACGGTACTGTGTGGTCTGTGTGCACGGATCATGGCATGAACTTATTTGTCATTCATCCATAAATGCATGGTATGACCTATGATGTCATCCTTTGAATCATCATATTACCTAGTATTATCCATTAAGTCATTGTATGTCATTGTGTCATCCATTAATTAATTGTATGACCTCATGTGTCATCCATTGAATCATGGTAAGACCTCATGTGTCACCATTGAATCATTGTATGACCTTGTGCCATCTATTGAATCATTGTATGACCTCATGAGTTATCCATTGAATCATGGTACATGACCTATTATGTCATCCACCGAATCACGGTATGACCTCTTGTGTTATCCATTGAATCATTGCAAGTATGACATAATTTGCCTTCCATTGAATCATTGTGTGACCTCTTGTTACATCTATTGAATCATTGCAAGTATGTCATATTGTTCATCCATTGAATCATAGTATGTTCTGATGTGTCATCCATAGAATCATGGCATGACTTCATGTGTCATCCATTGAATCATTGCAAGTATGGCATAATTTGTCTTCCATTGAATCATTGTGTGGCCTCTTGTTTCATCTGTTGAATTATTGTATGACACATTGTGTCATCCATTGAATCATGGTATTATTCCATGTGTCAGCCATTGAATCATGGTATGACCTCATGTGTCATCCATTGAATCATGGCATGACTTCATGTGTCACCCAATGAATCATGGTATGATTTCATGTGTCACCCAATGAATCATGGTATGATTTCATGTGTCATCCATTGTATCATGGTATGTCATCATGTGTCATCCATTGAATCATGGCATGACTTCATGTGTCATCATGGTATGATTTCGTGTGACCTCACTTGTTATCCATTGAATTATTGTAAGACATAATTTGTTATCCATTGTATTGTTCAGAAACTAGTTGATAAGTTTACTGTTTTATAAGCAGAATTAAATCACAGATTGTTTTTTGTAGGTTTTATGAGCACATCCGATGAACATTCGCTCGGAAATTATGGACTGTATGACATCATAGAAGTGCTGGAGTTCATCCAGTCATATATTACAATATTCCGAGGTGATCCTAACCGAGTGACCTTGATGGGGTCAGGGTCAGGGGCTGCCAGCATTGGTCTCATGATGGTGTCGCCCAAGACCCAGCGGTCTCGCAGTGGAGGTCAGTGGAGATCATTGCAGCAATACATGCACACATCTCAGTTTTCAACATTTCATAACATCATACAGCACTTTCAGACTAGAGTATTTATGTCGGCACGTACTCAATGGTTTTTTTTACAGAACTTTCCTGATGGCTCTGTGTTAATGTCTATCTGTCGTCTTTTTGTGTTGTGTTCAGGCAGCAAGTTGTTCCACCAAGTGTTTGTATGTTCAGGCAACAAATTGTTCAGCCAAGTGTATATGTGTTCAGGTAGCAAGGTGTTCCACCAAGTGTTTGTTTGTTCCGGCAGCAAGTTGTTCCACCAAGTGTTTGTTTGTTCAGGTGGCAAGTTGTTCCACCAAGTGTTTGTGTGTTCAGGTGGCAAATTGTTCCACCAAGTGTTTGTTTGTTCAGGTGGCAAGTTGTTCCACCAAGTGTTTGTGTGTTCAGGTGGCAAGTTGTTCCACCAAGTGTTTGTTTGTTCAGGTGGCAAGTTGTTCCACCAAGTGTTTGTTTGTTCAGGCAGCAAGTTGTTCCACCAAGTGTTTGTTTGTTCAGGTGGCAAGTTGTTCCACCAAATGTTTGTGTGTTCAAGTGGCAAGTTGTTCCACCAAGTGTTTGTGTGTTCAGGTGGCAAGTTGTTCCACCAAGTGTTTGTGTTCTGGTGGCAAATTGTTCCAGCAAGTGTTTATGTGTTCAGGTGGCAAGATGTTCCACCAAGTGTTTGTTTGTTCAGGTGGCAAGTTGTTCCACCAAGTGTTTGTTTGTTCAGGTGGCAAGTTGTTCCACCAAGTGTTTGTTTGTTCAGTCAGCAAGTTGTTCCACCAAATGTTTGTGTGTTCAAGTGGCAAGTTGTTCCACCATGTGTTTGTGTGTTCAGGTGGCAAGTTGTTCCACCAAGTGTTTGTGTTCAGGTGGCAAATTGTTCCACCAAATGTTTGTTTGTTCAGTCAGCAAGTTGTTCCACCAAGTGTTTGTTTGTTCAGGTGGCAAGTTGTTCCACCAAATGTTTGTGTGTTCAAGTGGCAAGTTGTTCCACCATGTGTTTGTGTGTTCAGGTGGCAAGTTGTTCCACCAAGTGTTTGTGTGTTCAGGTGGCAAGTTGTTCCACCAAGTGTTTGTGTGTTCAGGTGGCAAGTTGTTCCACCAAGTGTTTGTTTGTTCAGGCAGCAAGTTGTTCCACCAAGTGTTTGTTTGTTCAGGTGGCAAGTTGTTCCACCAAATGTTTGTGTGTTCAAGTGGCAAGTTGTTCCACCAAGTGTTTGTGTGTTCAGGTGGCAAGTTGTTCCACCAAGTGTTTGTGTTCTGGTGGCAAATTGTTCCAGCAAGTGTTTATGTGTTCAGGTGGCAAGATGTTCCACCAAGTGTTTGTTTGTTCAGGTGGCAAGTTGTTCCACCAAGTGTTTGTTTGTTCAGGTGGCAAGTTGTTCCACCAAGTGTTTGTTTGTTCAGTCAGCAAGTTGTTCCACCAAATGTTTGTGTGTTCAAGTGGCAAGTTGTTCCACCATGTGTTTGTGTGTTCAGGTGGCAAGTTGTTCCACCAAGTGTTTGTGTTCAGGTGGCAAATTGTTTCACCAAATGTTTGTTTGTTCAGGCAGCAAGTTGTTCCACCAAGTGTTTGTTTGTTCAGGTGGCAAGTTGTTCCATCAAGTGTTTGTTTGTTCAGGTGGCAAGTTGTTCCACCAAGTGATCCTGATGGCGGGGTCAGACCTGTGTGACTGGACGGTCGTGGGCCCCCACTACTTCAGCAACCCCCTCGAGTACACGCAGGAGCTGGGGCGCATGGTGGGGTGTGACCCCGACTATGGGGTGCCTACAGATATACTCATGGAGTGTCTACGCTCGAAGCACTTCGACGAGATTGTCAACGCGTCAGCCAATGTCTGGAGAAAGGTAGGGGCGGTGAGGAGGTTCTCAGCAGCTAGGGGTGAGGGGGTCTGAATAGCTGTTGTTTTGGGGAGTTTACTGTTGTTTGATGGGACTTTTGCTCTCCTCCTTATCTATATCTCCCTCTCTCAATCTGTTATCTTCCCCTGATCTTCTTCATGTCCTCCCACAGTCCCCCCACCAAAGCTGTGGCCTATCCCTTTACTGTTGTATGCTGGGAGTTTACTGTTGTATGCTGGTAGTTTAGTTGTTGTAGCTGGTAGCAGTACACCTGTTAGACCGACTGACACTGATTGTGTTCTCTTGCAGTATGGGTCTCTCTCTGGGCCCTTTGGCCCTGTACTGGATGGGTCAGATGGACTCCTACCCAAGACACCGGCAGACTTACGCAAAGAAAACAATGTCATGGAAGTGAACATTCTTGCTGGTGTGACGAAGGACGAAGGGGCCTACATAGCAGGTGGGGCCCTCTGCTGTTGAAATTGTGCATTTGTTGCACAACTTACTTTCCTTTGAAATTCTCATAACATTTGTGTAAACATAAATTGTATGATTTTGTGGATTATAATTATTTGAGTATTGCATAGTTCAGTCTCTCTTGTACGACCACAGTTCAGTCTCTTGTTTGACCACAGTTCAGTGTTTCTTGTATGACCACAGTTTAGTTTCTCTTGTATGACCACAGTTCAGTGTCTCTTGTTTGACCACAGTTCAGTGTCTCTTATATGACCACAGGTCAGTGTCTCTTGTATGACCACAGTTCAGTGTCTCTTGTTCGACCACAGTTCAGTGTCTCTTGTATGACCACAGTTAAGTGTCTCTTGTATGACCACAGTTCAGTGTCTCTTGTATGACCACAGTTTAGTTTCTCTTGTATGACCACAGTTCAGTCTCTCTTGTATGACCACTGTCCAGTCTCTCTTGTACAACAATCTTTCAGTCTCTCTCATAAACCACCGTCCAGTCTCTCGTAGATAACCACAGTCCATTCTTTGTCATATAACCCTGTTTCTGTTAGGTTCTTCTGTTCACTTGAATTGAAAGTCATCAATGTTTGAAAGTCCAAGTTCACATTAACTCTTATTATTATTACCAACAGAAAATATCACAAAGGATATTCTCGGCCTGCGGATATCAGAAGGAATGTCTCCCGGTACCTTCCGTGACATCATCGACAAGATGATACGAGAGCGTCCCCTGGTGCTCAACATTGACGAGGTTGTGGGTGCAGTGGAGTTCGAGTACACTTTCTGGGCGAAGCCTGACAACACCTCAGCTGTAAGACAGAACCTTATTGATGTAAGTCAGACGTCCAGTTGTTGATCAGGGTCAGTCTGGTAATTTCTATCAGTCGAAAGATGTGTCTATATCTCCTGTGTCAACATTTGAAATTGCCGTGATGTTTCATATATGTATATATACTATATATATATGTATATGGTCATTTCTCATGAAACACTGACAAACTGTGTTTATTGTTATAAATCCTTACAGATTTAGTTTAGGGGATTGGAATTATGTTCATCATATCCGTCTCGATGAGAGCTTTCGTGCGATGTATACTTTTACTTTTGTATCATGAAAACCTTCAGCACTATCATAAATGGGTAATTTTTAGGCACTACCCAACATTCTTGACACAAATAATTTGCTTTACCATGTACCATAAGACAAAACTACAAGTCTCAAGTAACTGCAAGTACAAGTGTGATATATTTCTGAAATGGCCTACATCTCAATATTCATTGACCACTTTATAACAACCTTTTGAAGAACACAACATTTTTCCTGATTTATTTAGTGTTGGGGAAGTTTGATGAAACTGTTAGAAATGCAGCTTGCATATGCAGGCAAACGCAGGCCAAAATGTATACGAATAACATGTTGTTTTAGCTAATCACTAAGCTTATGCTGTGTACCTTTAGGATAAAATACCTTGAAATATATGCGACAACGGTATAAATTATGAAATGCTGTAATTTAGCTATGGGGAAGTTTTTGTTGAAACCGTATGAATGACACATATATACTCTGTATTGGAAAGATTTTAAAGATTAGTAAAATATATTACATGGAAATAAATTATATCTGCCAAGATAAGTAGTACCCCAAAACGAAATAAGTTGATTTAATTTTTTCGGTTTGATGACATTTTATATTGGCTGTGAAACCGTACGAATGCATGTAACTGTACTTATGAAAGACTAACCACGCCGTGGTATGACGCAATGATGAATACATTGCATCACACGGGAATCTGTGAATCACTGCAACAAGTTTCTCACTCACAGCTCTGCGAAAAATCTACTAGGTGAGAAATTTTGTAATTTAGTAGATTTGAATGATGTAAATAAAGCAGTGTGCTATCAGTGGAACGATCCTGTGTGGGATATTTATGTCATATAGTGGGTTATCCCATGGACAATTCCCACCAGAAGTTCATAAGCCAACCAGACGTTGCAATGTCACAAGTGGTTTTCTGCTGATCTCAGCCACTTTTCAAACGGTTGATAAAGTACACACAAAGACGTCAATGTCAGCATGTGTCAGCAGCATGCTAACGTAGCACAAAATGTCCAAGCTGTCGAAATCTTGCTACAATCACCCACAGTTTTAGTTAATATGAGCGATGATGCCATCAAGGTCAAACTTGATGCCATGGACGGAGACAATGAATTATAAAGTACCGCACTTGGCAGTGCCAAGATGTCGAGTTTAAGGGAAGAATTTACTAATCAAGAAAGTAAAGCTAATGGAGGTTCTGAGAACACTGTGATAGAGTGAAAACGCAGTAGGCACAAATGGAATTGCTCAAGCAGCACATCATTGCCTAACACGAGAGTCACTGTGCAGGCACAATCTGCACCAACCACCTTCTCATTCATAAAGTCCTTGTTGGTGTATCAAGTGTGACGGCACAGTCTGTACCAACCACCCTCTCATTCATAAAGTCCTTGTTGGTGTATCAAGTGTGACGGCACAATCTGCACCAACCACCTTCTCATTCATAAAGTCCTTGTTGGTGTATCAAGCGTGACGTCACAGTCTGTACCAACCACCCTCTCATTCATAAAGTCCTTGTTGGTGTATCAAGCGTGACGGCACAGTCTGTACCAACCACCCTCTCATTCATAAAGTCCTTGTTGGTGTATCAAGCGTGACGGCACAGTCTGTACCAACCACCTTCTCATTCATAAAGTCCTTGTTGATGGAACTCACATGCTAGTCCCAATTGGTCCCAGCTTTATGGTTCGGAGCACATCATATTTCAAGTGATGCTGCTACAAGAAGGCGGTGTGTTTCACCAAAGATGTGACGGATGGCAGCAAACACAGCTTAGTACTGTGAATAGGTAAATGGAACTGGAGCCTTGATGATCACTGCGTAGGCGACTTTAAAATAACTACAATGAAGGTCTCTACTTCTCCAGAACATTTGGAAGAGTTAATGAACATGTTTCCTGTTGAAACAGAGAATTCCACACGTCACACTGTATAGACTAATTTTTATTTAAGATGCAGACGAATGCATTTCTGATATATACCCAGATTGATAATTAAAAATATAGACAATGTATATGTATTGTTGGGAGAATATATTCTATTGTTACGTAAATGCAAAACAAAATGTAAATTACATTTTTTATTGCAATGATTATATAGTAATATCATGCCCAATGCATAAAACATAACAGTTTGAAAGTATGTTGAATACTAGAATCCCCATAATATAAATACCAAACAACTGAAAACGATTTTCTGTATTGATTCCCAAGCAAAAATATGTTTCATATCGACAACAATAAAAAAAAAACATATCATTCACTCCCATAGCAACAGTGTAAAGTTAACAAGTTACATGCATTCATGCGGTTACACGCCGTGAGTACTTAATGTTTCGCCAACCTCTGAACGGGTGAGATTTAGGAGTACTCATCGTATGACAGGAAGTATCAAGTACTATGAACCCATCTATTTTTGCCTCCCTCAGAACCCTATTTGACAACGTTTCGTGAGAAATAACCATATATATTATATTATGTATTTATATATATATATATATTCTACCATAATTTGACAAAACAAATTATTAATGCCAGACCAACCAGATGATAAAGTAAAATTAATAACTTTTTATTAACATATGACTATGACACATTATTTCTTAAATTTTACTTTTTAAATGGCTTAATTGATAGAATAATTATCATGCATTCCTCTCTCATATCGAATGTGTAAATGATTAAAATATCTAGGCATAACAATAAATAACAATTTAAACTGGCAGAGTCATATAAACAAAATAGCAAATAAACTATCTAAAACAATAGGCATACTAAATAAATTTAAACAGTTTTTACCACTTAAAACATTATATATTATGTACAATGCTCTATTCTCCCTCATATTAATTATGGCTTACTTTTATGGGGTCATCAGGCAGATCAAATTTTCAAATTACAAAAAAAACAATACAAATAATATTCTTTTTAGTAAATATAATGCTCACACAAGTCCTATTATTTAAAAGACTTCAGTTGCTAAAGTTGGATGACATTTATAAAATCCAACAATTAAAATTTTACTATAAATTAATTAACAATCTTTTACCCTACTACTTCAATGTTTTTCCAAACACCCAAATCTATAATATTCATCAGCACTGCACACGTGAAAGAAAGAATCTGTATATGTCCAGATTAAAAGATGAATTTGCCAAAAAATGCATTAGACACAACATAGTAGAGACAGTTAACAATACACCAAGTATTATCAATAATACAATTTACATCCACAGTCTATATGGTTTTTTAACATACACAAACAACTTTTTTATTTTAAATTATGGATCCAGTTGTCATATTCACAATTGCTTTATTTGTAAATCGTAGTGGATATTGAAATGTATTCCTAAGTATCCATATGTATGCCAATGTGTACACGAGTACATATAATCAGTCCTTGTATTGTATGTGTGTTGATACATTGAGTAATTATTAACTATTAAAACAAGTCATATGCTATTCTGATTGATGTCATGTAAATTTTGTTGTTGTTTATATTTATGGGGTGGCTCCTGTGCTAGCGATATTATATATCTTAATGGGAGACTCCCGACCTTATCTATTACTTACGTTATTCATTGTATATGTATCGTATTTATAGGTCAAATAAATTGATTCTGAGTTCTCAGTCTGGGCATCCTGAAAGAACAAGGGGCCAGGAACTGTTGCGGTATACCAGTCAAATATATACTGCAGGAGACTGAATAACCGACTGCAGTGTTTGATTTGGTTGGTGTTTCTGCTGTTGCCAGCTCTACTCTGATATGATGTATGGCTCATGTGTCGATGGAATGCTTAAAGCACACCTGAAGTTTCAAAATAATATCTACATGTACTTGTTCGAACATCGCTCTGAGTATGAGCCGTTGCCCTACTGGATGGGTAAGTTCACAAGTCTTGTACTGTTACATGCAATATAACATGACACACACTAACTGTACACAGGAGATCATGACACCCACTGACTGTATCAAGAAGGAGAACATGACACCCACTGACTGTATCAAGAAGGAGAACATGACACCCACTGACTGTACCAAGAAGGAGAACATGACACCCACTGATTGTATCAAGAAGGAGAACATGACACCCACTGACTGTACCAAGAAGGAGAACATGACACCCACTGACTGTATAAAGAAGGAGAACATGACACCCACTGACTGTATAAAGAAGGAGAACATGACACCCACTGACTGTATAAAGAAGGAGAACATGACACCCACTGACTGTATAAAGAAGGAGAACATGACACCCACTGACTGTATAAAGAAGGGGAACATGACACCCACTGACTGTATCAAGAAGGAGAACATGACACCCACTGACAGTATAAAGAAGGAGAACATGACACCCACTGACTGTATCAAGAAGGAGAACTTGAAACCCACTGACTGTATAAAGAAGGAGAACATGACACCCACTGACTGTATAAAGAAGGGGAACATGACACCCACGGACTGTATAAAGAAGGGGAACATGTCACCCACCGACTGTATAAAGAAGGAGAACATGACACCCACTGACTGTATAAAGAAGCAGAACATGACACCCACGGACTTTATAAAGAAGGAGAACATGACACCCACTGACTGTATCAAGAAGGAGAACATGACACCCACTGACTGTATCAAGAAGGAGAACATGACACCCACTGACTGTGTCAAGAAAGAGAGCTCCTTCAATGTGTGCTTTTAACCTGCTCACGCAGTAGTTTTGCTCATAGTTACACACGTTTCTGCTGATAAATTTACTCGCTTTGGGGAATGACTGCAGTTGTGAAACAAAAATGAGTACAGAAATTAATAACTTGAAACTAGTTGTCACTTTCTTTAGGGGAGGCTGTATAGGTTTTCAAAGTTAGTTATTATAGTGGGGAAAATAAATTGATACACTGGCACAACATATTGAGTAGAACAGATAATGCGCGTTGATGTTACGGTGTGCCATTTCTGTCAAAACTGATCATCATCATGGTGGATAGTGCGTTGTCACACCAGTTTTATCTGATGGCCATATACAAAATTTATAAAATGTTAGTTCTTGCTTACAAGTCTGTCATGGCGATTTTTAATGTTCACTTAATTACTTTATTTATTTTTTAATGTAAAGTGCTTTGAATAATTGATTGTTTAAAAATAAATTTGGTGCAATATAGCTTTATCAGTATACATATTAAATCACTCATGTTGTTTTCACTCTTGCACCCCCCACCCCCAGGCGTACCCCATGGCAAGGATGTTGACTATCTGTTTGGTCATCCGTTCTTCAACAGTACCTTGGGCAACTTGACCGGAGTAGTTCCTGGACAGTGGGAATGGACAGACCTTGATCGCAACATCAGCGAATTTGTCCAGAACATGTGGCTCAACTTCACACTGACCGGGTAGGGTCGACTTACTATTCATAGCAATATCAGTAGCTTGGTATGTAGGTGATATTAGTAGCATGGTTTGTAGGTGGTATCAGTAGCATGGTATGTAGGTGATATTAGTAGCATGGTTTGTAGGTGGTATCGGTAGCATGGTATGTAGGTGGTATCGGTAGCATGGTATGTAGGTAGTATCGGTAGCATGGTATGTAGGTGGTATCGGTAGCATGGTATGTAGGTGGTATCGGTAGCATTGTATGTAGGTGGTATCAGTAGCATGGTATGTAGGTGGTATCAGTAGCATTGTATGTAGGTGGTATCGGTAGCATGGTATGTAGGTGGTATCAGTAGCATGGTATGTAGGTGGTATCAGTAGCATTGTATGTCGGTGGTATCAGTAGCATGGTATGTAGGTGGTATCGGTAGCATGGCATGTAGGTGGTATCGGTAGCATGGTATGTAGGTAGTATCGGTAGCATGGTATGTAGGTGGTATCGGTAGCATTGTATGTAGGTGGTATCAGTAGCATGGTATGTAGGTGGTATCAGTAGCATGGTATGTAGGTGGTATCAGTAGCATGGTATGTAGGTGGTATCAGTAGCATGGTATGTAGGTGGTATCAGTAGCATTGTATGTAGGTGGTATCAGTAGCATGGTATGTAGGTGGTATCGGTAGCATGGTATGTAGGTGGTATCAGTAGCATGGTATGTAGGTGGTATCAGTAGCATTGTATGTAGGTGGTATCAGTAGCATGGTATGTAGGTTGTATCAGTTGCAAGGTTTATAGGTGGTATCAGTAGCATGGTATGTAGGTGGTATGAGTAGCACGGTATGGAGGTGGTATCAGTAGCAGGGTATGTAGGTGGTATCAGTAGCATGGTATGTAGGTAGTATCGGTAGCATGGTATGTAGGTGGTATCGGTAGCATGGTATGTAGGTGGTATCGGTAGCATGGTATGTAGGTGGTATCGGTAGCATTGTATGTAGGTGGTATCAGTAGCACGGTTTGTAGATGGTATCAGTAGCATGGTATGTAGGTGGTATCAGTAGCATGGTATGTAGGTGGTATCAGTAGCATGGTATGTAGGTTGTATCAGTTGCAAGGTTTATAGGTGGTATCAGTAGCATGGTATGTAGGTGGTATGAGTAGCACGGTATGGAGGTGGTATCAATAGCATGGTATGTAGGTGGTATCAGTAGCAAAGTTTATAGGTGGTATCAGTAGCATGGTATGTAGGTAGTATCAGTAGCACGGTATGTAGGTGGTATCAGTAGCACGGTATGTAGATGGTATCAGTAGCACGGTATGTAGGTGGTATCAGTAGCATGGTATGTAGGTGGTATCAGTAGCATGGTATGTAGATGGTATCAGTAGCACGGTATGTAGGTGGTATCAGTAGCACGGTATGTAGGTGGTATCAGTAGCACGGTATGTAGGTGGTATCAGTAGCATGGTTTGTAGATGGTATGTAGGTGGTATCGGTAGCATGGTATGTAGGTGGTATCGGTAGCATGGTATGTAGGTGGTATCGGTAGCATTGTATGTAGGTGGTATCAGTAGCATGGTATGTAGGTGGTATCAGTAGCACTGTTTGTAGATGGTATCAGTAGCATGGTATGTAGGTGGTATCAGTAGCATGGTATGTAGGTGGTATCAGTAGCATGGTATGTAGGTTGTATCAGTTGCAAGGTTTATAGGTGGTATCGGTAGCATGGTATGTAGGTAGTATCGGTAGCATGGTATGTAGGTGGTATCGGTAGCATGGTATGTAGGTGGTATCGGTAGCATTGTATATAGGTGGTATCAGTAACATGGTTTGTAGGTGGTATCAGTAGCATGGTATGTAGGTAGTATCGGTAGCATGGTATGTAGGTGGTATCGGTAGCATGGTATGTAGGTGGTATCAGTAGCATTGTATGTAGGTGGTATCAGTAGCATTGTATGTAGGTGGTATCAGTAGCACGGTATGTAGGTAGTATCAGTAGCACGGTATGTAGGTAGTATCAGCAGCACGGTATGTAGGTGGTATCAGTAGCACGGTATGTAGATGGTATCAGTAGCACGGTATGTAGGTGGTATCAGTAGCATGGTATGTAGATGGTATCAGTAGCACGGTATGTAGGTGGTATCAGTAGCACGGTATGTAGGTGGTATCAGTAGCATGGTTTGTAGATGGTATCAGTAGCATGGTATGTAGGTGGTATCGGTAGCATGGTTTGTAGATGGTATCAGTAGCATGGTATGTAGGTGGTATCGGTAGCATGGTATGTAGGTGGTATCAGTAGCATTGTATGTAGGTGGTATCAGTAGCATGGTATGTAGGTGGTATCAGTAGCACGGTTTGTAGATGGTATCAGTAGCATGGTATGTAGGTGGTATCAGTAGCATGGTATGTAGGTGGTATGAGTAGCACGGTATGGAGGTGGTATCAGTAGCATGGTATGTAGATGGTATCAGTAGCAAAGTTTATAGGTGGTATCAGTAGCACGGTATGTAGATGGTATCAGTAGCACGGTATGTAGGTGGTATCAGTAGCACGGTATGTAGGTGGTATCAGTAGCATGGTTTGTAGATGGTATCAGTAGCACGGTATGTAGGTGGTATCAGTAGCACGGTATGTAGGTGTATCAGTAGCACGGTATGCAGGTGGTATTGGTAGCACGGTATGCAGGTGGTATCGGTAGCACGGTATGCAGGTGGTATCGGTGGCACGGTATGTAGGTGGTATCGGTGGCACGGTATGTAGGTGGTATCGGTGGCACGGTATGTAGGTGGTATCGGTGGCACGCTATGTAGGTGGTATCGGTAGCATGGTATGTAGGTGGTATCAGTAGGATTACTTTACTGTTACAGAAATAATTTGGGACTGTCCCAGGGTGACCTTACTTGTGAGGTGGCTGTATTATTGAGGTGGCTGTAAAGCGAGGTTCCACTGTTCTGTGGACTTGTCATAATAGAATCGCGTAGGGCCAGAATAACTTATTCACTTAAGTGACACATTTAGTTAAGTTGGGTTGTATAATGATTACATACTAGCCAGTGTGTTAGATTATATTAGAAAGCCGGTTCTCGCCAATGATTCTGTTAAGTGGGTCAACTGTATATTTTCTATAGTAATTGTTGTTTTCTTGTCTTCATTAAAACATAGATCGTGTCAGTGTGAACATTTTTGCACTTAAATTATATTTAAATAAATTATGGCACAATATAATTTGAAGTGAATTTTGTTAAGATCACTATTAAACGTCAGTACAGGCTGTACAATGTCTGTTGTTCTTTCAGACTGAAAAGGAATGTTTCAGATAACCCTTTGTTCTTGCAGGGTGCCTACTCCAGACTGGGAGAGGAATATTTGAGATGACACCTTTTTCTCACAGGGTGCATACTCCAGACTGGGAGAGGAATGTTTGAGATGACACCTATTTTTGCAGGGTGCCTACTCCAGACTGGGAGAGGAACGTATCGTGGTATGAGATGACCCCCTTCAACCTCAGCTTCCTACACATAGGGGAGTGGAGCTACATGGATGTGAACTATCGACAGAATCACTACGCCTTCTGGCGGGACTACTTTCCGACCGTTGCCGGTCGCTATCCAGGTGTGTTGCCTGTCTTGTCTGTGTGTCGTTTATGTTTTATCTGGTACTGTCAATTGTCTCTTCCCTAAAACCAATGCACTTTTCAAACAAATCCCTTTCCTGAGCTGTGCTGTGTCCTAGTGCCCACCGTGTTAAATTGAAGAACCAAAATATTTAAAAGGAGGTTGTCTGTTCCTAGTTTTCATTTAATATAATATTCTTAAGACTAATATTATTTAACTGTGTTGAAGGTATATTGTCCATCAAATTGTGTTTGGTAAGCCCATAACAACATTCAAAATTTGGAAGATATGACCACGTAGCATGTTCAAATAGTAAATAAAACATCCAATTTAAAAACAAGCTTTTTTGGCAGTAATGTCGAGATGGGTTGTGTTAACCACATTGCCTTTTGGTGTTCAACAAATACCCATGTTCAGACTTCCTGTTACAAGTTGCTATGCTGGTTAATCCTGGGTAGTGGAAGAGACTGGCTACCTTTAACAAGATTGCTACCAAGACAACAAACTCCAGAAGCCAAGAACTGAAGTGTCAAGTTGAAGCCTCAGTTAAATACATTTTCAAAATTTCCTAAATTGACAAAACTGAGTTTATGTTTGGTGTTTCATGAGGAATTTATGTGTGTGTGTCTTGTGTCAATATATTCACTGTTTAGAATTGGTGTGAGTGCTTCATATAAACTAAAAACAAAGCTGTTATTTGATAACTTAGCACAACAGTCTGTCGTTATTTACCCTGATTCAGGCTAACTAATCATTTTCGTTGCTGTGAGAATGGCCACAGTTTCGAGGCTCTAGTAATGATTCGGTTTCTTTGGTTGTTAATATTTGACATATTTATCTCAAAAAACTTACTTTTTACAATTTGGAAGTTCCGACCACATCATGCAGTCTACATTTTATTTGTATTTGCTTAGAGTATTAATTCATCAGTATGCTGTTCTGTTGCTTCCAGACTCTCATAATTGAGATAACTGACTATCTGGGTTAATCATTACATTTTGTAGTTGTTTCGAGTAAGCACTCATCACTATGCTGTGTTGTGTGGGACGCAGCGGTGCAGTGGATAGAGCTTCAGAATCTCGACCGAGAGAACCTGAGTTCGAATCCTGTGCTGCGGTGTCGAACCTTGACTCAACTTTATGAATGAGTACCTGGCTACAGATAGTGGTGGATATTTGTGTACGAATAGCACATTAATTGCAACATGGCTGAATGCTTCCCAGAGAAGTCTCGATGGTGTTCGTTTGAACAGGTCTGCCAGGGAGAAAAGTGTAAAGCACTTTAAGCAGTCCTGAGGGCTGGATACTGCGCTATATAAGAACCTATCTTTACTTCATTTTCTGTTGCTTGCAGTAACGACTACACCAATACCCACCCCACGCCCCCGCATTGAGTATGAGACAGCGACCTGGTCACTGTTAGGGGTATCTCTCATCACCCTCTTCATCATAGTCGCCCTTGCCATCACCCTCTGGAGGCGCAACAGGAGGACTTTTCTCTGAGGCTCCAGTCTCAACCAGAACTGACACTTTGCAGTGAAGTGGACATATGAATGAAGTAAACAGACAACTTGCAGTTAAATTTACATACACTTAGCAGTACAGTGGACATACACTTTACAGTGAAGAAGTGGATATACACTTTGCTATGAAGTGGACTTATACTTTGTAGTGAAGTAGATGTACACTTTGCAGTAAATGAACTAACATTTTGTAGTGAAGTGAACATACACTTCCCAGTGAAGTGGACATATACTTTACAGTGAAGTGGACATACACTTTGTATTCATGTGGACATACACTTTGTAGTGAAGTGAACATACACTGTGCAATGAAGTGAACTGATACTTTGCAGTGAAGTGAACATACACTTCCAAGTGAAGTGTACATACACTTTGCACTGAAATGAACATACCCTTTGCAGTGAAGTGAACTGACACATTGCAGTGAAGTAAACTGACACGGCAGTGAAGTGAATACATTTATACTGAATGTATGTGTAATATACAGGATGCTGGAATGTAGACATAATAGAGAGAACGCTTGAATATGGGAAATGTAGAAGTTAGAGACAGGGTGGTTAGGCTTAATAAACAGGACAAGGCTGGAGACTTGAATATGGGAAATACGTGCAGAGCACTAAATTCAATTTTACTGATGGTTCAATTCCTTTTGATGCCAACTGTGAAATCTGAAAGTAATCATTTCAGTCTTGGAGCAGCTGATCATGCTAAAAACACACTAGGCTTGCTCGTTTCATCATTTCATCTGTAACATAGCTTTTTATAATTGTATGAAATTCTTTGTTTTTCATAACAACTAAGCGATGGTTGCATGAGTTCACAAAGTCCCAGAATATGTTGGGCATTATGTGGGGACGTTTGTTGTCAACACTTATTGTGGGGAAAATATATTGCGATAGTGCTGCCACCTGGAGAGAGAAACATTTTAAAGCAAATGGATGCTAAATGCAGTTTTGGATCGTAAAGATCGCAAGTGACACGCCACATATTGGGGGAGGGGTGTGACGTAACCAGTGCTAAATTAGTAGTGTTTTTGGATTTTGTGAACTTACAAAACCATCCCAAATAATGACATGTGTCACAAGGAATAGTTGTCTCTGCTGCAGCAATGTCTTGTCTTTTTCATTGTTTTATTATCAAACAGTGTATATATTTATATCAGTATTTAGGAGGAGTTATATTCTCATAGGGTTTCTTGTAGTGCTTACACAAATTATACCTCGACATAGAATTAAAATATAGCAAGTATGTTCAGTTTGCACTAATGCGGGAACTGTATTTTTAACAAATATTTTTTTATGTTAATTTTTATGTGTTTTTATTATACGTATTATATATGTATCATCTGCAATATTTAATTGCAGATTTAAAATGTGTCTGATTATCTTGGGCAACATTATATTGCCTTATGAATGTTGACATGCCATAAGTTAATGATTCCTGCTGAAATGTCCGAATACAGAGTTCTTTCAACATCTCTGTATCCATTAAAATATATTTTGTAGCTTGTTTTGGAAATAAACATAATAACATTCCATGTGCCGAAGCTCTTTTGCATTCCAAAAAAATATCTAATATTTTTATGTATAAAAATGTGTAGACCAATAAAGCACTGCTTTTAATAAATTATATCATAATTTTGGCATGCATGTTGATCCCAGGTCCTGTTACATTTATTTTTAAAGCATTACAAATGTCTCAGAATCCAGCTATATTTTTCAGATGTCATAATTTAGATTGCTGTTTTACATTTCATTCAGAACCGGTCTGCATTTCAACTGTATCACATGCATTAAAACCACAGAAACATCTTGGTTTGTTCTGTTGCTTAATTTCTTTGGTTGATTTCAAAGAACGTCTTGTTTGACAACTTAGCTTATTCTTTGTTCAACTCTGCATTAATGTAGCCAGTTTTTTTTAAAGCATTTGTACTATATCCACTTGTGGTCAATATGATACATGTCTATGTGTCACATAGCAGTTTGGAACACTCACACACTATACAGTGGACATTACAAACATTTGTGGATTAATGTGAACTTTGAAGATTTCATGAAAACATTTATGTATGATAACTCCGTGAACCACAGCATTAAGGAATCTACCACTATACAGTGTAGTTGGCAGCAGTGAATGATCCAACTGTGGTCAGTTACTCTTTCCCCTGATCACACACCCATATTTATAAATTTTTTAAAGATCCATATCTATTTATTAGCTCCATCCTCACAAGCCAGGGATGATGACTACGTCCACTACCCTTGACAGATCTACGCATTGCATGGAAGTTGGGTGAATCAAACTAGTAATTGACTTCGCTGGTCGTGACTGTGCCTGCTGTGAGAACAGCGCAGACACCCTTCCTCAAAATTTAAGAAGATGCGCTCAACTTCAGTGAATCCCAATATAATGACCCATTCGACCATTCTCACATGCGACTGAGCAGAATTGTATATTTAGATAATTACGTCTATTTCCCAAATATTACTTGTAACACGGGCAAACTTGTTGGCTGAAACAAAAACGAGTCGAACAGCTAGTCTGGCAAACTACATCATTGGATGAGCTAAACTTCAGCATTTCACAAATCGAACTGCCAGGGGATACTGAGACTGGAGTAATCAGCAGTGCCCCCTGGTGTGCGAGGATGATTAGCTCTAAAAATTGTCTCTGTTCTTGAGAAATAAAACTGGGTTTAGGGAAACCTTTGGTCTTTATTCACGAATCAAGCCACATTATCTATTATATGGGAGCTTGGTGAACCAAGGGCATAGCACTGTTTGGTCACTTACACTTGTAATCAGAACTAATCACTTTATGTGGCATCATGCAATGTATGTTCTGGATGTAGAAATTAAACGATAGTAACACTGCTCTCTGATTGATGCCAAATAGTGCCTTCAAACACCAGTAGATGCAGCAAATGTAATACATTTCTCTATATCCATATGTATATACTCTTTGTAATGATGCTGAGATATTAATTTCTTCGAAGGAAGTGATTACATATGAAGACATCAAGCAATCTTATGCTTAACTGGTCTAAATTATTAATTGTAACTGCCGGCTAAACTGTTGCCTAGGGTTATGGTTAGTGCACAAATTAATAATTTAGAACAGTCAAGAAAACGATTATAAGACACCAATTTGTCATAATACAGAGCTGTGGGCAAGCTAGGGTCACACAAAACCAACTACCCGGTATGTCGCTGACGACACTGGTAACTACCAGCTACTGGAAGTAGTGTCTTGTTGCCAGGCCTATAATTTATATTGGACACGTGGCGCCGCCTATTGCCTTCTGTCCGCAACGAGGCGTGACCGGCGTCCGTTCAGCGATAGCGTTCTGTCGAGTGTAGTGTGCCGCTGTCACAATGACTCGAGCTAATGACATCACACCTGCTGAGTAGATGCATACGATGACTACTGTTTGTGCTCCAACGTGCAGCAACGACTATCAAGGTTTGTTCAGTCTAAATTGTTCCGGATGTGTTCCCTGAACGGCGCCAAACTCCTACGGCACAGCATGAGGCTGAGGCAGAGTCGAATAACTTTAAAGTGAAAATTAAGCCAGCTAATTTACGAATTATAATTTCCTTACGAATTGTCATCACTTGCAATCTTCTACTCCTTACATATTCGGTGTTATTGGCATATAATCGTACAACAATAAGACTTATAGCCCTTGACAAGTGAAGTGCCGTGCCTTCGGCAGACAGGTTGCACGATCGTCTGCTTTGTCCGATGTTTCGTGCACGGCCGAATAATCGATTAAGGTGGACATTTGATCGAAGCTCTTTATCCGCGAACTACAGACACGGTGCGTGATTCGCGTGTTATGTCGCGCACCCGACGTAACAACCATGTCATAAAGAGTGGCTGGAATCATCATGAATATGTGTCAAAGGTCGGCTTATCATTATGTGTAGCAGAGATCAGATGTGGAAGAAATGAGAATGACAGACGCTATCTGCGAAGTGTTCTACTGCGCCCATCACCGCGCTCCGGGCCCAGGTAAGTCGCGTGTCGATCGTTAGCGGCTGGTGCCGGCTCTTGAAATATTAATGTAATTCATTGACTGATTCCATGACTGGCTCTAGACGGGCTACAGCAATGGAGCTTAGTCGCTTTGTTATGAACTAAATTAAACTAATACAGTGCTTGGAGGGCCTTAGGCTTAGTTGAAGTCTTGGATGTGGCAAATCAGTCATCAGAGCATGCCATGTAGCATGGAACTATATATCCAGGACACAAACCAATAATGTGAGCCCAATAATAAGTCACATTTCAAACACTGGTGCAAATTTACTTTTATGAATGAGTATTTTAGTTTATGTATTATGAATTTGATAGTATATGAACAGTTACAACCAATATTTGTTGAATTTTGTTCAGTTAGATTTTTGGGTGCATCTCAGTAAGTAAGATTGGTGATTGGAATTACCTCAAGGATTAATGTTAATGACTTAATGTTTACTTCAAATTGAGGGCAAATCCAGAGGGACCCAAGTGACTAACAGATTGTCTGGGGGCACCATTATACAGCATATATACATATATATAAAGCATGACTGGTTTGGCTGGAAAGCATTGTTTAATTTCTGAGCCGTGATGAGTTATTGCCAGGGTGTAGTGCCAGCAAATGACCACATATAGTCACTGCAAAATTCAAGGCCTATAACTAAACGGAAGCAGTTTTTTTGCAAATAATTATAATTATTATGTTTCTAGAATAGTCCAAGAACTGGTGATGAAACAATGCCTTAGTCAGGCTCAGCAGATGGGAGAAGAGAAAATAGCACAGATGTCACCAAACTCAGAGTGATTCACCAGGACAGCTGACTCTCTGAATGTGTTCAAGTTGAGTTTATGTGACAGAGACTTTACTACTGTCTGGTGAGTGCTAGACAGGACCATGTCTGAGGAGAGACAACTGTCTTCAACGGCTGTTGTCTCTATGAGTGCTACCTTCATGGCCATCACCTCCATGGGTGTCACCTACATGGCTGTCACCTGTCTTCTACTTCTCCTCTCCCTCCCTCTCACACTGGCCGAGTTCTCCTGTCACCAGCCGCACAAAGACACTGTCACGAGATGGCGTGAGATGACATCAAATACCACCATTGACTGGAGGATTGACCGCGTCTGCAGCACACACACTGAGTGTTTTGGCCATCAACCCAATGGTGACATGGAGGAGCATGTCCAGCTTTGTCCAGTCCAAGTGCAGGTTGGTGACCAACTGTACATCCGGCCAGCCCCCAGTGGCAGTCCTTATAGCACTCGTCCAGTGAACGTATCCATGGATGAGTGGATCTACTGCCCCAACCGAGACTACCCCATAGAACAGCAATTATTCCCCGTTAATTCCACTCAAATAATTGCTGTTCCCCAGCACTTCCTGCATCCTGGCTTCGTCTACATAGCCGAGGCACCAAATGGCGCATTCTCAAACTGTCGCTATGGGTTACGCATTGCCGTGACCGTGAAACCACGGAAATGTGCCACGCATGACCGCACTGTGGACATGGTTGACGAAACATCTGTGCTGTGTTCAGGACATGGCGTGTGTGGCTCCACACTGCTACAGGCGAGCTACACGTGTTTGTGTGACGAGTCCTACAGAGGGCGTTACTGTGAAGAGTACGATGCATGTGTCGTGGGTCCGTGTCGGAACAAAGCGACATGTCATGATGTCATGGAAGGTGTCATTGGTCAGAACTACACCTGCATCTGTACGGCCGGTTTTACAGGTAATTCAGTTCTATTTTGTACTTTCTTCAAAGAATTGAATTTTATTTATGTTACTGCAACAAGTCGGAAGACAAAATTATTTAGCAAAGCAGCAAATGACAGATATAGCTAGAATCACGTGGTCAAACCTAAAATATGTTGAAGGCACTCTGTCACGTCTCCCCATTCTCTATGTGTAGCGCAGTAGTGCAGCGGCTAGAGCTTCAGACTCGACTGAGAGAACGCAGGTTTGAATCCTGTGCCGCTGTGTGGCTGTGTCGAACCATGGGCAAGTTCGTTTCCTCTACATTGCTTCAGTTCACTCAGCTGTATGAATGAGTACCTGACGGTGGTGGATATTTGTGTACGAATAGTCTTAGCGCATTAATTGCAGCATGGCTGAATACTTCCCAGAGAAGTTGAGATGATGTTCGATTGAACAGGTCTGCCAGGAGTAAATTGTAAAGTGCTTTAAGCAGCCCTGAGGACTGGATACTGTACTATGTAAGAACATATCTTTACTTTTTACTTTATTATATCTAATGACTGTTTCACTACTATAATGCGCTCATAGGGAAAAGTCATCATTAAACAGAATGCATCATTAAATTTATAGAGCATTTTCAAACTGTCACTAATGTGAATGATCAGCTGAGGAGCAAAATTTCCATCATGATAATCGATAGCCTGCACTGTGGGCACTGTTTAGCAGACTGAATTGAAGTGTTGTCAAAAAGTGTTTGCAAATTATACATCCCATTGAATGATCGATTACTTTTCAACAACGATATTTTGTTGACTGTAGTAATAAAAAACGTGATATTATAAATGACAGCGTCACATAACCGAAGACACTATTTCTGTGACACACCAGCAAAATCGCTGATACGTTTCAAAATTTTCAATAACAATGAATGCAGAACGTACTAATAACCTGTTTTGATAATTTTTTAAGGAGCAAAATCGATTTTAAAGAGTGAAATCAGGCTTACAAGCTCATATGAGCTCTATCAGTGAAAGAGTCCTCTGATCAGTCTCCAGCATTGATATTTCTGAACATCCACAGTAATTTTATGAATTGTTAATAATGGAAATACCTAATTGAGGCCTAATGCCTTATTTAACAATGATGACTCTGAGTTCTGGTCATCATATCTCGGTATTCACCAACTCATTTAGTGTCACATTCTGGCGTAAGAGCTTTATTGTAAAACATTTACAATGTTCCCAATTACAGTAAAGAGGCGTCTGTCTCATCTTCTTTACATAATTGATCAGCTTAGAGCATGCTTACTGGGCCTTGTTATTTATTGATTACTGAGTGCTTTCTGTTCCGTGTTATTTATCTACATTATTCCTCCTTTTCCATATTATTTATCTTCTTGGTGCATCCTGTTGCTGATTACTCATCTACAGTGTGCTTTGTTCCTTACAAATTGTGGAGCACAGTGGCACAGTGGATAGAGAGTTGGACTCTCAATTAAGAGAACCCGGGTTCGAATCTTGTGCTGTCGTGTCGAACCTTGGGCAAGTTCTTTCACTCCTCATTGCTCCAGTTCACTCAGCGGTATGAATGAGTACCGGGCTATAGACAGTGGTGGAGATATGTATGAACAGTCTTTGTGCATTAATTGCAGTGTGGCTGAATGCCTCCCAGAGACGTCTCGATGGTGTTCGTTTGAACAGGTCTGCCAGGGAGTAAAGTGTAAAGCTCTTTGAGCAGTCCTGAGGACTGGATACTGCACTATGTAAGAACTTACCTTTACCATTACAAGTTGTTCACCTGCATGCAGGTAAGACGTGTGATGGGCAGGAAGGTGTTTGTGGAAACATCACCTGTGGGGAACAAGGCACCTGTACTCAGGAGACCAACACCACCTACAAGTGTCACTGCCCTCCTGACTTTACAGGTAGGTCTGCTCTGAAACTGTTCTGACAGCATTGGTGGAAATATTAATGTGAAAACTGACTGAAACAGTGCAATCAGCACTTCCAGGACAGTAGTGATAGCATTGCCTAGACTACTGTCAGCACTCTCTAGACTGTAGTGTCGGCACTGTCTAGACTATTGTCAGCACTGTCTAAATTGTACTATCAGCACTGCCTAGACTGTACCATCGACACTGTCTAGATTATACTGTCAGCACTGTATAGACTGTACTGTCGGCATTGTCTAGACTGTATTATCAGCATTGTCTAGACCATACTGTAGGCACTGCCTAGGCTGTACTGTCAGCACTGTCTAGACTGTACTGTCGGCACTACTTGGACTGTACTATCAGCACTGTCTAGACTGTATGTCAGCACTGTCTAGACCGTACTGTCGGCACTGTCCAGACTGTACTTTCGGCACTGCCTAGAGTGTAATGTCAGCACTGTTTAGACCGTAATGTCTGAACTGTCTAGAGTCTACACTGTACAGCTGGCAATGTTCAGACCATACTGTTGACACTGTCTGAACCATACTGTTGGCACTGTCTGGACCATACTGTTGGCACTGTCTGGACCATACTGTTGGCACTGTCTGGACCATACTGTTGGCACTGTCTGGACCATACTATTGGCACTGTCTACACTGTACTGTTGGCACTGTCTAGGCTGTACTGTCAGCACTGTCTAGACTGTACTGTCAGCACTGCCTGGATTGTACTGTACTGTCAGCACAGTCTAGACTGTACTATCAGCACTGCCTGGACTGTACTGTACTGTCGGCACTGTCTAGACTGTACTGTCTGCACTATAATAATAATAATTCTGTTTCTTAATATAGCGTTTTTAGGTAAATAAATACCAGTCAATGCGCTTCACAGAATAAAATGACGTGTAAAAAAAATATCCAATTCAATAAATAAGCTAAAATAAAACATTTAGGGTATAAAAATACAGTTTCAAACAATGACATTAAAAACCAATACTATAAAATAGAAACTAGTGTCATTTAGATGTGGCAGCCAGTGTCTAGTCGGCACTCTCTAGAGTCTTCTATTGGCACTGTCTAGAGTGTACTGTCAGCACTGCTTAGACTGTACATCTGTGACACTGCCCAAGTTGACATACTTGATGTTTCAGGAGGCAGCTGTGAGGAGCCTGTAGACCCGTGTGCCTCTGACCTGTGTCTTCACGGCTCTACCTGCCTCAAGGGTAGCGCCCTCAACTTCACCTGTCTCTGTTCAACGGCGTTCACAGGTGAATATGTTGCATTAATTTGAGTCACATACAAAATTATAATACACTTCCATACTATAGTACAATATGTTGCATGTAATAAAGGGGTGCAACGACATGTAATACTGGGGTGTAATGACATGTAATAAAGGGGTGCAACAACATGTAATGCAGGGGTGCAACGACATGTAATGCAGGGGTGCAACGACATGTAATGCAGGGGTGCAATGACATGTAATACTGGGGTGTAATGACATGTAATACTGGGGTGCAATGACATGTAATACAGGGGTCCAATGGCATGTAATACAGGGGTGCAATGAAATGTTATACGGGGTGCAATGACATGTGATACTGGGGTGTAATGACATGTAATACAGGGGTGCAACGACATGTAATACTGGGGTGTAATGACATGTAATACAGGGGTGCAATGACATGTAATACTGGGGTGCAATGACATGTAATACAGGGGTCCAATGGCATGTAATACAGGGGTGCAATGAAATGTTATACAGGGGTGCAATGACATGTGATACAGTGGTGTAATGACATGTAGTACAGGGGTGCAATGACATGTAATATGGTGGTGTAATGACATGTAATACAGGGGTGCAATGACATGTAATATGGTGGTGTAATGACATGTAATACAAGGGTGCAATGACATGTAATACAGGGGTGCAATGACATGTAATACAGGGGAGCAATGAAATGTAATACAGGAGGGCTATGAAATGTAATAGAGGGGGGGACAATGAAATGTAATACAGGGGGACAATGAAATGTAATACAGGGGGCAATGATGTAACTATGTGTGCAATTATGTCAGAACTCATTTTGTTGACAGTAAGACCCTGTTATTGCATGCAAGTGACCTTTAGAATAATATGGGAGAAAACCATTTAAATATGTTTCAAGCCACCAAATTATTTATGCAGTTATGCTGTACACCTTTGACATTCTTGACTGTATATATTAACATTTCTAGATAACCAAATTTATGCAGCAATTAACTGAATGACAGCCAACTGCAGCAATGTAGGACATAATCCATAACTTTTATTTTGCTGAAAAGAACTATCAAATGTTACATTTGTGATCTCCATTCCATTGCAAACATACTCAGTGGGTGTTGGGGTAGTACAAAATATTAGACTCGGCCTGCTGCCTTAATTTTTTGTATGTTTACTTGCGCTACTGTGCCAACACCTTGTCCAGTTACTTGCGCTACTCTGCCACCACCTTGTACGAGTCCAACGGCATGCAGTTATCAGTAGTATGACTTACTATATAAGAAATGCTTAGAATTCCCCAAAGTGCAAAAGTTGAATAAAATTAATAATATTTCAACTCACAAAGATGTTACATGATATGATGGCTACATAAGGTAACAAGATGTTACAAGATATGATGGCTACATAAGGTAACAAGATGTTACATGATATGATGGCTACATAAGGTATCAAGATGTTACATGATATGATGGCTACACAAGATAACAAGATGTTACATGATATGATGGCTACACAAGGTAACAAGATGTTACATGATATGATGGCTACATAAGGCAACAAGATGATGCAAATAAACACATCCTTTTTAATTTCCTCAGGTCGTCTTTGTGAGACATACGTCGACGAATGTGATTTGAAGCCGTGTGCAGATGGTGCTACTTGTGTGATCGATGTCAGTGGCGCCACTTGTGTGTGCGGGCAGGGATACACAGGAACGCTCTGTAATGAAACCATCGACTACTGCCTGTCGAGTCCCTGTCTTAATGGTGGTAAATATGCCTCAGTATCACAGAAACAAATCTTAAAATTTCTGTTGAATTACACCTGGGATTTATTTAACAACTTATTATTGTAATCATACTTATAATTATTCATGTCGATGATGTCGTACACATACCGTGAGAAGGGTTTCAATCGCAAAATAAAATGGATCTTATGACCAGTTACATTGTTTTATTAATAATATAATGTAATAATTATAATCATGACTTGTCTTTTAAAAGTAATTGCAACCATAATTGCATACCTTTGACTTTATATTTTTTGTGTGTTGTGCTAAGTGGACAATCTCATTTTGTAAATATTGGTCAGTTATACGTGTTTTTGCTTCCCAGGGTCGTGTGAACCTTTCCTCAGTGGATACAGGTGTAACTGCACCAAGGGTTTCTATGGTGACGTGTGTCAACAGTTGGTTGGCAGTTGTGCCGAAGTGCCACACTTGTGTGAGCACGGAGGTAAGTTGTGTTCCTTGAACATCACCCATCATCACTTGTCTAGGCCTGCTTCAGATCTCTCCATCGCATATTTCTACTGATGATGGCACAATAAAATGTTTCATAAAATCAAAAATAATAATATTAAAAATAATAATTAGGTAGTGTAATTTGCAAATATAAATATTTTAAATTTATAAATGCGTAAATATATTATATATATATAAATAAAATTAATTAAGTAACAAAGATCATATCAGTAGATAGATACATAATTAGCTTAGTGCAGTTTACAATCACAGTGATAAATATAAGATGCAGAAGAAATGTATACAATGAAACGTGCCTTAGCGGACACCAAGCTGTCCATAAGTAAAACTGTACAACAGACACTTTGAAAGTCCTGAAAGACTAATTTGCATTGTCCACTGCCTGCAGTAGTAATTGTTTGGTACATAGACATTCTGGTCTTTTCTCTTGTTTCAAAACTCATTATTTACATCACAAGAAACTAGATTTTCATCGTACATTTAAGCCATATCTTGCAGGCTTATTCAGTGGACTGGCTATACTATGGGTGTGTCACAAGGTTTGTTTTGTATGTCATTGGTTACATATAATTGATATATCCATCACATAACCTGTGGCCTGGCTAGGAAAAACTCTGTCAAGCCATCACAAAATGGATGCCGAACACGTGGTGGGTTCGTACATTCCGTCGTATATTTAGTTGAAATTCTAGCCCCAAAAGTGTTTCTTTATAATAAAGACATAAGGCAAAGTTTTTAAAGTGACAAATGTATGCAGTAATGTTTGGTTTATGAGATGTCATGCAGCAGTAGTAATGGAATTCACGTATATAACCGTGGTAAATTTTGGTGGCAAAGGCAAAGCTTGACGGTGTCACGCACAACGGTTTTTTGTGACGTACACAAACCATGATGTACTGGATATATTACTTGGTCATTTGTAGGTTTGTGTGTGCTGAGTCCAGATGGCACTGCCCACTGCCAGTGTTCTCCTGGCTGGACCGGAGTCACTTGTCACCTCCTGGACAACCTGTGCATCTATGATCCTTGTCCTAATGGCACGATCTGTGTAGACCTGAGCACCCCGGACAGACCAGCCGTGTTCAAGTGCACTTGTCCCGATGGATTCACAGGTGAGTGGCAGGCTGGAGGTTGTTATGTAGAAAAGTGGATTGTGTCTGTGATGGTGTCGTCTAGTCTGTGTCTGTGTTTAGACTACGTTATCTAGACTGTGTCTATGCACCCTGTTTTGTCTAGACTGTGTCAGTGTTGTCTAGACTGTCTGTGTTGTCTAGACTGTGTCTTTGTTGTCTAGTCTGTGTTGTCTAGACTGTCTGTTGTCCAGACTATGTCTGTGTTGTCTAGACTGTCTATGATGTATATATTGTGTTGTCCAGACTGTGTCTGTGTTGTCTAGACTGTGTTGTCTGGACTGTGTCTGTGTTTTCTATACTGTGTCTGTCTAGTCTGTGACTGTTTTCTAGGCAGTGTCTGTGTTGTCTACACTTTGTCTGTGATGTCTAGTCTGTGTCTGCCTGTGATGTCTAAATTGTGTGTCTGTGTTGTCTAGACAATGTCTGTGTTGTTTAGACTGTCATGTCTAGACTTTTCGTGTTGTCTAGACTGTTTCTGTGTTGTCTAGACTGTGTATGTGTTGTCTAGACTATGTATGTGTTGTCTAGACAGTGTCTGTGTTGTCTAGACTATGTATGTGTTGTCTAGACTCAGTGTTGTCTAGACAGTGTCTGTGTTGTCTAGACTGTGTCTGTGTTGTCTAGGCGCTGACTGCAGTGAGGAGATAGATGAGTGTGCATCAGAGCCCTGTCAGAACGGAGGCAACTGCACCGAGCTCACAGCTGCCTTCAACTGCTCATGTCCACTCGGTGGGTACCAGTTTAGTTATGCGTCTATACCTACAGGTACATCACAAACAGAAGATTATGTATTGTTTTCTTTTTGTACCTTATCCTTAGCCACTAAAGTTGAGATAAGAAACAGTTATACTCATGTGAAATATGCTAACAAATAATGACAGAATCTAGTTTCTGTGATATTATTTTTTAAGGAAGCCTAAAGTCTCATATATGTCAGTTTTGTGAGAGATGACACTGAGCCATACGTGTGACTGTGGAGACTGACAAAATAGGTGCTGCCCCATCAACAAAACACCCCATTTACTGCTGTGGGAAAGCTCTCAATGTTTGCTCCTTGAGTCAAACAAATCTCGTCTCTTGCTAGGTTACCACGGCGACCAGTGTGAGGTAAACGTGGATGCTTGCGAGATGTTTGGGAATGACACAGTCTGTCTGAATGGAGCGACGTGTCTCGACTCGGACATTGCACTAGAATTCTCATGTCTCTGTCTCGCTGGATTCACAGGTAACTTCATTCCCTTCATGTGCTATCTTGTCGGATCTGTTAATGTTATATATGTTTATATAAACATAATCTGGTCATTTCTTTTTAAGAAACATAGTTGATGCAAAATTAGATAACTATATATATGTCATTAGTTAAAACAATCTCATGGGAAAATGAATATGTTGATAAATCTCAATAATAATCTAATGGCAGTTGTAGTAGCCCAAATTATTTGGTGCAGCTTGCTGCCTTGTCCAGTTACTTGCACTACTCCGCCACCACATTGTACAATTACTTGTGTTACTCCGCCACTGCCTTGTTTAAGTCCAGCGGCATGCAATTATTAGTGGTATCATTTGCTATGTAGGAAGTGCTTAAAATTTCCCAAAGTGCAACAGTTGAGTAAAACTAAGAATATTTCAACACGCATGGTGTTATGTGATAGAGAGAAAAGAAGCACTTAATATATATTCTGTTTTACATTCTCAGGTCAACTTTGTGAGACGTACGTTGACCTATGTGAATTGAAGCCATGTGCAGATGGCGCTACTTGTGTGGTTGATGTCAGTGGCGCCACCTGTGTGTGTGTCGAGGGATACATGGGAACTCTCTGCAATGAAACCATCGACTTCTGCCTGTCGAGTCCCTGTCTCAACGCTGGTAAATAAGTCTCAGTCTGACTGACACAAACACAGCTTTCTGTTGAATTGCATCTGGTATTTATTTAAGAACTTACTAATATAATCACACTTCATATAACAAATTGAAACAATATTATCCTACATCAGTATTTCCTGTCTATCATTTTTATTCATGTAATTCACTCATGCAATTTTTTTTATGGTTTCTGTCTTAGTATCAAGTTGATCGTATAAATTACTCTATGAATAATATAATATCATTATAATAATTATTTATTCACTCAAATACATGTTTTATCAATGCAGAGAACTAATTGAGAAATCATAATCATAACTTCTTCTTTTTTCAAGTAATGCGATATAGTTGCATGTTTTGACATTTTTGTCAATTCTCTTTGTGTTGTCCCAAACATAGTGAATGATTTGATATAAACTGGACAGAATGGACAGTGGTCAATCATATGTCTTGTTGCTTCACAGGGGCGTGTGAACCTTTCCTCGGTGGATACAGGTGTAACTGCACCAAGGGTTTCTATGGTGATGTGTGTCAACAGTTGGCTGGCAGTTGTGCTGAAGTGCCACATCTGTGTCAGCATGGAGGTAAGTCACGTTCCCCGAACGTCACCTGTCATCACCGAGGCCTACTGCAGTTGTGAAAAGTCACCATCAAATACGATTTCTTCAAAGAGTCATGCCTATCAGACCTGGTCGGCAGTGTATAACTTTTGTCATTAAATGATTAAATGACATAATTAAATGATTGTTTTCAGGAAAGTTTATAGTACACTGGTAGGCATATGATATTCATATTGCTATGTCACTCAAACAGAATAACATGTCGATATTTTTGTTTATATTAAAAATATGAATAATACAAATTATAACATACACAATTTGTACAGCACCATATATTGCTTAGTGCCCTTTGATGCTTTATATTGTACAATTATTTGAAGTAGATATATATTTAATTACAAGAAATAAATTTGTAATTAAAATATAAAGTATTGAAATTCCGAAATGTAGATGATGTCTCGGTGCTTACTAATCTACCTGAATGAATTTTATTGTAGCAGAATTGTTTAGTACATTCCAGAATATTTATAACTTCTGGTTTGTTATCTTGTTTTAATAGACAGTATTATTTTTATCTCCAAATATTTTGGCCATGTCTCGTGACTTTCTTTAGCAGACTAGCTTCACTGTGGGCATGTTAAAGACAGCTGTCATACAACGCAAGCTCTGTAGTGTGGTATGTTTGATATACCGGAATGGTTCGGACCATAAAGTACATTTCGGAGGAAAACCATAAAGTACATCAAACGGAGGAAAACCCAATAGATCAGGAGTGAAAGTATTGATTTAATTTTTTTAACATTTTTTATAAACAGTAAAGAACTTACTATACCAGTTTGAATAATGCAATTTGGAATTATAATCTAGAAACTTCTTTTGATGTGTGTTTTGGATTGACTGGCATATCATTTTAAATGTAGGTACGCAACTTTGATGTTTAATTTTTAAAGTAGATTAATTCAACCACCCGTAACTTTGCAACACGTTGACTTACATAGATGCTGCTGGTATCACGGGAAAACTGAAATGTTGCCCTAGTATACGACCCTCATGACTACATATCACCAAAGTGTGGCCATTTGTAGGTCTGTGTGTGCGGAGTCCAGATGGCACTGCTCACTGCCAGTGTTCTCCTGGCTGGATTGGTGTCATCTGTCACATCCTTGACAACCTGTGCATCTATGATCCTTGTCCTAATGGCACGATCTGTGTTGATCTGAGCACCATGGACAGACCAGCCATGTTCAAGTGCACTTGTCCCGATGGCTTCACAGGTGAGTCAGGCTCTATGGTGCCTAAGCTCTCTCTCTGTAATGTCTATACCCTGTCTATGTAATGTCTATACCCTGTCTATGTGAGGTCTGGACTCTGTCTGTGTGACTATGGTATCTAGACTTGTCTATGCATTATCTGGATGGTATCTAGACTGTGTGGTGTATAGTATCTGTCTGTCTGGTGTCTAGTCTAGTGTCAGTGGTCTGTCTGGGTGGTGTCTGTCTGGTTGATATCTAGACTCTGTCTGGGTAATGTATAGATTGTCTGGTTGATATCAAGACTATCTGTACAGACTGAATGGTCGATATCTAGACTGTCTTGGTGGTGTCTAGACTCTGGGTGATATCTAGACTCTGGGTGGTGTCGAGACTCTGGGTGGTGTCTAGAGTCTGGGTGGTGACTAGACTCTGGGTGGTGTCTATACTCTAGGTGGTGTCTAGAGTCTGGGTGGTGACTAGACTCTGGGTGGTGTCTAGAGTCTGGGTGGTGACTAGACTCTGGATGGTGTCTAGATTCTGTCTGGGTGGTGTCTAGATTATGTCTGGGTGATATCTAGACTCTGGGTGGTGTCTAGAGTCTGGGTGGTGTCTAGACTCTGGATGGTGTCTAGACTGTCTGGGTTGTGTCTAGATTCTGTCTGGGTGATATCTAGACTCTGGGTGGTGTCTAGAGTCTGGGTGGTGACTAGACTCTGGGTGGTGTCTAGATTCTGTCTGGGTGATATCTAGACACTGGGTGGTGTCTAGAGTCTGGGTGGTGGCTAGACTCTGGATGGTGTCTAGACTGTCTGGGTTGTGTCTAGATTCTGTCTGGGTGATATCTAGACTCTGGGTGGTGTCTAGAGTCTGGGTGGTGACTAGACTCTGGGTGGTGTCTAGATTCTGTCTGGGTGATATCTAGACACTGGGTGGTGTCTAGAGTCTGGGTGGTGTCTAGACTCTGGATGGTGTCTAGACTGTCTGGGTGGTGTCTAGATTCTGTCTGGGTGGTGTCTAGACTGTCTGGGTGGTGTCTAGAGTCTGGGTGGTGTCTAGACTCTGGATGGTTTCTAGACTGTCTGGGTGGTGTCTAGACTGTCTGGGTGATTGTCTAGACTGTCTCTGTAATGGCACCCATGCACTACCATCGAAGATAAAATGTTTTTGATGTCGCCTTCTGTGAATAATGAACACCAACGATCTGATGCAAATGGCGGCAATGGCACGAATCCAGCCTGTTCAACTCCATCTGAGTCAGACCCCCGGTGTTGTAGGTCCGCACAAGCAAAAAGAATGATGCATAGAGGCAGAGCCATAATGTCAAACCTGGTTCTGCCGGAACCAGGCTGTCCACATATCACAAAATGGTACATCTGTGAGCAGCTTACGGTGTGCAACATCATCTGTGAGCAGCTTACGGCGTGCAACATCATCTGTGAGCAGCTTACGGTGTGCAACATCATATGTGAACAGCTTACGGTGTGCAACATCATCTGTGAGCAGCTTACGGCGTGCAACATCATCTGTGAGCAGCTTACGGTGTGCAACATCATCTGTGAGCAGCTTACGGTGTGCAACATCATCTGTGAGCAGCTTACGGTGTGCAACATCATATGTGAACAGCTTACGGTGTGCAACATCATCTGTGAGCAGCTTACGGTGTGCAACATCATCTGTGAGCAGCTTACGGTGTGCAACATCATCTGTGAGCAGCTTACGGTGTGCAACATCATCTGTGAGCAGCTTACGGTGTGCAACATCATCTGTGAGCAGCTTACGGCGTGCAACATCATCTGTGAGCAGCTTACGGTGTGCAACATCATCTGTGAGCAGCTTACGGTGTGCAACATCATATGTGAACAGCTTACGGTGTGCAACATCATCTGTGAGCAGCTTACGGTGTGCAACATCATCTGTGAGCAGCTTACGGTGTGCAACATCATCTGTGAGCAGCTTACGGTGTGCAACATCATCTGTGAGCAGCTTACGGCGTGCAACATCATCTGTGAGCAGCTTACGGTGTGCAACATCATCTGTGAGCAGCTTACGGTGTGCAACATCATCTGTGAGCAGCTTACGGCGTGCAACATCATCTGTGAGCAGCTTACGGTGTGCAACATCATCTGTGAGCAGCTTACGGTGTGCAACATCATCTGTGAGCAGCTTACGGTGTGCAACATCATCTGTGAGCAGCTTACGGTGTGCAACATCATCTGTGAGCAGCTTACGGTGTGCAACATCATCTGTGAGCAGCTTACGGTGTGCAACATCATCTGTGAGCAGCTTACGGTGTGCAACATCATATGTGAACAGCTTACGGTGTGCAACATCATCTGTGAGCAGCTTACGGTGTGCAACATCATCTGTGAGCAGCTTACGGTGTGCAACATCATCTGTGAGCAGCTTACGGTGTGCAACATCATCTGTGAGCAGCTTACGGTGTGCAACATCATCTGTGAGCAGCTTACGGTGTGCAACATCATCTGTGAGCAGCTTACGGTGTGCAACATCATCTGTGAGCAGCTTACGGTGTGCAACATCATCTGTGAGCAGCTTACATCATCTGTGAGCAGCTTACGGTGTGCAACATCATCTGTGAGCAGCTTACGGTGTGCAACATCATCTGTGAGCAGCTTACGGCGTGCAACATCATCTGTGAGCAGCTTACGGTGTGCAACATCATCTGTGAGCAGCTTACGGCGTGCAACATCATCTGTGAGCAGCTTACGGTGTGCAACATCATCTGTGAGCAGCTTACGGTGTGCAACATCATCTGTGAGCAGCTTACGGCGTGCAACATCATCTGTGAGCAGCTTACGGTGTGCAACATCATCTGTGAGCAGCTTACGGCGTGCAACATCATCTGTGAGCAGCTTACGGTGTGCAACATCATCTGTGAGCAGCTTACGGTGTGCAACATCATCTGTGAGCAGCTTACGGCGTGCAACATCATCTGTGAGCAGCTTACGGCATGCAACATCATCTGTGAGCAGCTTACGGTGTGCAACATCATATGTGAACAGCTTACGGTGTGCAACATCATCTGTGAGCAGCTTACGGTGTGCAACATCATCTGTGAGCATCTTACGGTGTGCAACATCATATGTGAACAGCTTACGGTGTGCAACATCATCTGTGAGCAGCTTACGGTGTGCAACATCATCTGTGAGCAGCTTACGGTGTGCAACATCATCTGCATTTCCTAGTAGCAAACCTAGCTTCTTTGTCATTCACCATATTCTTTGGATATCTGGCCTGTATGTGTCTGGATAAGTGTTAGTTTTTGATTCATTGATGGTGAGGAACCACTCTGCCAGGCTGCATGAGACAGTTGTGTCTGTGGTGTCTAAATTATGTATGTGATGTCTAGACTGTGTCTGTTGTCAAAAAAACAAACAGTCTGTTTTCTAGACAGTGTATTGTCTAAACTGTAGTCTGTAGCTGTGATGTCTAGAATATGTATGTTGGCTAGACTGTCTGTGATGGTTAGATTGTGTGTGTGTTGTCTAGGCTGTCTACTCTGTGTGTTGTCTACACTGTGTCTGTGTTGTCTAGACTGTGTCTGGTGACTGCACTCTGTTTGTGTTTTCTGGACTGTGTCTGTGTTAATTTATCTGGACTGTGTGTGTTGTCTAGTCCATGTTTGTGTTGAAGAGTATGTATGTATGTGTTATCTAGACTGTGTCTGTACTGTATGTTGTCTGTGTCTGTGTTGTCCAGTCTTTGTCTGTGTTTTCTAGTATGTGTCTGTGTTGTGCAGTCTGCGTGTCTGTGTTGTGTCTAGTCTGTGTTGTCTAGACCATGTATGTATTGTCTAGACTATGTCTGTGTTGTCTTGACTGTGTGTGTTGTCTAGACTGTGTCTGGTGATTGCACTCTGTCTGTGTTTTCTGGACTCTGTCTGTGTTGTCTAGACTGTGTCTGTGGTATTTAGACTGTATTTGTTGTCTAGACAGTGTATGTGTTGTCTAGACTGTGTATGTGTTGTCTAGACTGTGTCTGTATTGTCTGCTTTCTCTCTGTGACATCTAGACAGTGTTTGTGTTGTATAGACTGTGTCTGTGTTGTCTAGACTGTTTGTGTTGTATGTAGACTATGTGTGTTGTCTAGACTGTCAGTGTTGTCTAGACAGTGTCTGTGTTGTCTAGACTGTTGTCTAGACTGTGTATGTGTTGTCTAGACTATGTATGTGTTGTCTAGACAGTGTCTGTGTTGTCTAGACTGTATATGTGTTGTCTAGGCGCTGACTGCAGTGAGGAGATAGATGAGTGTGCATCAGAGCCCTGTCAGAACGGAGGCAACTGCACCGAGCTCACAGCTGCCTTCAACTGCTCCTGTCCACTCGGTGTGTAGCACTATGTTATTTTGTTGTTATTAAGAGTGTCACAGTTGCGACAGCAAGCTTATGTGATCTGTTCGTTCTTATGCCAACTTACACAGTTTCTTCAATTGTTTGGCTAGTATCTGTCAGTCTTCATTCAGGTTTTGTGTTCGCAATCTTTAATCTTAATCAGCTACTTGAGGTTAGCCTTCATCTGTTTTACATGCATATTCTTGTATATATTACAAACAGAACTCCATATTTTAGTCTTTGTGTGCTTCATTTTTTATGTGATATTATTTGCCTGACTAACCTTAAATCTCCTGTTGGTCAGTCCTGTGAGAGATGTCATGCTGTGTGTTGGACTCTATTGATAGTGACAAAACTAGTGCTGCCCACTGATCAACAAAACACTACATTTAGCATTGTATGTGTAATGAATCTCTTGTCTTGCTAGGTTACCATGGCGACCAGTGTGAGGTAAACGTGGATGGGTGCGAGATGTTTGGGAATGACGCAGTCTGTCTGAATGGAGCGACGTGTCTCGACACAGACGTCGCACTCGAATTCTCCTGTCTCTGTCTCGCTGGATTCACAGGTAACTTCATTCCCTTCATGTGCTATCTTGTCGGATCTGTTAATGTTATATATGTTTATATAAACATAATCTGGTCATTTCTTTTTAAGAAACATAGTTGATGCAAAATTAGATAACTATATATATGTCATTATTTAAAACAATCTCATGGGAAAATGAATATGTTGATAAATCTCAATAATAATCTAATGGCAGTTGTAGTAGCCCTAGTACTCACCTGTGAATCCAGCGAGACTTCACTCCCTTCAGTTCCACTCTCTTGTAGGATTAGACAAGGGCAGTCAGAGGTGAGTGACTTCACTCCCTTCAGTTCCACTCTCTTGTAGGATTAGACAAGGGCAGTCAGAGATGAGTGACTTCACTCCCTTCAGTTCCACTCTCTTGTAGGATTAGACAAGGACAGTCAGAGGTGAGTGACTTCACTCCCTTCAGTTCCACTCTCTTGTAGGATTAGACAAGGGCAGTCAGAGGTGAGTGACTTCACTCCCTTCAATTCCACTCTCTTGTAAGGTTAGACAAGGGCAGTCAGAGGTGAGTGACTTCACTCCCTTCAATTCCACTCTCTTGTAGGATTAGACAAGGGCAGTCAGAGGCAGTTTCGTCTAGGGTCGGACATTGATATTTTACGCTTCTGACTGATACTGTTAATATGTTGATGTCATTATATCAGTGTTTACAAACTTTCATCTGAGGGATGGGGTAGGAGGCTGAGGCCAGATGAAAGTAATTTCATCTGAAATCGGACATCAATGTTCTGAGATGATGCCTTACTGTTTATGAAACATAATCTGGTTGATTATTTGTGAAGAAAACAAGAAAAGCAATTATTTCACAGCAACTCCTGGGTAACGATTATGACATTTTGACAACTCCTTGAGCATGAGCATGCACACTTGCTGTCACTGGAATTTGTATGAGCATGCACACTTGCTGTCACTGGAATTTGTATGAGCATGCACACTTGCTGTCACTGGAATTTGTATGAGCATGCACACTTGCTGTCACTGGAATTTGTATGAGCATGCACACTTGCTGTCACTGGAATTTGTATGAGCATGCACACTTGCTATCACTGGAATTTGTATGAGCATGCACACTTGCTGTCACTGGAATTTGTATGAGCATGCACACTTGCTGTCACTGGAATTTGTATGAGCATGCACACTTGCTGTCACTGGAATTTGTATGAGCATGCACACTTGCTGTCACTGGAATTTGTATGAGCATGCACACTTGCTATCACTGGAATTTGTTTATGTTGGCAGGTGACAACTGCAGTGTTGACATTGATGAGTGTGCATCATTGCCGTGTCAACACAACGGTACATGTGTTAACACGGCTGGCGGCTACGTGTGTCACTGCAGTGGAGGATATTTGGGCCCCAACTGTGCCTACGAGGACTACTGCCTCAACCAGGTATACTGGCATCAGTGAGGTGGTGGCATAGGTTCTTAACAGAAATCTAACAGGTTGATTCCCAGACATTCAGTGGTTCATATTGGGAAAAGCAGAAGTAGAGTTACGGTTAAATAAATTTATATAAATGTATAGAAGTATGCACTGAGGCAAGCATGCACCCATATGCACACATGCACGCACACACGGATGCATGCATGAACAAATGCATGCATGCACGCACACACGGATGCACACAAATTCACTCATCTAATTGAGTATTTAATGTGTTAAGATTTTGGTATTTCTACATCTTGCTACCATAGGGCATACTGTTTTTACTACTTCAGAATTTGCTATACCTTTACCGTTTTAGAATTATCAACAATGGCTGTATTATCCAGCTTTTGGGTAATTTGAAATTTGTTATTTCAAAGTTAGTAAACGTACATTATAGAATTCTTACGAAACATTACAAGTCTTACTTTGTTCTAAAAGTCTGATCAACACCACCCAAAATTAGTCAAATGTGGCAGTATAATACGACCAGAGTTTATCACATAATTATCTGATTTAATAAACTGTTGTCATGTGTTGACTGTTTGTTCAGACATGTGCCAATGGGGGGCGCTGTGAAGTTACCCTCGGAGGGGTGCGTTGTGTTTGCCCTCCAGCCTGGACCGGTGCCAACTGTATGACGGCTCTCGATGTTTGTCTCAGCAATCCTTGCCTCAGTGGCGCCACCTGTCAGCTAGGGCTGGGATCATACAGGTCTGTGAGACAGTATCAGCATTCAGCCGGTTTTAAATTCATTGCCTTGTAATTGTAATTTCATAAGTCTGTGAGAAATGTATTTTTCTAAAACAATAACCAAAATGAAATTGACAGATATTTGATAAGGGCGGGATAAACATCAGTAAACATATGTTGGACTCTCAATTAGCCAATGGCTTCCTTGCCCACTTACCATGTGGTAAGCTTTGGGGGGCACACTTGTAAAAACTTTACATCTACTGTGCTTCTGATCCAGTGGACTTATCCTCACTAGTGACATTGTTCGATCACATGTAAAGCCACAAAGGATACTACATTTTATTTCATTAGCACAATTGGGTGTCTGTGTTGAACATGCACAGCCACACAAACTTGTGTGTTTGTATTAAGAAGTTCTATTTGTTGTGTCTGTAGGTGTGTAAGTGGTGTTAAACGCATGGGTGTCCACAGTGTGTTGTAGATGTGTATTTGGTGTTAATGACACGGGTGTCCACGGTGTGTTGTAGGTGTGTATGTGGTGTTAATGACACGGGTGTCCACTGTGTGTCTGTAGGTGTGTATGTGGTGTTAATGACATGGGTGTCCACTGCGTGTTGTAGGTGTGTATGTGGTGTTAGTGACATGGGTGTCCACTGTGTGTTGTAGGTGTGTATGTGGTGTTAATGACATGGGTGTCCACTGTGTGTTGTAGGTGTGTATGTGGTGTTAATGACACGGGTGTCCACTGTGTGTTGTAGGTGTGTATGTGGTGTTAATGACATGAGTGTCCACTGTGTGTTGTAGGTGTGTATGTGGGTGGTGTTAATGACACAAGTGTCTACTGTGTGTTATAGGTGTGTATGTGGTGTTAGTGACACAAGTGTCTACTGTGTGTTGTAGGTGTGTATGTGGTGCTAATGACACGGGTGTCCACTGTGTGTTGTTGGTGTATATCTGGTGTTAATGACACAAGTGTCCACTGTATGTAGTAGGTGTGTATGTGGTGTAATGACACGGGTGTCCACGGTGTGTTGTAGGTGTGTATGTGGTGTTAATGACACGGATGTTCACTGTGTCTGTAGGTGTGTATGTGGTGTTGGTGACACGGGTGTCCACTGTATGTCTGTAGGTGTGTATGTGGTGTTAGTGACATGGGTGTCCTCGGTGTGTTGTAGGTGTGTATGTGGTGTTAATGACACAAGTGTCCACTGTATGTAGTAGGTGTGTATGTGGTGTAATGACACGGGTGTCCACGGTGTGTTGTAGGTGTGTATGTGGTGTTAATGACACGGGTGTTCACTGTGTCTGTAGGTGTGTATGTGGTGTTGGTGACACGGGTGTCCACTGTGTGTCTGTAGGTGTGTATGTGGTGTTAATGACATGGGTGTCCTCGGTGTGTTGTAGATATGTATTTGGTGTTAATGACACGGGTGTCCTCGGCGTGTTGTAGGTGTGTATGTGGTGTTAATGACACAGCTGTCCACTGTGTGTTGTAGGTGTGTATGTGGTGTTATTGACACAAGTGTCCACTGTGTGTTGTAGGTGTGTATGTGGTGTTAATGACATGGGTGTCCACTGTGTGTCTGTAGGTGTGTATGTGGTATTAATGACATGGGTGTCCACTGTGTGTTGTAGGTGTGTATGTGGTGTTAGTGACATGGGTGTCCACTGTGTGTTGTAGGTGTGTATGTGGTGTTAATGACATGGGTGTCCACTGTATGTTGTAGGTGTGTATGTGGTGTTAATGACACGGGTGTCCACTGTGTGTTGTAGGTGTGTATGTGGTGTTAATGACATGAGTGTCCACTGTGTGTTGTAGGTGTTTATGTGGGTGGTGATAATGACACAAGTGTCTACTGTGTGTTATAGGTGTGTATGTGGTGTTAGTGACACAAGTGTCTACTGTGTGTTATAGGTGTGTATGTGGTGCTAATGACACGGGTGTCCACTGTGTGTTGTTGGTGTGTATCTGGTGTTAATGACACAAGTGTCCACTGTATGTAGTAGGTGTGTATGTGATGTTAATGACATGGGTGTCCACGGTGTGTTGAAGGTGTGTATGTCGTGTTAATGACACGGGTGTCCACTGTTTGTAGTAGGCATGTATGTGGCCTTAATGACATGGGTGTCCACTGTGTGTTGTAGGTGTGTAAGTGGTGTTAATGACACGGGTGTCCACTTTGTGTTGTAGGTGTGTATTTGGTGTTAATGACACGGGTGTCCTCTGTAGGTGTGTATGTGCTGTTAATGACATGGGTGTCCACTGTGTGTTGTAGGTGTGTGTGTGGTGTTAATGACACGGGTGTCCATTGTGTGTTGTAGGTGTATATGTGGTGTTAATGACACGGGTGTCCACTGTGTGTCTGTAGGTGTGTATGTGGTGTTAATGACATGGGTGTCCACTGTGTGTAGTAGGTGTGTATGTGGTATTAATGACATGGGTGTCCACTGTGTGTCTGTAGGTGTGTATGTGGTGTTAATGACATGGGTGTCCACTGTGTGTTGTAGGTGTGTATGTGGTGTTAGTGACATGGGTGTCCACTGTGTGTTGTAGGTGTGTATGTGGTGTTAATGACATGGGTGTCCACTGTGTGTTGTAGGTGTGTTTGTGGTGTTAATGACACGGGTGTCCACAGTGTGTTGTAGGTGTGTATGTGGTGTTAATGACATGAGTGTCCACTGTGTGTTGTAGATGTGTATGTGGGTGGTGTTAATGACACAAATGTCTACTATGTGTTATAGGTGTGTATGTAGTGTTAGTGACACAAGTGTCTACTGTGTGTTGTAGGTGTGTATGTGGTGCTAATGACACAGGTGTCCACTGTGTGTTGTTGGTGTGTATCTGGTGTTAATGACATGCGCGTCCACGGTGTGTTGAAGATGTGTATGTGGTGTTAATGACACGGGTGTCCACTGTTTGTTGTAGGCGTGTATGTGGTGTTAATGACATGGGTGTCCACTGTGTGTTGTAGGTGTGTAAGTGGTGCTAATGACAAGGGTGTTCAAGGTGTGTTGTAGGTGTGTATTTGGTGTTAATGACACGGGTGTCCACGGTGTGTTGTAGGTGTGTATGTGCTGTTAATGACATGGCTGTCCTCTGTATGTTGTAGGTGTATATGTGGTGTTAATGACACGTGTGTCCATTGTGTGTCTGTAGGTGTGTATGTGGTGTTGGTGACATGGGTGTCCACTGTGTGTTGTAGGCGTGTATGTGGTGTTAATGACACAGGTGTCCACTGTTTGTTGTAGGCGTGTATGTGGTGTTAATGACATGGGTGTCCACTGTGTGTCTGTAGGTGTGTATGTGGTATTAATGACATGGGTGTCCACTGTGTGTTGTAGGTATGTATGTGGTGTTAGTGACATGGGTGTCCACTGTGTGTTGTAGGTGTGTATGTAGTGTTAATGACACGGGTGTCAACTGTGTGTTGTAGGTGTGTATGTGATGTTAATGACATGAGTGTCCACTGTGTGTTGTAGGTGTGTATGTGGGTGGTGATAATGACACAAGTGTCTACTGTGTGTTATAGGTGTGTATGTGGTGTTAGTGACACAAGTGTCTACTGTGTGTTATAGGTGTGTATGTGGTGCTAATGACACGGGTGTCCACTGTGTGTTGTTGGTGTGTATCTGGTGATAATGACACAAGTGTCCACTGTATGTAGTAGGTGTGTATGTGATGTTAATGACATGGGTGTCTACGGTGTGTTGAAGGTGTGTATGTCGTGTTAATGACACGGGTGTCCACAGTTTGTTGTAGGCATGTATGTGGTGTTAATGACATGGGTGTCCACAGTGTGTTGTAGGTGTGTACGTGGTGTTAATGACACGGGTGTCCACTGTGTGTTGTAGGTGTGTATTTGGTGTTAATGACACGAGTGTCCTCTGTAGGTGTGTATGTGCTGTTAATGACATGGGTGTCCACTGTGTGTTGTAGGTGTGTATGTGGTGTTAATGACACGGGTGTCCACTGTGTGTCTGTAGGTGTGTATGTGGTGTTGGTGACACGTATGTCCACTGTGTTTCTGTAGGTGTGTATGTGGTGTTAATGACATGGGTGTCCACTGTGTGTAGTAGGTGTGTATGTGGTATTAATGACATGGGTGTCCACTGTGTGTCTGTTGGTGTGTATGTGGTGTTAATGACATGGGTGTCCACTGTGTGTTGTAGGTGTGTATGTGGTGTTAGTGACATGGGTGTCCACTGTGTGTTGTAGGTGTGTATGTGGTGTTAATGACATGGGTGTCCACTGTGTGTTGTAGGTGTGTATGTGGTGTTAATGACACGGGTGTCCACAGTGTGTTGTAGGTGTGTATGTGGTGTTAATGACATGAGTGTCCATTGTGTGTTGTAGGTGTGTATGTGGTGTTAATGACATGGGTGTCCACTGTGTGTTGAAGGTGTGTATGTGATGTTAATGACACAAGTGTCCACTGTGTGTTGTAGGTGTGTATATATGGTGTTAATTACATGAGTGTCCACTGTGTGTCGTAGGTTTGTATGTGGTGTTAATCACACGGGTGTCCACTGTGTGTTGTAGGTGTGTATGTGGTGTTAGTGACATGGGTGTCCACTGTGTGTTGTAGGTGTGTATGTGGTGTTAATGACATGGGTGTCCACTGTGTGTTGTAGGTGTGTATGTGGTGTTAATGACACGGGTGTCCACAGTGTGTTGTAGGTGTGTATGTGGTGTTAATGACATGAGTGTCCATTGTGTGTTGTAGGTGTGTATGTGGTGTTAATGACATGGGTGTCCACTGTGTGTTGAAGGTGTGTATGTGGTGTTAATGACACAAATGTATACTGTGTGTTGTAGGTGTGTATGTGGTGTTAATGACATGGGTGTCCACTGTGTGTTGTAGATGTGTATGTGTTGTTAATTACATGGGTGTCCACTGTGTGTTGTAGGTGTGTATGCGGTGTTAATGACATGGGTGTCCACTGTGTGTTGTAGTTGTGTATGTGGGTGGTGTTAATGACATAAGTGTCTACTGTGTGTTATAGCTGTGTATGTGGTGTTAATGACACAAGTATCTACTGTGTGATGTAGGTGTGTATGTGGTGTTAATGACATGGGTGCCCACTGTGTGTTGTAGGTGTGTATGTGTTGTTAATTACATGGGTGTCCACTGTGTGTTGTAGGTGTGTATGTGGTGTTAATGACACAAATGTCTACTGTGTGTTGTAGGTGTGTATGTGGTGTTAATGACATGGGTGTCCACTGTATGTTGTAGCTGTGTATGTGTTGTTAATTACATGGGTGTCCACTGTGTTGTAGGTGTGTATGTGTTGTTAATTACATGGGTGCCCACTGTGTGTTGTAGGTGTGTATGTGTTGTTAATGACATGGGTGTCCACTGTGTGTTGTAGGTGTGTATGTGGTGTTAATGACCCAAGTGTCTACTGTGTGTTGTAAGTGTGTATGTGGTGTTAATGACATGGGTGTCCACTGTGTGTTGTAGGTGTGTATGTGGTGTTAATGACACAAGTGTCTACTGTGTGTTGTAGGTGTGTATGTGGTGTTAATGACATGGGTGTCTACTGTGTGTTGTAGGTGTGTATGTGGTGTTAATGACATGGGTGTCCACTGTGTGTTGTAGGTGTGTATGTGTTGTTAATTACATGGGTGTCCACTGTGTGTTGTAGGTGTGTGTGTGGTGTTAATGACATGGGTGTCCACTGTGTGTTGTAGGTGTGTATGTGTTGTTAATTACATGGGTGTCCACTGTGTGTTGTAGGTGTGTATGTGGTGTTAATGACACAAGTGTCTACTGTGTGTTGTAGGTGTGTATGTGGTGTTAATGACATGGGTGTCCACTGTGTGTTGTAGGTGTGTGTGTGGTGTTAATGACATGCGTGTCCACTGTTTGTTGTAGGTGTGTATGTGGTGTTAATGACACGGATGTCCACTGTGTGTTGTAGGTGTGTATGTGGTGTTGGTGACACGGGCGTCCACTGTGTGTTGTAGGTGTTTGTGGGTTTTTGGTGACACAGGCGTCCACTGTGTGTTGTAGGTGTGTATGTGATGTTGGTGACACGGGTATCCACTGTGAGACCAACTTGGATGACTGTGTGTCCAGCCCGTGTGGACGCGGCATGTGTCTTGACCTCCACAACTCCTTCCGCTGTCAGTGTCCAAGCGATGGTCGGCTCTACGATGACGTCTGTCACCCTGTCAACCCGTGTCAATCCTCCCCATGTCACCACAATTCCACCTGTGTCGGTGACGCATCAAGTGGTATATTTACCTGTCATTGTGACCAAGCATACGAAGGTGACTTGTGTGATGCAGAGGTCAACGAGTGCGTGTCATTTAATATCACGTGTCGAAATGGTGGTGTCTGCGTCGATCTGATTGGTGACTTTGCATGTCGCTGTCACGTGGGATTTGTCGGACGTTTCTGTGAGAACGACACAGTCGACGGATGTGTCGGCAGTCATCTGTGTCAGAACAATGCGACATGTGTTGACACTGTTGACGGCTACATGTGTGAGTGTCAACTGGGCCACATCGGGCCATTCTGCAACAGAACCGTGTCATCCTGTGTTGATGGGCCATGTTTGGGCCATGCCACCTGTCTTGACCATTACAACCCTGCAAATGGGGCAAACTTCTCCTGTATCTGCCCCCTAGGATACTCTGGGGTATTCTGTGACAGTGACATTGACGAGTGTCAGTCTGCGCCGTGTCACCATGATGCCACTTGTGTCGATGGGCTGAGTCATTTCCTCTGTTTGTGTCAAAAGGGGTTTACAGGGATCATTTGTGACAGAGACATCGATGAATGTCTTAGTGATCCATGTCATCACAATGGATCCTGCGTCGACGGCAGATCATCGTTTACCTGTCTTTGCTCCAGTAACTACACTGGACTCACCTGTGAGGTAAGGGGATCATTTTCTCGTTTAGGCGGGTCTGCATGAATTCACAGTCCCAAAATGCATCAAGCATTATACATAGGGGTGGGGGTTGATAGTCACTAGATATCGCGGGGAAATTAATTGCTACACCTATTGTAAAAATCTCAAGTACCATACCATGTGTTGGTGGGATGTGGGTGGTTTGGACCAGTAGTAAACACATCATTTTTTGGACTATGTGACAATTTTGAGACCATCCATTAATAGTCATGTTTTAGGTCTTGTGTACATTTTAAATATAATATAATTGATCTCAGTTGAACCTTCAGATGCAGACACAACATTGCTTATTATCACCTTGAAGACAGGTGTGTTATAATAATAATCATAATAAAAATTGTGTTATAGGACTGCATCGGACCATATGACTCAGGACCTTGTGTTGTAGGACCATATAGGACCATGTAACCCAGGACTTTGTGTTGTATGACCATATAGGACCATGTGACTGAGGACCTTGTGTCATATGACCATATAGGACCATGTGACTTAGGACCTTGTATTGTAGGACAGTATTGGACCATGTGACTCAGGACCTTGTATCAAAGGACCGTATTGGATCATGTGACTCAGGACCTTGTATTGTAGGACCATATTGGACCATGTGACTTGGAACCATGTCAGAACGCTGGCTTCTGCATGGAGAGGGGGGAGACCTATGAATGCTATTGTCCTAATGGCTACACAGGTAAGTGGCAGGTTTAATTAATGTGCCAAGTACCCAGAGCACTGGACAGTCATGCTACACATATTGTGTTTGTAAAGAAAAGTGTAATAAAATTACTCGTATACACCTTCCCATGGGGCAACAAACCACTCATTTACACTTGCGCCACCTGTTGAATTGATCACCACTCAATTGTCTCAACTCAGGTATGAGAAGCCATTTGTATAAAAAACACATAAATAAATACCTGTAAGTAACAAATCTGTTCTGTTTTCTAAAAACACTTCGTCAGTTGGTAGATGAGAGGCCAGTGATCCAACGAAGCAAGAGAAAGAGGTAAGTGGGCGCCGGCTCTTGGAGGAGATACACATACAATACTCCGTAGTTGGCATATAAATATAGAGATTACACTTGTGAATGTTGCAGTGTATTTTAGTTAGTTTTTAAACTGATTGTTTATGCAAATTTAAGTTTAAAAATTGTCAGATGGATATGAAAAAATGGGTGTATCACTAATGTTATTATTATAATGTGTGAATGTTGTTTGTATGTTTCAGGGCTCCACTGTGAGGTGGATTATGATGAGTGTCTGAGTCGACCCTGTCACTATAACAGTCGGTGCACGGACCTCGTTGCTGGCTTCAACTGTTCCTGTCTACCTGGGTTCACAGGTAGCAATGTTTTATTTATTTATTATTATTTACACCTTGAATGGCTGAAAGTGGCCAGGTGCCTGTTTCCTTGAGCGGCCGCAAACGGCCACAAATTTGTCTAACTTTCACAATGTGTAGAGGTGGCGCCATCTTCTGGATACTCATGTAACATGTGTCACTGGATTCTTTGGTGTGTCTGCTGTGCACTAGGGTTATTTTTCATATAGCTTTATATTGGAAGTTTTTGAACGAGTGCTGTTGGAAAATATCAACTGACAAGAGTTCATAGAATTCTATGCACACACCCAAACACAGCGCGTCGCATTTTGCATGATTAATACACAAATTTAGCACTGTGTTGTGGTGAATCAGTTATCTTTAAAATAAGCACAATTAACTTGGAATGTACAAACAAGTTAAATACAACAAATTAAGTGCACCCGCAGCGTGGTGATTTTGTGCGCATGCTGCAAGGATTTGGAGCAGGTTTCATGAAATGACGTCATGTCTAAAGGGTTTAGGAGATGCCCCATACGTTATGTTTTGTTACAGTTGCAATGTTTGTAATTAAAGGAATAAGTTATTCAGGAAATGTCGCATTTGAATAACTGTCATATAATAAAACAGTACTACAAATTTTGCTATAATACAAACAATAGCTCACATGTGACATAATAATAATAATTAATCTGCATAACAATAACCATGGTAATCAGATAATTTAACTAATTAAAATATCAAGTTGCACCGTTGTTAAAGTATAAAAAAATTGCAATCACTGCCATAAATATTTTTAATGCAAGCGACAAAGCAGTAATCTAACTATAACCGAGCTAGTGTATGTATGTAGGTTTGGGATATGCTAATTTCAATGACGACCCAAATATAATCCACAAAACTTGTCAGGTTTTAGATTAGCTATCATATTTATTGCTGATTGAACTGCTCAACACTGGCAAACTGGTGAGTAGCATGAAGGACATTCTGCTATTATGTCAAGTGTCAATCAGAAGTCATGCTATCATTATCCACCAGATGGCGCTCGTGTTGTTTTTTGTAAAAGAAAACAATCACTGAATGTTTCCAGATTTGTGTGTTTTTAGCAAATAAATGACATAAATCTTCAGTACTAAAATACTTACTTAATTACAGTAGTGTAGAATGTATAAACGTGTGTTCCGTTTTTTAACAAAAAGAATTATTAGCCTTATCAGTATATGTAGCGTATTGTGATACTACCACATTATAGCAGGACTAAATCTCTATATGTAGTAATAATAAAAATTATATTTATTACTCTGGTTTCTCTTCAGCCCACGAATAAATCTTTCGCCTTTTACTAAAGATTTCCGTGGAGAGGAACATGATAATGAGTCTATAGATTAATTTTTTTAGCCCTGATATCATGTCAGGGCAAAAAATATAAAAGTTTCATTCATCTTATTTTTCTCCTTAGACACTTGTGGTTTCTGCTGGGTCTCAGTTTCTGATTCCTGTTGATGTTTCTCTGAATCTCCAGTCACTGGGGCAAAGGACGTCTACAAACGTGCAACAAAATTATTTGTTTCAAATTAAAATGATGCAAATAAATTTTTGAGACACATTTTTATATCGAATGCACATCATATCACTATAGTGCATCATATCAGGGATGGTGATGTAAACGTCCACAATATTTCACTTTATCGGATGACATTATTGTAAGCAACTGTTCACACTAATCACCGCAGGAAAGTTATCGAATGTCTCGTGGTGTTTATACATTGAATGCGTTGCATCTTGTCGTACAGTGATGATTTTGAACACAACTCGGCAGAAACTGAGATCATCTAGTCTGTCTCTGTGATGTTGTTTGGTGCAAGAGATTATATCGTCTTCTCGGCAGAAACTGAGACCATCCATTTGGTGCAAGAAATTATATCGTCTTATAAATATTGTAAATATTTTACTGAAAACAACTTCTTTGACGCTTTGTTGACTTGCCATTTATGAAATAATTACACTAAAGATGCCTTTTAGAAAGATGTCTTAAATTTTAGGTGAAAACTAAAAAAATGCCCAGCAAAAATTGAGTATATGATGCACTAAATGTTACCCAGGGGTACCAGATAAATATCTGCCATTTTGTTTAATTTTTTTTTTTTAAAGCTGTACCCTAGGGTACCAAAATTGGCAAACATATATAAAAAGTGTAAAAAATTAAATAAAAATGCTAGCAATACAAAAATAAATTTCTTATTTTGTTATTCACAATGCAAACATTTTATTAAGCATCCATATTACATAATGAGATTGGTAGACCATGTAGACCTTTATATACACATGGCACACACAAATGCCATAGGTTCTAGTGGGAAAAAACAAACTTGATCAAATGTTTTATTGAATAAGCATATCATATGTAACAGTGTGTATCTTTCACAAACACTTGAAACAAAAATACTTCCACAGTTAAGAAATACTGATAGGTAATGACAGAAGGATAAAATATAAAAACATAAATGTATTCCATATGACCATAGCTGCCGAGGCACGGAGCAAGGCTCGTCCAGACAGAAGATATATAGCATCTGAACGGTCCGACTGTTTCCATATTATGGACGAAAACAATTGAATCCGTAGTAAAGAAGACCACCAATAGTAGCTCCATTGGACAGTATAGTTTCGTTGCAATTAAATTATACTGCCACATTTGCCAGGTGGCGCACAAAATTACGGGGTACCATTTATTGCATCATATATTCCTTTTATAGTCATCAGTCCTGATATCTTTACCCAGCAACAAATTGCATACACTTGCGGGGTGCCACCGTTGAAAACAAGTGCATAAGAAACACACATTGGGAAGACAATGTGCATAAATCCGCATGTTGGAGTTGGAGAATTTGTACAAAATATTAAACATTGACATGTGAGGAATCACAAGCCAGTTATCCCAAACTAACAAGGAAACTAATAGAAAAAAGATGTACATTTTTGCGAGACTACTACACTGTTACTATGTAATGCCAGCCCACACTGCAGAAATAGCAAGCCCTCACCTGGCTTGTTGTCGTTGAACATTGACACAATCAGTGAAAGGCAGAGCTGACATTGGCACCCAAGATCCCCATCTCATTAGGGTCCTGGGTGAAATTAAAATAATGAAATCTATGAACGACCCTAATAGTCCCGCTAGCACGCCTACAAAATGTCAATCTCATACATGTGAAACTGAAGGAGATACACTCCAACATTCAGAACAGATTCTGTTTTATTATATAGATACAATGTTAATCATATCATGACAAGTATTTTTTAAGATGTGACATTTATTAAGATACATTTCGTGATGAGCCTGAAACCTTTTTAAAACATTTGTTTTCATGTGAAAATATTATGTGTTATTTACATTTACCGGTACCTGTAATTAATGAATAATTATTTATTTATAAGACTGTTTGCACGACTTCATGGATGATTTCTCTTGCTTGTGTTTTTTACCTGCACATATTTTTGGTTTGCCATGTCACCACCAGGTGTCCTCTGCGAGACAGACATGGACGAATGTGCATCCAGCCCATGTCTCAATAACGCAACATGTATTGACAGCAGTGACACCTATAGTTGCGAATGTGCACCAGGATTCAACGGTAGGTTCGTTATTTAGTCTTATTATGCACAGATAGATATCTAGGCATTGGAACAAGGAAGTTGCAAATGCATCACAAATTAAATGTCACATTGCGTTGAGAACATGGATGCTACAACTTGAATGACATCACAGTGTGTTAGTGTCACGGATTAACGAGGTCTCCGTACACTAGATGGCTCAGTCTAGTAGGGTTCTTATATATCAAGGTCAACGCATATGAGAAAGAACGGTGATCGTGAACAAGCAACAAAGAACGAGAAAAATTTAATACTTTATTACATGATATCTTCCTTTTGGTAAATATCTCGATTAACAAAATAAACAAAATAATGAAATCCTGTAACCAAATCTTAATAGAACATAATAAACAATAACACTGAATCTTTCGATTATCAAATTCCACTTCCTTTCTAAGGTGGATTATACTGCTATATGACCATACACTAGGCGCCAAGTGTTATCTAACAATAACTCCCATAATATAAATACACAGTATAAGCTAGTCCTCGCGGACTCTCATTACAGTAATATGTTACAACACACACATATATTTATATATATATGTGAATACTTCATGGGTAATAATACCTCACTTCAAAACCCACAGATAACTACTAATCATAATACAGCAAATAGTAGATACGTTCAATCAGAAAATAAACATTTATACTGGGCTAGTCCCATCTCGAATATATACGAACGTTTGTTGAAGTCAACACACCGAGCTCAGAACACAATTAGAACGGTGTATCTCGGGCGCACGAGTGATGATGCCGGTTACTTGACGATTGCCGTCGTACGCCGCGAATTCTCGAGTCGCATCCGTTCAATGATCGCACGGTCGCAAACGATTGCGAAGTCAGTTGAATACGTTCAACTGAAAGATGCAGTCGGGCAGTAGACGCTTACCGCCAGCTGCTACGAATTCGAAAGAGAGGTCTTGTTTTGTCGCAAACGATTGAGAAGTCGGATGAACGGGTTCGCGCGAATGATGACGCCTGGCAGAATACGTTTACCGCTGGCCGCTACGAGTTGCATTCGGTCAAGCTTTCTGACGATATTGCTGTGAGACCGCTGTTCGAGGATGGCCCGTGCTGGGTGAGTGCGTCGCAATTATCGCTCATCGACGCAAATATGTTGGGGCCGACCGGAACGTTGTCTCAAAGTACTGCTGACGTGGTGGCATGGTTTCTTCGAATTTCGATAGAATAGTCACTGGACACTGAATATTACACACACACACACAAAAGCTTGGGAACGTAACCCACGTTAACGATTCCCACCACGCTTTACGACTTGACTTGCCATTCTCTTGGCAGCAGGGCAACCTGTCTAGTTCAACCCTGGATCTGTCCCAGTCCTTCGCCGGTGCCCAGATGGCGAAATGCGTACAACAAACGTTTATATAAGTAGATCTAATTACTCATCATATGACAGGTTTCCATCATTTCTATTGGCTAATGCAATATACTATTCAAACTAGGCATTGTGGAACACCCTCTCTACGATTACAGTGAAACCACCTGCTTGCCTAGAAACACTAGCAACAGAATACCACGCTTCACTGAGCGCATCTGCAACCGAGTTGCTGTAATTACGTAACTAAGGCGGTTGGTTAACAATATGTCTATCTACTGGCTTGACCTTCCTCATTTATAAAATTAAACCTCAGGAAAGTAGATTTAAACATCTAGAAATAGCAGAAATGCTACATTACCCCCCGCTAAGAATCTACTTCCTGAACAAAAGTATTAAGGAATACATTTAATACACTAATTTAATACATTACATTTAATACAATAAATAACCTGGCGATCACTCGCCGAACTAGTAACTGTCTAGTTGCACAGAAAAAATTCATGACACTTCATTGTCTCAACTAATTTGATGGAACCTACATCTATTCCATTCGACTTAGGTAGTCTGCACCTATGTTATCTGTTCCAGGGATTGACTCTACCCGGAAACGATAGGGTTGGACTTTAAGAGCCCATCGCATAACGCGATTGTCAACTTCGCAGTGTTTAGGAATTTCAGGGATCGTTGATCACACTGCACAATGAAACTTCGCCCATATAGGTATAAGTGACATTTCTCGAGTCCCCAAACAATTTCCAGACATTCTCTTTCTACTACGGAATATCGCCTTTGCGTGGGATTGAGCTTCTTGCTCGCAAACACGACTGGGAATAAGACTTCGTTATTCTCTTGGAGTAACATTGCTCCGAATCCGGTATCGGACGCATCTGTACGCAAGACAAAGGGTCTGTTTACGTCAGGCAATTTGAGGATAGGCGCCTTACACAGGGCCTGCTTCATTTGAATGAAGGCCTTATCCGCCTCATCATTCCAACTTACCTTGTTAGGCTGTTTTGACTTTGTGAGATCAGTCAATGGAGCCGCGATTCTGGAATACCCATTAACAAACTTCCGGTAATATCCTGCCAAACCTAGAAAAGACCTCACTTGTTTCTTCGTGGTAGGAATGGGCGCATTCCTAATCTTGTTTACCTTGTCTTCCTGGGTCTTCACTTCTCCTTGACCTACTTGGTGCCCCAGGAAATCGACGGATTCAACACTTTGACGGTTTTATAGTGAGACCCGCTTGTCTCACTCGGACGAACACTGCCCGCAGTGTTGATAAGTGATCAGCCCATGTTGAGGTGTGAATCAATACATCGGCAACATAATTGGTAACACCACCGAGGCCATCTAAGAGCATGCGCACCATGCGACTGTACGATGCGCCGGCGTTGACTAGACCGAAAGGCATGACGCAGAATTGGAACAACCCTTGGGGAGTACAAAATGCGGTTTTCTCCTTATCTTCCGGTTCCATCCTTATTTGCCAGTAGCCTTTGCAGAAATCTAGTTTGGACAAGTACCTATCCTGCCCCACCTCAGCCAAGATAGTATCGGGATTTGGCATAGGTTCTGCATCGAATTTAGTAACCTTGTTTAACTGGCGAAAATCTACTACCGGTCTGTATGTGGAGTCAGATTTACGAATTAGCAACAAAGACGATGAGTACGGTGAATGAGATGGCTCAATCACACCCATTTCTCGCATCTTCGCAACCTCCTGTTTTACCACTCCCAACTTTGCTAATGGAATAGGGTACGGTTTGCATCTCACGGGACTAGAGGACGTTACCTCAATGGCATGGTACAAGAGACTAGTTTGCCCCGGAGTGCTCGAAAAGATGGAAGGAAATTCTTCCATTAGCTGTTTCAAGTCTCGTGTCTGATCAGGTGATAAACTATCACTCACATGGACGTCCGCAATGTTTTCCTCTCTCTCAGGAATGGGAAACTCCTCATCAGTTTCACATTCAGGTTGTTCTTCGACAACAGCAGCTAAACCTAGCGTCTCCACATTACCTCTCTCTGTCACTGGGGTTAAGTGACCTACCAAATCTATCGCTACCTTTTCAAATGGCGTGTTTACGATGGGGATCAATTGTACAGGAGCCTTAGGGACATTGTCTCGACTAACGGTCTTCTGACAGATGTCACATGACTGGCAGAATCTACGGACATCACCTACTATCCCTGGCCAGTAGAAGTTAAGGAGGATTCTGTCTAACGACTTCCTAATTCCCTGATGTTCAGATAGGATGGTTTCATGTTCTAACGTCATGACTCGATTGCGTAACACTCGGGGAACTACTAGTTGATTCACAGTCTCACCCTCTTTCTCTTTCTGAAACAAGCGATAAAGGAGCCCCCTTTTGATCACGAATTGACTTGTTTGTTCTCCCTTAGGTTTCCCTTTAGTCACTTCAGCCGAATCAAAGCATTTCTTTAAGGTTTCATCCCCTTTTTGCTCTCTCAAGAAATCATCGGCAGATATACTCGCACCAACAACTTGAGGCACTATCAAAGGTTTTGTGGGTTTAGAAAGGCCCTCCCGTTGAGCACGGGTTTCTGTAGCACAACCGGTGACTGGGGTGTCAATCAAAGGGGTCTCAACAGTAACGGGGACACCATCTGACTTGGTTCCTCGAAAAGGAGAACCTTCACTGTTATCGGAACAGGGCAATTTTAGTTCATCAACGTTGCCAATGACTAAGTCATAAACGGGGTTGTTTAGACATAGGGCTTCAATTTCTCCTGTGAAAAATGGAGTTCTCACATAGCACCGGGCAGTTGGGACTTCAATGACGGATCGGTCCATCAGCATAAGGACTTTGGTTTTCCCAGTTAACTGATTCTCCGGAACTAGGCTACGTCGTACAACGACTCTGTAACACCCACTGTCGCGTAGTACTTTCACTGGGGATCCCCCCACATACCCCTCGACAACAGGTAAGTTACAACCGTTTTCGTGTTATACACAAGCACTAGCAATTACGGGGATCTTACATCCACATTGCAAAGTGACATCAGTCCCACCCACAAGACACTGGTGACTAGGGGAATTCTGGTTTAGCGCAACTGCACAATTCCCAACCACTGGTTTCATCCTTTACGGTGGAGGATTCCTATTCTGCACTCCCACTGTACACTGTCTCGTGATGTGACCTGGCCGATTACAAAGGAAGCATGTACGCGGCGGAGGAACGGGCCGCGGGGTAGGGTTAGAAATAGGGTACCTCCCCTCCCCTGATCTACTTTTCGGGACGGGTGAAGGGACGGGAGTTGGTCGGACTCGGTCTCTCTGGTATCGTGCATAATAATAATGCTTGAACAAGACCATTTAAAGAGTGGTTGTTTGCTTTATAAAGTATTATCATAGTCTTGCAGTGTTTCCCCTGGTAAATGACAAGCGAGGCGGGCTGCCTCGCCGTTTTTCTATGCCGCCTCGCCCAAAATATGCTGAAACTGCTGCCTCGTAGCTATTTTGTGCGCCCATTTTTTTCTTTCTTTCGCGATATATTCAGCATAGGCGAGCGGTGCGAAATGACACCACAAAGTCCCTTATATTCCTGCTAAATCGCAGATTTGTTGCAACATCGTTTAGTTGCTCAGGGCCGGTTAGGATTTACCTCTTGGAATTAACTCCATTGGACAACATGATGACATCACTTGTCCAAACATGGAATATTCCCGTGGGGTCCCTGGTGTCTCCAATGGTGACACCTTACGGAGTTTCGACATAATAGAAATGTAGACATTCATTCATTTGGGAGATATATGGAACTCGGAGAAAAAAAACAACGAAAATGGTAGCTGAACTAAGATGTATTTTGTGCTCAATTTTACTATTATAGTACGTGCCCACATTAAATCAGAATGCTGGTGTAGCTAATGTTGAATTTCTTGTTTATGACGGTGGTGGGAGTAAAAACCGTGCTGGCAGATGGCACTACATCACTAGTCTGCACTTGTGTCGAATCTGGACCCAATTAAAATCCGTGCATCCTATTCATTCTTGTATCGAATCTGGACCCTGTTGAAGCTCAAACAGCAACCCGGTTTGCACTAGTCTGTGGCACTGTGGCCGTGTGTTACCGCACAACGCGCATAAAATGAGCGATAATATAGCAGCGTGTGTTGATACAAATCGGGGTGCCATTTACACCTCAAATGGGCGTAAAATGCAATATTCTTAAGTTAAATGTAAATATGCCTATGATAATGATGGAACTATCTCATTGAAGTAATAAAGTTAGGCAAAACTCCAGTTACAACGGCAAAATCAAGGTGGATGCGGTTTCGACACAAATGCCCACAGCACAGATCTATTCAACTAATGTTCTATGCTGTTTTTTTCTTAGCAAAATAAGGAATGTGATTCACAAGATATCTTTGTGCTAAATATATAATACACAGTCCCACAAAGTTGTGCATACAAACTTTTGGGAAAGTTGATTTGAGTGAAGTATTTACAAATATAAACCACCAAAGTTCACATCTCATAAAAAACGCATATTGCTCCAAACCGTGTACACTAACGGGTTATCAATAACTATGGCTAGACAATGATATATTTGCACAGAAATTGGATATACTAAATAACTTATACTGTTTTATAAAAAAGGAAAACAGAAAGAAACAGACTTTTGTGGCATTCCAGAAATGACTGTGTAATTGATTGCATAGCATGCTAGCAACAAATGAAATATAATCGTTGGAACATAAACCACCAATTTACCTGAATATTATGATATTATAATAATTTAAAGGCGATGATGAAAGAGTCTTCAGATGACACCACTGGATGTTTCCCAGAGAAGTCGAGATGGTGTTCGATTGAACAGGTCTGCCATGGAGTGAAGTGTAAAGCGCTTTGAGCAGTCCATAGAACTGGATAATGCGCTATATAAGAACTTTCCTTTTACTTTTTGACTTACTCTGTCAGCATGGTAACAAGGCCTGGGGTTAGGGCAAGAAAAACATCACCACAACCAAGAACCAGTGGTAAAGTGGAAACCACACCTCAACACGAAACAATCATGATTACTGACTTTTATCAATCATGATTACTACATTTACAAGTAGCGTGTTGTTTTGAAAATATGGCAAGTTACCTTTCCGAGTCCTATGTTGCTCTGAACGGAGCTTTCGACGTCTTCACTGACATTTACCAACACAGTCACATGACAACCGAGAGTGGCACAGACCAATGCTGATGAAGACGTCGTGAAGACGTCGAAAGCTCCGTTCAGAGCAACATAGGACTCGGAAAGGTAACTTGCCATATTTTCAAAACTACGAATGTGACCGAGTCCAGAAGCAATTTACAGGCTAATAGTGTCTTGTTGTTTTATATCTTCCCATCTACATTCAAAGTAAAGGTTAAAACACCTCAGAATGCACCATTTTTAAGCTACTTTTAAAAAATATCTGGGGAGCATGCCCCTAGCAATGCTTCGCACCTGCGACACTCACGCATCCCACTCCTACCACCTCACCCCCTACCACCTCACCCCCTACCACCTCACCCCCTACCACCTCACCCATCATTTTACCCAGGGGAAACACTGGTCTTGTATTTAACTAAATCATGAAATTTAAGCATATTTGAGAGATGGAACAATACAGATGTATGATCAGGGAATTAAGGTTATAAATAATCCGTATTGCTTTTTTCTGTAACAGAGATAGTTTTCTGAGTAGATTGATAAGTATTTCCCCAGATCTCACAGCAATATGCCATATGTGGTTCAACAAGTGAATTTTATAGGATTGGACTGATTAGCCACCTGCGAAACCACACAGCCAGGACCATGGATGAAGATGAAGATGATCGAAAGATTGTGAACAACAAGTTATGTCAACAGATTGTGAACAATAACCCAATGAGAGATTATTAAAGTACAATAACCTGGTGATAGATTGTGAGCAATCTGTTGGGAGATTGTGAACAACATTCCCTCAGAGATTGTGAATGTGGATGCTACAACGTGTATAGTTTTGTCATTGCAGACAGATTAGCATTGTTCCATTTAGACACTACAATTCTTGATATCTTATTGAGATATGAAATTTATCCTTAGTCTTTCACTTTCTTGTCAACGTGGCTTCTCCATCACAAAGGTAGAATGACGTCATCAGACACATGAGGAAGCTTATAAACCCCTTGTCTTGGTCATCACTATCCTTGTTTTCGTTATCTTTTATATGTCTACTGTTCTGCACGTATACAACGATGTCATTCTTCAAGAACATTACTACTTATGAAGCCATCTTGAATTCTGAGACTGACCAACCCTTTTGTTTTGCTGCACCTCTGAGCATGGTTTCCAAGGAGTTAGGTGCAAAACAAGTTACCTTATTATTATTGTATGATCTTTTGTAATAGTATTTTCATTTCTGTCAGTCATTCCCGCTAATGACGTTTGTTCTAGCCCTATTTCTCTGTGTAGGTACTCTGTGTGACGTTGACATAAATGAGTGTGCGTCGTCGCCCTGTCACCATGGGGGCTTGTGTCGGAATGACATTGCCACCTTCATCTGCGACTGTCCTAAGCCCTATCAGGGCGTCGACTGTGCCCTCTTGCCCTGTGAGGTGAAACCTTGTGGGCTGGGGGGCAGCAACTGCACCAACGACCTCACCTACCTACCCCTCGGCTTCAGGTGTCAGTGTCTGCAGGGCTACACAGGTAGGTAGTTAATAATTATCATCATCATTGTGCAGCCTTAATGTTCCGTGGTTGGGCGAAGGCCTCAGCATGTCGTTTCCAGATCTCCGTGTCTTGCGCTATCCTCTGCCAGATGGTGCTCTTCCAGTACTCATCTAGTTCGTCTCTCCACCGTCTCGCCAGTCTTCCTCTAGATCGTTTCCCTTCGTAAGGTCTCCAGTTTGTGCTACGCGATGTCCATCAGTTATCTCGTAGTCTGCTGATGTGCCCTGTCCAGGTCCACTTCTGTCTTCTGATTTGTTCTATCACGTCTATGATCTTTGTCTTCTCTCTTACCCAGACGTGTGTTTTTCTCTCCCGATATGTGATGTTTAATGTACTTCTTTCCATCTTTGTGCGGCTGCTAGCTTGTTCTTTGCCTGGATGGTGAGTGCCCATGTTTCCGCATGGTATGTCATCGCTAGAAGTAAGCCTGAGTTGTAGACTGGCCTCTGCAAGCAGGTTCCAAAATTACCTTTGAAGATGTCATTGTTTTTAATAATTATACTATAACAAGAATGTGGAGCGCAGTGGAGCATTGGCTAGAGCTTTGGACTCTCAACCGAGAGAACTCGGGTTCCAATCCTGTGCAGCAGTGTCAAAACTTGGGCAAGTTTGTTCACTTCACGTTGCTCCAGTTCACTCAGCTGTATGAATGAGTACCTGGCTATAGACAGTGGTGGATATTTGTGCACGAATAGTCTTCGCACATTAATTGCAGCATGGCTGAATGCTTCCCAGAGAAGGTGAGATAGCGTTCGATTGAACTGGAGTAAATTATAAAGCGCATTGAGCAGTCCTGAGGACTGGATACTGCGCAACTTACTACTTGCTACTTACTACTTGCTACTTACTACTTGCTACTTACTACTTACCTTTATTTTACTTTTAACGTAATACAATTAGTTTATTTATCATTGGAGTATAACATCAGCACAGAATATATACAGATTTACACAATAGTATGTGTTTACATAATTGTTATATATCAAGATTTTCCATATATGCAGTAGCTCAATGCTAGAATGCCAAATTGTAAATCGAGATATCTGGTGTTTGTGCCCACCGTTTTGAAACTTGGGCAATTTTGTCCACCCTACTTTGCTTCAGTTCGCTTGGCTGTATAAATGACTACCTGGCAATAAACTCGGATGGGAATTGAGTGATGACGTTATAAGAACGAAGACCTTTTGTGCAGTGATTCCAGCATGGCTTAATGCTTCAGAAAAATTTAAACAGTGTTTTACGGGAACACTGACAAAGTGTGACCCAATTCAATCAATAAACATTGGAAGGGTGCAGTATCAATAATAGTATTAAACACTGCTATGTAATAACAATAATAATTAACTGAGAAGGGAGCATGAACTCATTTTAAATCGCATTCAACCATGCTGTAAATATAGTAATAAAATCAGGTATGTAGACAATGTAAATATTTAGTAATTCAAAGAGTCATAATAATAGAAACAACACCATAACGTAAATATGTTACTACAATGTGACAAATTTTTAAAACGACTGGACAAATTAAATCAACGGTGTTTCAGAAACCTAATGGAGGACATAATGAAAGATATAAGGGCACGCTGACTTCACACAGTGGGCGTTCTGGAAGGGAGAAAGGCATACTGCCCATGTAACAAGTGGGTGGGGGTCAGATAAGATTTTCTTTGCCGTACGCAGTATTCTTGACGTATACAAGTAGACTGAGGTCATTCTGTCGCTGTCGCAGGTTACAGATGTCAGGTGAACATAGACGACTGTGCAGTGACGGACGGACAGACACGGTGCAGTGACCACGGCCAGTGCATTGACGCCCTCAATGCCTACTGGTGTCTGTGTGAGCCGGGGTGGAAGGGGGCAGAGTGTGACCACCCTGTAGACGAGTGCCCCTTCAACCAGTGCCGCAACAATGCGACTTGCGTGAACACGAATGAGGGCTATGAGTGTGTCTGCACCCCAGGGTACACTGGGACCTACTGTGATGTCGACACAGACGAGTGTCAGCTACTGACGCCGTGTCGTAATGCAGTGCAGTGTGTTGACCTCTTCAATGACTACAGGTGAGCACTTTATGATTACATCTCTGATTTTCAACTATCTCATTACATTTTATCGATTTTATTATTGTAATATTGATGGTATTAGCAGGTTTTTTCAATTATATATGTTTAAAAAATATTTTTTTACAAATGTAGTTTACATGTAAATACTATATACTTAACTCTTTTTATCCCAGAGGCCTGTCCCAAATAAGTCTCCTTGTTCCCAAGCAAATTTCCTTTTGTACTGATGTCATGTTTTTTGCCAGTGTGGACTATGTTCATTTTGTATTTGTTGTACTTTATTCATTAGTAAGCGCCAACAACTATATATCAAATTAACGCTAATAAAACTATCTTTGTAATGGTGTGACTTTTATAAGTGAGATGTATCTTATCTTTACAATACAACCGTTTTATAAATGTTTAGTTGTGTGTGTGAAGCTCAGTAGCACAACGGTAAGAACTCGATCAGGACTCTCGACTCAGAGAATGCAGGTTCGAATCCTGTGTGGTTCTGATTCTGTTAGTACCAAATGAGATTGTGTAAATCGGCCTAGTGAGGATGTATAAATATTTGATTGTCATTGAATACCAAAATTACAAACGTTTCTAACCATGAAAACATCGACCATCTGTCCTCTGCTTCCGTGAAAACCATCGCAATAACCACCACCATCGGACTCTGAATAGTCAAGTTCAAGTACAGGTCACATCCATCTGTCATAAACATTCTTACCAACTTGTACTTGATTTTGATCGAGTGAAAATAACCGCTGAATTACTGTCCAAAACATTGTCCGAATCATCAGAAAATGCATGAACATCGCTACCACCATGCACAGCATTTAACTTTCAATCCACTCTCATTTCTATAAATATTGTTGACAGGTGTATGTGCTGACGTGTGTGTCTGTTGACAGGTGTACTGTTGATAGTTGTGTCTGTTGACAGGTGTATCGGTTGACAGGTGTATCCTCTCTGTTGACAGGTGTATCTGATGACAGGTGTATCTGATGACAGGTGTATCCTCTCTGTTGACAGGTGTATCCTCTCTGTTGACAGGTGTATTCTCTCTGTTGACAGGTATATCTGTTGACAGGTGTATCCTCTCTGTTGACAGATGTATCTGTTCCCCTGGCTGGACTGGCCGGAACTGTACTCTTGAGGTCGATGAGTGCATGACCTCCGACCTCAATAAATGCACCAATGGAGCCACATGCATTGATGGGTTTCTCAATGTCACATGTCTCTGTGCACCGTTCTACACCGGCACATTTTGTGAGACAATCTTTGACCCGTGCAGCCAACCATACAACCCATGTGAGAGTGGCGCCACCTGTAGGACTACAGAGGAAGGAGGCTACAGTTGTAGCTGTGCTGCGGGTAAGACATACAAATGTATGTTCAAATTGAATTTAACAAATTGACAATTCAAAATGTTGAGCTTGATAAGTTTGTAAGCCACAGTACTCTAGCCATTAAGAGGTATATCATGACGTGCAAGTATCCATTCTCCAAACACCTATGTTGCCTTAGTACTAAGCCCTCCTTCTGCCAGTGTATGTCAGCATGACTGCTACAATTTGTTTATAAGCAAATAACTTCAACTTCAGTGTCAATGTCTGTATGTAGTTTCTCATATAGGCCACCCCCAACTCCCCGTATGTCAGCATGACTGCTACAATTTGTTTATAAGCAAATAACTTCAACTTCAGTGTCAACGTCTGTATGTAGTTTTTTATACAGGCCCCCACCACCCCCACCATGTGGGCATGGCTGCTGTGATTTGTTCATAAAAATAACTCCAACTTCAGTCTCAATGTCTTCATTACATTTGATGTAATTTTTCATATATAAACAGTAGATTCTCTTTTTATTTGTGGACGTATAACTCCGTTAGTTTTGCATTTATGGGGCTGACATTTTGTGTGTGATCTAGCGGACCCATTGGGATGGTTTGTAAATTTAGACTTTTTCGAAATTCGTCCGAGGGGTAGGACTGGGGGGGCTCAATATTACAGTGCTGTACGAGGAACTCCAGTGGCAGAATTTAATGTTTTTCTGTATCATACATAGTAAAGGTAATAACGCCATCTACAAATATGCTACTGCATGGATGTATGCAGAAATTTCGAATAGTTTTTAGTCCTTTGGCCGAAGGTCCTAGGGACTATTGCCATCACTCTGCGTCCGCCGTCTGCGGTTAGCTGCCGCATCTCAGAAACCGTTCAGTTTTTCTCTAATTTTGCATAGACATATCATAGGGCACTGCCACTATGCACGAGAAATCTGTATTTGATTGAATAATTTTAGGGCTCCCTAGGGCCTCCAAGGACCCCAAAACTGGTAAAAATGTAACATTTGGCCTATTTTTTCAAAAACTGTTCAGCAACTTTTTTTCTAATTTTGCGTAGATGTATCTTAGGGTGCTGCCACTATATACAAGAAATCTGTATTTGATTGAATCATTCTAAGGGCATCTAACGGGCCCCCAAAGTGCAAAAGTTTTACATTATCTAGTGATGTGGTTTTGAGAAGGGCCCTTGAGACCACCCCCAACAGTAGATTTTTTTAATGTACCACAAAGTCAACACCATGACTAAACTCTGCAGCCTAGTGCTACTGTTCCATTGAGACCTAGACTAATCTTTAATTGGTCACAGCACCCAGGCAGAGTAGACACACTTGACCCCTGTTAGACTGAACAGTTGCCTAACACTTTTTATCTTCAAAACTATTGATTTTTTATAATTGCAAGTTGTGTTTATTTTGATGTTCATTTAATTATTATAAAATGTGACTGTGGTGTCTATTGGTTAAAGATGTATTGTCTGTAGAAACCTGTAGGTGACAAACATAGAAAATTAATATTCTGTCACCTGTAGGTGACAAACATAGAAAATTTATATTCTGGACAACAATAGAGTGAAATATCCTACACTTTACTGATATCAAATGCATTCTACTGTTCTGTTTACACTTGCCATGCCTTGTGTAGACATGGTACTATGTAAATCAATTGTATCAGTATATGCTAATAATTACAGATTCACAATATAGTTGACACCTGAAACAACCAAATGTCAACCATTAGAAGAGTTGACATAGTTCCGCTATACACAAGCAAGAAATCTGTATTTGATTGAATCATTCTAGTGTCATCAGCATATAGTAGAACATACATTTTCTACATCATCATCCCTAAGGTTGTTGTAAATTTCACCAGCTGCCATGTCAAGTCCGTTATAATTGTGACTAACAGTGTTCAAAATGATTCGGGTAAATAGCAAATAACAAAGGACACAAGTTTTCTCCTTGCCATACCTATACATCACATGAGAAGAAGGCTGACACAGCCTGGCCCTGATTTATACATGATTTAGCATTTTTTTACATGTTGTATACAACTTTCAACACAATACCATTAATACCACATGAAATTATCTTAGACTACAGGGAGGACCGGTCTACTAAATCAAATGCTTTCATATAATCGATGAAGGCACAATGAAGCCTTTTGCTTCGAGACAAATACAATTCAACCAATACCCCTATTTGAACACTGCCTGTTCTTCACCTATTACATTCGCTTTGTTTAGGTATGTGGTCAATCTGGTGTTCTGAACAATCACTAAGGATTAATGAACACTTGTGCAGAATGTCACCCACTTGGCAGGTTTAATTGATCTATTCAGCAATGAGGACATTGCTTAGGCCTCACTCTGGACACTGTCACTCACAGTGTTGTGTATTGTCTTAGTTGGGGCATTGAGCTAATCTACTTGACCATGAATCAGTGGTGGCTCTGGTTGTGCTGTGGAGCTAAGATTCTCTGCCTGCTATTGTTTGATGGAAACTATGACTAATGTGTAATTGGTCACTGGCAGTAGCTTGTGTCAACAGACAGCATTAAGCCACTAGACCCCTGTTAAACTGGACAGTTGCCTGTAGGTTTTAAACTGTGTCAGACAGTGAGTCTTCCTTTTGCTCTCATATAATCTGTCCTCTTAGTTTTACACATGAAGACATAATCTGGCATAACTTGATAAGTCTTTGTAGCAGCACATTTGTACTTTCAGTGTATCATTGCAACATAACATACATATTACATACTGTGTGCCACATTTGAATGTTGTGCATGTAATATTTCCATGCAATCCATTTGCATATATAATGTAAAACTTCAACAGCCGTTTTCTTCATTTTCACTTTTTGATCCCTACCATGTTCAATGCTCCATAACTTTGCCAATTTTTGTAGCAGTCATATTTTTTGAAACCGTGTAAAGCACCTTACCAAATCTTTACAAGGATGTAAGAAAACAATGGTACAATTTTTCTGACTTATCACTCATTTGGTCAGCCGGGGTCACATATAGACGTATTAGTCCAAAGGACTTCAGGGCCATTTGGCCCATTTTTATGTTATTGACATTTGAAAATCCTGAACGCATAACCCGGCACAAGCATTTAACAGCAGTCAGCCCAGAGAATGCATGCATTTCAAAGCATGTATCTTTTCAGTATTTGGTTTTTATAGAGGCCAAGGTTGTCCTAAAAACTAAGCCAGTGACTAGTTACAATTTACCAATGCGTAGGCTGCAGGAATTTGGGATGGGCCCAGTTTAAAATGCACTGCAACAGCTAACAACACTAGCAAAAATGTCAATATGGTTTATACTACACACAAATGCACAGACACAGAATGTGGTATAAATGATGTTTGCTACGACGTAAATTCAAAACTTTTTGCATTGTTATGTAAAACATTCCCAGCCAATTGGCATTCCTCGGAACAATTGCAGAAAATATGAGTAACATTATGAACAATCGATTTACAACCATCTACATCTCGGTGTATGCCTAAAACTGGTATGAACCCTTAGTCAATGGTGACTTTCAAACAAGTAAAGGTGTTACTTTTCTTTCGAGAGGTAGATTAATCCTTGAAAGTTTGATGCTCAAGATGCAAGCCGTCTAAGAGGAAAACGCTAACATACAAACAAACACACACAACCACCCACAAACACACACAAACACACACAAACACACACAACCACACACATACGCAAGTTGCCTCGATCACAGTTTGATGTGTCCTGAAAGGGCACCTACCTTAACTATCTAACTCCACAGAGTTTTGGTCAACACAAGACTCAGTGACTGTTGCTGCTTGTAGGTAATGAAGGCCGTCACTGTGAGGTAGACGTGGATGAATGCCTCTCCATCCCCTGTCAAAATGCAGCGACCTGTGAAGATTTGCCCGCCGCTGCCTACAGGTGTCACTGTGTGCCCGGCTACACTGGTGCCACCTGTGGAGTGGATATTAATGACTGCGCTGGCGACGTCTGTCAGAACAACGCGACCTGCCTTGACCAGGTCAATGGGTGAGGTCACTACTCACTTAAACAATGCGATCTGCCTTGACATGGTCAGTGGGTGAGGTCACTACTTAAACACTGTGACCTGCCTTGACCAGGTCAATGGGTCACTACTTAAACAACACGAACTGTTTACTATAAATAAACATTTCAATATAACTACTAATGAACAAATTAAAGGTTTTATTTGTGTTAGATGTATCAGGTTATGGCAAAGTGTATGTGACAAAAAGAGAAGTGTCTTATAAGTTTCTTGTCTTGTAGTTATCTATGCATCTGCAGTGAAGGTTTCGCCGGAATAAACTGCTCTGACGACATCGACGAATGCCTCAGTGCGCCATGTCCTGGTGGCGCCACCTGTCTCAATGGAGTGTCGTCATTCTGGTGTTTGTGTGCTGTTGGTTATACAGGTGAGGTTGTGTTGGTTATACAGGTGAGGTTGTGTTGGTTATACAGGTGAGGTTGTGTTGGTTATACAGGTGAGGTTGTGTTGGTTATACAGGTGAGGTTGTGTTGGTTATACAGGTGAGGTTGTGTTGGTTATACAGGTGAGGTTGTGTTGGTTATACAGGTGAGGTTGTGTTGGTTATACAGGTGAGGTTGTGTTGGTTATACAGGTGAGGTTGTGTAGGTTATACAGGTGAGGTTGTGTTGGTTATACAGGTGAGGTTGTGTTGGTTATACAGGTGAGGTTGTGTTGGTTATACAGGTGAGGTTGTGTTGGTTATACAGGTGAGGTTGTGTTGGTTATACAGGTGAGGTTGTGTTGGTTATACAGGTGAGGTTGTAGCTTGCCACCGGATGGGCAATGGCTGTGATTCAAACTGCCATCGTACTTTTGGTATCTAACAAGGCTGTTACCAGGTCTACTCTGGCCAGAATAATAATGGCATAGTTGGCAGTTTAAGATTCACATCATTGGGGGAGTGCTCGGTTGTGGGAATATGAAAAGCAGTTTGAGAAGATTGAAAGAAAATGGGAGAATTAATACATCAGAATGAAGATACGCCTGAAAATTAATATAGTTAGAAACAGGTTAAGATGGCAGGACAAACAGAACGAGTGAGGAGAGATTTATAAAAGCTGGTGGTAGAAAGAAAACAGGAAAACTGAAATTAAGATGACGATTTTGAACCAGCGAGGATGAACAGCTGAGAGTTTGTGCGAGACTGACGGAGGAATGTGATAGATGGAGATACCTCATCAAGACGATGAAGTAATGTGACACCCACACTGCAAGGATTAAACACAGACAAAATTGGCTGTATGAAAGATCTCAATTTATTTTTAAAATCATAATAAGATAACTGCTTTTGTGCCTAAATCCTCGAAAACCAAGCTCAGAGGCGCATCAATACAAAAGGGTTAGTCAATACCAGAATCGATAAGCCATATTAAAGTTGTCAACAGATGGATCGGTATGCCAGGGAGCTATAATTATTAAGGTGGATATACAAATTTTTAAAGGTAAGTTTTTAAATGACGGAAATTTTTTATATTTTCAACTGGTCTAACACTAAGAGGGAGCAAATTCCAGAGAGTTGGGGCAGTAACAGAAAATGCCCTAGTTCCAATATTGGTATTGACTCTAGGAATGAAAAGTAAATCAGAACTATATGATCGAAGCTGGATAGGCTTTTTTTATAGGAGTAAGCAATGAATATATATATGTTGGTTGCTTACATGAAAGTGCCTGGTAGGTAATGGTACAGATCTTAAAAATAATACGATATTGTACAGGAAGCCAGTGCAAGGACTTCAGAATAGGCACTGAGTGAGAAAACCGCAGAGACCGAGTCACAACCCTAGCTAAACAATTCTGTACACATTGTAACCTAGTGATATCCTTAAGAGCAATATTGTGAAAAAGGGAATTACAATAGTGAAGCCTACTGGTAACAAGTGCAGTTGCATTAGTTTTTGCAATAGAAAGAGGCAAATAACAGCGAATACATTATAAATCACGAATAAGATAATAACAGCAGCCACAAGTTTGAGAAATACGGCGTCTAAAATTGAAATTATTATTAAAGATCACTCCAAGATTTCATGCTGAAGGTGCAGGTGTAACGTACTGGCTAAGCATTGGTGTGGGCAAAAAGCTTTTAATTTTTTTACGATGCCTATGTGTACCAATTATAAGAAACTTTTATCAGCGTTTAACTTTAGCATCTACTCTCAGTCATCCAAACGGAAATATCATTAAGACAATTTCTGAGCTGATCTGAGTAGCAATTAGTATCAGACGTAAATAAAAAATGTAAATCTGGGTATCATATCTGCATAAAGATGATGGTTTAAATTATGAATGTTAATAACAGAGCTTATAGTGGTTGAGTAGAGACTAAAAAGCAAAGGCCCAAGAACAGAACCCTGGGGAACACCACATAAAGTGGGCAGTGCAGCCAAAAAGCAGTTCCCAATCTTAATGAATCCATTATTAGACTTGAGTTTGTTGGTATCTGTTTAGTTGAGTGCTGTGGCATAGCTGCTAGAGCATCGGACTCTCAATAGCGAGAACCCAGGTTCGAATCCTGTGCTGCCATGTTGAACCTTGGGCAAGTTCGTTCACTCAATGTTGTTCCTGCTCAATCAGCTGTATGAATGAGTACCTGGGTATAGACAGTGGTGGATATTTATGTACGAATAGTCTTCGCGCATTAAGTGCAGCATAGTTGAATGCTTACCAGAGAAGTCGAGATGGTGTTTGATTGAACAGGTCTGCCAGGGAGTAATGTGTAAAGTGCTTTGAGCAGCCCTAAGGACTGGATACTGCGCTATATAAGAACTTATCTTTTTAGTGTTCCCTGTGTGTCTTGTTTGCAGGTGCTCTTTGTGAAACTGAACTGGATGAATGTCGGTCACAACCATGTCAGAACAACGCGATCTGTCGTGACGATATCGCCCGATACATCTGTTACTGTCGCCATGGCTACACGGGTGTCAACTGTCATATTGACATTGACGAGTGTCTGTCAAGTCCTTGTGTTCATGGAAGGTGAGAATTGACTGGAGCGAGATAACTGGGCTGACTTCAGTAGTTTATGATGTATGTTTTGAAGTAGACAAGAGTGGATATGATGTAGAATGGTATCATTTGTAGTCAGCCCTGAGAGATTATTGAGAACACTGCCGTGTGATCACTGCCATGTGATCACTGCCATGTGATCACCGGAATTTATAATACGTATAATGTTTTTCTTTATTTCAGCAACAGCCCACAACATACCAATCATACAATATACCAATCATACAATATACCAATCAAACAAACACAGTGTTGATGTTGAAAACAGGCAAGGAGAAACTGAAGACACAATTAACACTGGCCCAATTTACATAAATAAAACAAGAAACAAACTATTTACAATATGCAACACGCTCATCATAACTATTTTATATTTTTACACGTATCATGAAGACTTTTAGTGTTAGTGTTTACACTAGTCTCTCTAGAATAACAACTATTAATCAAACAGTATCACTCTGGAAACCTGTGTTTAAATGAAGTTCATTATTTATTATTATTTAAGACCAGTGTAAACAAAAGAATATTAGTAAATAAACAAATCAATATTTATACCACCAAGCTGTCATGTATTTACCACATAGCTAATCAAGATTACCTCCATGTGTGGTTTCACCTGGGATCAGACCCAAGTGACATCAGATTAATCGTGAGGAGAGTAAGACCTACACATCTCATGATATCATCACATGCCAATACTTGATGCTCTGTCCCCTGTGCCTACAGGTGTGTAGAAGGAATCAACTCGTACACCTGCAGCTGTCAGCCAGGCTGGGTTGGGCCCCAATGCACAGAGAACGTCAATGAATGTCAGTCCTCACCCTGCCCTCCAGGTGTCGCATGTGAGGATGTTGTCAACGGCTATACATGTCTGTGTCCAGAAGGCTTCACAGGTGTGAAGGTTTTATTAGAAACATATGTGCAGTTTTAAAAACAGTACAGTTCCATTGCTAGATATTTATCATCATATCTAGATCTGTCATCTGAAGTTCAGACATTTTTGTCTTGAGAAATGTTACTACAGTGGAACCTTGCTTCACAATTACCTTGGTAATACAGCCATCCCCATTAAGTCACCCTTGGACAATGTTACTCCAGTGGAACCCTGCTTCGTGGTTACCTTGTTAATACAGCCATCCCCATTAAGTCACCCTTGGACAATGTTACTCCAGTGGAACCCTGCTTCGTGGTTACCTTGGTAATACAGCCATCCCCATTAAGTCACCCTTGGACAATGTTACTCCAGTGGAACCCTGCTTCGTGGTTACCTTGGTAATACAGCCATCCCCATTAAGCCACCCTTGGACAATGTTACTCCAGTGGAACCCTGCTTCGTGGTTACCTTGGTAATACAGCCATCCCCATTAAGCCACCCTTGGACAATGTAACTACAGTGGAACCCTGCTTCGTGGTTACCTTGGTAATACAGCCATCCCCATTAAGTCACCCTTGGACAATGTTACTCCAGTGGAACCTTACTTCATGGTTACCTTGGTAATACAGCCATCCCCATTAAGTCACCCTTGGACAATGTTACTCCAGTGGAACCCTGCTTCGTGGTTACCTTGGTAATACAGCCATCCCCATTAAGCCACCCTTGGACAATGTAACTACAGTGGAACCCTGCTTCGTGGTTACCTTGGTAATACAGCCATCCCCATTAAGTCACCCTTGGACAATGTTACTCCAGTGGAACCTTACTTCATGGTTACCTTGGTAATACAGCCATCCCCATTAAGTCACCCTTGGACAATGTTACTCCAGTGGAACCCTGCTTCGTGGTTACCTTGGTAATACAGCCATCCCCATTAAGTCACCCTTGGACAATGTTACTACAGTGGAACCCTGCTTCGTGGTTACCTTGGTAATACAGCCATCCCCATTAAGCCACCCTTGGACAATGTTACTCCAGTGGAACCCTGCTTCGTGGTTACCTTGGTAATACAGCCATCCCCATTAAGCCACCCTTGGACAATGTAACTACAGTGGAACCCTGCTTCATGGTTACCTTGGTAATACAGCCATCCCCATTAAGCCACCCTTGGACAATGTTACTCCAGTGGAACCCTGCTTCGTGGTTACCTTGGTAATACAGCCATCCCCATTAAGCCACCCTTGGACAATGTAACTACAGTGGAACCCTGCTTCGTGGTTACCTTGGTAATACAGCCATCCCCATTAAGTCACCCTTGGACAATGTTACTACAGTGGAACCCTGCTTCATGGTTACCTTGGTAATACAGCCATCCCCATTAAGCCACCCTTGGACAATGTAACTACAGTGGAACCCTGCTTCGTGGTTACCTTGGTAATAAAGCCATCCCCATTAAGCCACCCTTGGACAATGTAACTACAGTGGAACCCTGTTTCATGGTTACCTTGGTAATACAGCCATCCCCATTAAGCCACCCTTGGACAATGTTACTACAGTGGAACCCTGCTTCATGGTTACCTTGGTAATACAGCCATCCCCATTAAGCCACCCATGAACAATGTTACTCCAATGGAACCCTGCTTCATGGTTACCTTGGTAATACAGCCATCCCCATTAAGCCACTCTTGGACAATGTTACTCCAGTGGAACCTTACTTCATGGTTACCTTGGTAATACAGCCATCCCCATTATGCCACTCCTGGACAATGTTACTCGAGTGGAACCTTGCTTCTTGGTTACCTTGGTATTACAGCCATCCCCATTAAACCAACCTTGTACAATGTTAGTCCATTGGAACCTTGCTTCATGGTTACCTTGGTAATACAACCATCCCCATTAAGCCACCCTTGTACAATGTTAGTCCATTGGAACCTTGCTTCATGGTTACCTTGGTAATACAACCATCCCCATTAAGCCACCCTTATTTCTACATACAGTAAAGTGTAGGATACTAGTCCTAATAAGTTCACCCCGCTATTCAGGTCACTTTTATCCAGTCCCAAAGATGACCTTGATAGGGAGGTTCCACTGTATGTGTTTCTCAAACCTTTGGCGGTGTCAAATGCTCAAACTATATGTTTAAGAATACTTCATTGTCAGTTTCAGGTAACTCAATTTAATGGTCCGTCATTGGAGTATATTTTAATAGCAACCCAAACTTGTCAAAGTAGCCTGCTGCATCAACTTAAAATAAGGTTGCCTTGTATAACTGAGACTGATAAAACAACACACTAAAATAAGGTTGCCTTGTATAACTGAGACTGGCAAAATAGCACATACTAAAATAAGGTTGCCTTGTATAACTGAGACTGGTACAACAACACACTAAAATAAGGTTGCCTTGTATAACTGAGACGGGTAAAACAACACACACTGAAATAAGGTTGCCTTGTATAACTGAGACTGGCAAAACAGCACATACTAAAATAAGGTTGCCTTGTATAACTGAGACTGGTACAACAACACACACTAAAATAAGGTTGCCTTGTATAACTGAGACTGGTAAAACAACACACACTAAAATGAGGTTGCCTTGTATAACTGAGACTGGTAAAACAACACACACTAAAATAAGGTTGCCTTGTATAACTGAGACTGGTAAAACAACACACACTAAAATAAGGTTGCCTTGTATAACTGAGACTGGCAAAACAGCACACACTAAAATAAGGTTGCCTTGTATAACTGAGACTGGTAAAACAACACACTAAAATAAGGTTGCCTTGTATAACTGAGACTGGTAAAACAACACACACTGAAATAAGGTTGCCTTGTATAACTGAGACTGGTACAACAACACACACTGAAATAAAATTGCCTTGTATAACTGAGACTGGTAAAACAACACATACTAAAATAAGGTTGCCTTGTATAACTGAGACTGGTAAAACAACACACACTAAAATAAGGTTGCCTTGTATAACTGAGACTGGTAAAACAACACACACTAAAATAAGGTTGCCTTGTATAACTGAGACTGGTAAAACAACACACACTAAAATAAGGTTGCCTTTTATAACTGAGACTGGTAAAACAACACACACTAAAATACGGTTGCCTTGTATAACTGAGACTGGTAAAACAACACACACTAAAATAAGGTTGCCTTGTATTACTGAGACTGGCAAAACAGCACACACTAAAATAAGGTTGCCTTGTATAACTGAGACTGGCAAAACAGCACACACTAAAATAAGGTTGCCTTGTATAACTGAGACTGGTAAAACAACACACACTAAAATAAGGTTGTCTTGTATAACTGAGACTTGCAAAACAGCACACACTAAAATAAGGTTGTCTTGTATAACTGAAACTGGTACAACAACACACACTGAAATAAGGTTGCCTTGTATAACTGAGATTGGTAAAACAACACATACTAAAATAAGGTTGCCTTGTATAACTGAGACTGGTAAAACAACACACACTAAAATAAGGTTGCCTTGTATAACTGAGACTGGTAAAACAACACACACTAAAAGAAGGTTGCCTTGTATAACTGAGACTAGTAAAACAACACATACTAAAATAAGGTTGCCTTGTATAACTGAGACTGGTACAACAACACACACTGAAATAAGTTTGCCTTGTATAACTGAGACTGGTAAAACAACACATACTAAAATAAGGTTACCTTGTATAACTGAGACTGGTAAAACAACACATACTAAAATAAGGTTGCCTTGTATAACTGAGACTGGTACAACAACACACACTGAAATAAGTTTGCCTTGTATAACTGAGACTGGTAAAACAACACATACTAAAATAAGGTTACCTTGTATAACTGAGACTGGTAAAACAACACACACTAAAATAAGGTTGCCTTGTATAACTGAGAGTGGTAAAACAACACACACTAAAATAAGGTTGCCTTGTGCAACTGAGACTGGTAAAACAACACACACTAAAATAAGGTTGCCTTGTATAACTGAGACTGGTAAAACAACACACACTAAAATAAGGTTGCCTTGTGCAACTGAGACTGGTAAAACAGCACACACTAAAATAAGGTTGCCTTGTATAACTGAGACTGGTAAAACAACACACACTAAAATAAGGTTGCCTTGTATAACTGAGACTTGCAAAACAGCACACACTAAAATAAGGTTGCCTTGTATAACTGAGACTGGTAAAACAACACACACTAAAATAAGGTTGCCTTGTATAACTGAGACTGGTAAAACAACACACTGACATAAGGTTGCCTTGTATAACTGAGACTGGTAAAACAACACACACTAAAATAAGGTTGCCTTGTATAACCGAGACTGGTAAAACAACACACACTAAAATAAGGTTGCCTTGTATAACTGAGACTGGCAAAACAGCACACACTAAAATAAGGTTGCCTTGTATAACTGAGACTGGCAAAACAGCAAACACTAAAATAAGGTTGCCTTGTATAACTGAGACTGGTAAAACAACACACACTAAAATAAGGTTGCCTTGTATAACTGAGACTGGTAAAACAACACACACTAAAATAAGGTTGCCTTGTATAACTGAGACTGGCAAAACAGCACACACTAAAATAAGGTTGCCTTGTATAACTGAGACTGGCAAAACAGCACACACTAAAATAAGGTTGCCTTGTATAACTGAGACTGGTAAAACAACACACACTAAAATAAGGTTGCCTTGTATAACTGAGACTGGTAAAACAACACACACTAAAATAAGGTTGACTTGTATAACTGAGACTGGTAAAACAACACACACTAAAATAAGGTTGCCTTGTATAACTGAGACTGGTAAAACAACACACACTAAAATAAGGTTGCCTTGTATAACTGAGACTGGTAAAACAACACACACTAAAATAAGGTTGCCTTGTATAACTGAGACTGGTAAAACAACACACACTAAAATAAGGTTCCCTTGTATAACTGAGACTGGTAAAACAACACACACTAAAATAAGGTTGCCTTGTATAACTGAGACTGGTAAAACAACACACACTAAAATAAAGTTGCCTTGTATAACTGAGACTGGTAAAACAACACACACTAAAATAAGGTTGCCTTGTATAACTGAAACTGGTACAACAACACACACTAAAATAAGGTTGCCTTGTATAACTGAAACTGGTACAACAACACACACTAAAATAAGGTTGCCTTATATAACTGAGACTGGTAAAACAACACACACTAAAATAAGGTTGCCTTGTATAACTGAGACTGGTAAAACAACACACACTAAAATAAGTTTGCCTTGTATAACTGAAACTGGTACAACAACACACACTGAAATAAGGTTGCCTTGTATAACTGAGACTGGTAAAACAACACACACTAAAATAAGGTTACCTTGTATAACTGAAACTGGTACAACAACACACACTGGTTGCCTTGTATAACTGAGAACAACACACACACACTGAAACAACAACACACTAAAATAAGGTTGCCTTGTATAACTGAGACTGGTAAAACAACACACACTAAAATAAGGTTGCCTTGTATAACTGAGACTGGTAAAACAACACACACTAAAATAAGGTTGCCTTGTATAACTGAAACTGGTACAACAACACACACTGAAATAAGGTTGCCTTGTATAACTGAGACTGGTAAAACAACACACACTAAAATAAGGTTGCCTTGTATAACTGAGACTGGTAAAACAACACACACTAAAATAAGGTTGCCTTGTATAACTGAGACTGGTAAAACAACACACACTAAAATAAGGTTGCCTTGTATAACTGAGACTGGTAAAACAACACACACTAAAATAAGGTTGCCTTGTATAACTGAGACTGGTAAAACAACACACACTAAAATAAGGTTGCCTTGTATAACTGAGACTGGTAAAACAACACACACTAAAATAAGGTTGCCTTGTATAACTGAGACTGGTAAAACAGCACACACTGAAATAAGGTTGCCTTGTATAACTGAGACTGGCAAAACAGCACACACTAAAATAAGGTTGCCTTGTATAACTGAGACTGGTAAAACAACACACACTAAAATAAGGTTGCCTTGTATAACTGAGACTGGCACACACTAAAACAACACACACTAAAATAAGGTTGGTTGCCTTGTATAACTGAGACTAGTAAAACAACACACTAAAATAAGGTTGCCTTGTATAACTGAGACTGGTAAAACAACACACACTAAAATAAGGTTGCCTTGTATAACTGAGACTGGTAAAACAACACACACTAAAATAAAATAAGGTTGCCTTGTATAACTGAGACTGGTAAAACAACACACACTAAAATAAGGTTGCCTTGTATAACTGAGACTGGTAAAACAACACACACTAAAATAAGGTTGCCTTGTATAACTGAAACTGGTACAACAACACACACTGAAATAAGGTTGCCTTGTATAACTGAGACTGGTAAAACAACACACACTAAAATAAGGTTGCCTTGTATAACTGAGACTGGTACAACAACACACACTAAATAAGGTTGCCTTGTATAACTGAGACTGGTAAAACAACACATACTAAAATAAGGTTGCCTTGTATAACTGAGACTGGTAAAACAACACACACTAAAATAAGGTTGCCTTGTATAACTGAGACTGGTAAAACAACACACACTAAAATAAGGTTGCCTTGTATAACTGAGACTGGTAAAACAACACACACTAAAATAAGGTTGCCTTGTATAACTGAGACTGGTAAAACAACACACACTAAAATAAGGTTGCCTTGTATAACTGAGACTGGCAAAACAGCACACACTAAAATAAGGTTGCCTTGTATAACTGAGACTGGCAAAACAGCACACACTAAAATAAGGTTGCCTTGTATAACTGAGACTGGTAAAACAACACACACTAAAATAAGGTTGCCTTGTATAACTGAGACTGGTAAAACAACACACACTAAAATAAGGTTGCCTTGTATAACTGAGACTGGTAAAACAACACACACTAAAATAAGGTTGCCTTGTATAACTCAGACTAGTAAAACAACACACTGAAATAAGGTTGCCTTGTATAACTGAGACTGGTAAAACAACACACACTAAAATAAGGTTGCCTTGTATAACTGAGACTGGTAAAACAACACACACTAAAATAAGGTTGCCTTGTATAACTGAGACTGGCAAAACAGCACACACTAAAATAAGGTTGCCTTGTATAACTGAGACTGGCAAAACAGCACACACTAAAATAAGGTTGCCTTGTATAACTGAGACTGGTAAAACAATACACACTAAAATAAGGTTGCCTTGTATAACTGAGACTGGCAAAACAGCACACACTAAAATAAGGTTGCCTTGTATAACTGAAACTGGTAAAACAACACACACTAAAATAAGGTTGCCTTGTATAACTGAGACTGGTAAAACAACACACACTAAAATAAGGTTGCCTTGTATAACTGAGACTGGTAAACAACACACACTGAAATAAGGTTGCCTTGTATAACTGAGACTGGTAAAACAACACACACTAAAATAAGGTTGCCTTGTATAACTGAGACTGGTACAACAACACATACTAAAATAAGGTTGCCTTGTATAACTGAGACTGGTAAAACAACACACACTAAAATAAGGTTGCCTTGTATAACTGAGACTGGTAAAACAACACACACTAAAATAAGGTTGCCTTGTATAACTGAGACTGGTAAAACAACACACACTAAAATAAGGTTGCCTTGTATAACTGAGACTGGTAAAACAACACACACTAAAATAAGGTTGCCTTGTATAACTGAGACTGGTAAAACAACACACACTAAAATAAGGTTGCCTTGTATAACTGAGACTGGTAAAACAACACACACTAAAATAAGGTTGCCTTGTATAACTGAGACTGGTAAAACAACACACACTAAAATAAGGTTGCCTTGTATAACTGAGACTGGTAAAACAACACACACTAAAATAAGGTTGCCTTGTATAACTGAGACTGGTACAACAACACACACTAAAATAAGGTTGCCTTGTATAACTGAGACTGGTAAAACAACACACACTAAAATAAGGTTGCCTTGTATAACTGAGACTGGTAAAACAACACACACTAAAATAAGGTTGCCTTGTATAACTGAGACTGGTAAAACAACACACACTAAAATAAGGTTGCCTTTTATAACTGAGACTGGTAAAACAACACACACTAAAATACGGTTGCCTTGTATAACTGAGACTGGTAAAACAACACACACTAAAATAAGGTTGCCTTGTATTACTGAGACTGGCAAAACAGCACACACTAAAATAAGGTTGCCTTGTATAACTGAGACTGGCAAAACAGCACACACTAAAATAAGGTTGCCTTGTATAACTGAGACTGGTAAAACAACACACACTAAAATAAGGTTGTCTTGTATAACTGAGACTTGCAAAACAGCACACACTAAAATAAGGTTGTCTTGTATAACTGAAACTGGTACAACAACACACACTGAAATAAGGTTGCCTTGTATAACTGAGATTGGTAAAACAACACATACTAAAATAAGGTTGCCTTGTATAACTGAGACTGGTAAAACAACACACACTAAAATAAGGTTGCCTTGTATAACTGAGACTGGTAAAACAACACACACTAAAAGAAGGTTGCCTTGTATAACTGAGACTAGTAAAACAACACATACTAAAATAAGGTTGCCTTGTATAACTGAGACTGGTACAACAACACACACTGAAATAAGTTTGCCTTGTATAACTGAGACTGGTAAAACAACACATACTAAAATAAGGTTACCTTGTATAACTGAGACTGGTAAAACAACACACACTAAAATAAGGTTGCCTTGTATAACTGAGAGTGGTAAAACAACACACACTAAAATAAGGTTGCCTTGTGCAACTGAGACTGGTAAAACAACACACACTAAAATAAGGTTGCCTTGTATAACTGAGACTGGTAAAACAACACACACTAAAATAAGGTTGCCTTGTGCAACTGAGACTGGTAAAACAGCACACACTAAAATAAGGTTGCCTTGTATAACTGAGACTGGTAAAACAACACACACTAAAATAAGGTTGCCTTGTATAACTGAGACTGGCAAAACAGCACACACTAAAATAAGGTTGCCTTGTATAACTGAGACTGGTAAAACAACACACACTAAAATAAGGTTGCCTTGTATAACTGAGACTGGTAAAACAACACACTGACATAAGGTTGCCTTGTATAACTGAGACTGGTAAAACAACACACACTAAAATAAGGTTGCCTTGTATAACCGAGACTGGTAAAACAACACACACTAAAATAAGGTTGCCTTGTATAACTGAGACTGGCAAAACAGCACACACTAAAATAAGGTTGCCTTGTATAACTGAGACTGGCAAAACAGCAAACACTAAAATAAGGTTGCCTTGTATAACTGAGACTGGTAAAACAACACACACTAAAATAAGGTTGCCTTGTATAACTGAGACTGGTAAAACAACACACACTAAAATAAGGTTGCCTTGTATAACTGAGACTGGTAAAACAACACACACTAAAATAAGGTTGCCTTGTATAACTGAGACTGGTAAAACAACACACTGAAATAAGGTTGCCTTGTATAACTGAGACTGGTAAAACAACACACACTAAAATAAGGTTGCCTTGTATAACTGAGACTGGTAAAACAAAACACACTAAAATAAGGTTGCCTTGTATAACTGAGACTGGTAAAACAACACACACTAAAATAAGGTTGCCTTGTATAACTGAGACTGGTAAAACAACACACACTAAAATAAGGTTGCCTTGTATAACTGAGACTGGTAAAACAACACACACTAAAATAAGGTTGCCTTGTATAACTGAGACTAGTAAAACAACATACACTTAAATATTGAAGATTGTGTTACAATATTACATTAAATGACAATACATGTTTTGGTGCTTTATCAAAACACATTTTATTTTTAATGAAGTGTTATTTTGGATAGTTGCATAATGTAAAGTATTTCTTATAAGGATTGGTAATGAAATGGTAATTGGAAAATGGTAATTTGTATTATAAAATTCAGTGTCTTGTGCATGCTGCATTGAGCATTATAACAGATATGTGATGGTGTAAGAGATTAGCTGCGTGGTTGGGTCAAAGTTATAGACGAACCTTTCTGTTACACAGGAGGACATTGTGAGATTGATATTGACGTCTGCCAAGTAGGCAACACTATCCTTTGTCTCCACGGAGGAACATGTTACGATGATATTGGATTGAATTTCACCTGCAGGTATAATGAACACTCCCTGATTGCATTTCGTAATATCTGCTCCCTGAGTAAACTACGAACTTGTAAAATACCTAGGTGTGATCCTAATACACGACAAATCCATCTGTGTCTTTCCTATTACCCAAAAATATTTTAGACTTAACAGTTTGGATGCATTTAAGTACTATATACAGTACCTACACATGGAGATAGTGGTGGATATTTGGGTACAAGTGGTCATTATGCTGCAATTGCTGTATGGCTGAATGCTTCCCAGAGAAGTCGAAATGGTGTTTGATTGAACAGGTCTGCCAGGGAGTAAAGCACTTTGAGCAGTCCTGAGTACTGGATACTGCAATATATGAGAACATACCTATTTTATATAGTGTCTGTTTTGCCATTTGAACAAACCACATTAGAGAGAGTGAATGCCACAAATTCTCTTCACTCACATCGTCAAATTCTGTATTAATATTCTTTTCACCAGTTGCATGCTGGGATACACTGGAGCTGTGTGCGAGACAGATATTGACGAGTGTGCCTCACAACCTTGCTTGACCCACCATGGTCATGTGACATGCACCGACTTGCTGAATGGCTTCGTCTGCGAGTGTCCACCAGGTAAGTTAATTTTGACCATCAAATAATTGACAGCAAATTATTTCTTCAGTATTTATTGACTTACCACTCAAGAAACTTTTTATTTTTCGCTCGAATATTTCGACTGCATATAGTGTAATGTTTATCAGCTAAAAGAGTTTGTTTCTTCTTACCTCAAGAATGGTCAATAATTGCCCATGATTGAACATTGAGTCTGTCTCAAGTTTTTTATCTGTGGTTTCCAATTTCTTTTGGTGCTATTGTTGTTACTGTTGGTGTTTGGTTTTCTGGTTTGCTTGGTGTAGGCTAGCTCATGTCTGAGGACAAGGCTAGTGTGGGAAGTCATAGTTGTATAGGTCTGGGGTGTCTCTCCAATCTCTCTGGAGTCTCTCTCTTGAGAGGTGATGTCAACAAATGTTGAAATAAGCCAAGAAACGAGAACATTGTTACATTCAAGGATATATCATCAGTTTCAAGAGTGAAATGTGACAAGAGAGTCCTCTATTACATCTCAACATTGGTTGCTTAAAATGTCTGGTGTATGTATCTATGTGTTACAGGTACAACAAATATGTTGATGTGTGTATGGTTTGCTGCGTTGCCTGTAGGTGTCACAGGTGTGCTGTGCGAGACAGACGTAGACGAGTGTCTCTCTCATCCCTGTCAACACGCTGGACTCTGTCTTCAACAAAAACCTCCAGGCTTCGAGTGAGTTCTCACTCAACATCTCGCCATCTACTCCCTTATTATAATTGACCTATCCATCACATCACATGACCTATTGCCAAAATTGGATGCAGAACAGATGGAGTGTTCGGACATTCCATCATGTGTTTTGTTGAAATTCTGACCCAAAATGTTTTTATTTTTGATAAAAATACACGGCAAAATTGTGTTAGTGAGAACCGTATCTGGACAAGATCTAGCAGTCGTTGTTCCATCCAAGCTATTAGTACACATACGTTACTTAAATATGTAAACACTGTTGGCAAGGCAAAGCTTGACAGAGGTCACTTGCATAATTTTGATTGTCACCAAACAGTGACATACTGGATAGGTCATTTGTTTTGAACTCTGAAGTTAATCTTCTTTCAGTGCTTTAGGTTGTAATTCATAGTGTTTCACACCACCCAGTATATGTTGTACTGAAAACTTTCTGTTATACTCTGTATAATAAGGGAGCAAATTCCAAAGAGTTGGTGCAGCTACAGAGAAAGTCTTAGTCCCAATATTGGCATTGACTAGGAACAAAAAGTAAACCAGAACTGGATGATCCAGATGGATAACAATAACAACCGTAACAACTAACAGCTGGATAACAATAACAACCGTAACAACTAACAGCTGGATAATAATAACAACCATAACAACTAACAGCTGGATAACAATAACAACCGTAACAACTAACAGCTGGATAACAATAACAACCGTAACAACTAACAGCTGGATAACAATAACAACCTTACTGTGCTACAGCTTTCGATATAGTTTTTACTTTTTCAGTTTACTGTACACTAGAACCATGGTTTGCGGTCACCTCACTAATACAGCCACCTTGCAATTATGGTCACCCTAGGACAGTCTCAAACTATTTCTTTGACAGCAAAGGATAGGAAATTGGTCCTGCTATTACGGTCACCTTGCCATTCAGGACACTTATACCGAGTCCCGAGGGTTGCCTTAATAGGGAGGTTCCACTCTATTATATTTGTATTTTACCTACACATTGACCTTTAATAACTCAGTGTCTTCCACCAGGTGTCTCTGTCTGTCTGGTTATGGCGGCAAGGTTTGTGAGGTTGACTACGATGACTGTCTGCCGGCCCCGAAGTGTCTCAATGGCGGTCAGTGTCTCGACGGAGTGGACAACTACACCTGCTCCTGCCCAGTCTGGACCACTGGACGCAACTGTGAAACACTTCTCTACGCTCCCACGCCATCCGTTCTCAGCGACACCCTAGCAACAGTGTCATCATGGCAACAGACTCCACCCACCATCATGGCAACAACCATTAGCACGGTCGACATGATGGAGTCTGTTTCTCGAGTCACCATGATAACGTCGGAGACGATGTCTACAACATCAAGCCTGAGCATTACGCACATGGTGTCTACAGAATCAGTCACCATGGTAACCACGCCATCAATATCAACACTATCAGAAAGTGCTGCGACACGCGTGATATCGACAGGAGTGGTAATAACGGCCACTCCAACTACATCAGTCCACCTGTCCACTATGACAGTCACCTCAAGCTTGGATGTCATCTCTCCGTCACTGACAGTCGACACAGAGGTGACACAAGAGACTGTGTCACCTAGACCAGACCTGGTGACAACTGCAGTCACAGAGGCAGTGCACACACAATCAGTCGCACCAGCCACGGTCTTATTCTCAAGTTTTTTAGCAACAATGTTTGATTCCACAGAATCAACTGTCCAGCTCGCCACCATGGCAACAGTAACCATGGAAACGGTCTCCATGGCAACAGTAACCATGAAAATGGCAACCATGGCAACAGTAACCATGGAAACGGCAACTATGACAAGCACAGGTTCTATTTCATTGCTGTCCCACCCCCCTCTGTTCCCGTCTACCCCTTTGGTGACTGGGAGTGTGGCAATAGAAACTTTGGTGGCTGGTTCCTCGGTTGTTTCCTCTGGGGAGACAGAAACAAGAACTCTTCCCTGGAGCAGGGAAGACATGTCAGGTGACATACGGACACCCTCAGGTCTGTCCCCAGTTGGCATGGCAACCACGCTGCACAGCTTCACAGCTTCTAGGTTGCCCACGGCAACAGCCTGGCACAATACATCTGAGGTGACGTCATATACGCCAGTGTCAGCAGTCAGCATGCCAAGTGTGTCAGCAGTAGGGCCAGTCACTGTGTCACTGCCAGTAACACACATTGGTACAGCAATGCCATCTAGCAGCATACCAGCATACACAACAATGCCAATTGGCAGCATGCCAAGTGTGCTAGCATCCACAGCAATGCCAGCTAGTAGCATATTATTAACATCCCAGCTAGCTAGTTCAGCAGTTGAATCGCCCTTAGCAACACCAGCGCTGTCAGTGGCAACACCTGCGTTGTCAATAGCAACACCCAAGTCAATAGCAACACCTTCATTGTCAATAGCAACAGGACAATTGAGCACGCTGCCTACATGCTCTGCTTCTGTTTCAATGCACTTCTCATCAGTAACGGAGCCAGCTGTAACAATGCACTTCTCATCAGTAACGGAGCCAGCTGTAACAATGCACTTCTCATCAGTAACGGAGCCAGCTGTAACAATGCACTTCTCATCAGTAACGGAGCCAGCTGTAACAATGCACTTCACATTGACAACGGAGTCGGCTGTAACCAGTTTTCCTGGTGATGCTCTGTCGTCAGGTTTGGAACTTTGTTTTTATTCTTATCAGTTTGTGTTTCTGTTGTATAATTGCTGTCAGCTTTTTGTGTTTGCATGTTGTCATATGGACTGTGGTGTAGTTGCATCTGTACCAACTCAATCATAGCTGATGTCTTGTAATCTGCCATATGTTAGTTCAGTGACCTCTGATATCTGGTAACTCACAGTGAGTATGTTACATCCAATGATGGTTGATATCTGGAAACACAGTATATATACGACATCCAATAATGGTTAATATCTCATAACCCACAGTGAGTAAGTTACATCCAGTGATGGTTGATATCTGGAAACCCACAGTACATATATGACATCCAATAATGGTTGATATCTCGTAACCCACAGTGAGTATGTTACATCCAATTGTGGTTGATATCTCGTAACCCACAGTGAGTATGATACATTCAATGATGGTTTATATCTGGTAACCCACAGTGAGTATGTTACATCCAATTGTGGTTGATATCTCGTAACCCACAGTGAGTATGATACATCCAATGATGATTGATATCTCGTAACCCACAGTGAGTATGATACATCCAATGATTGTTTATATCTGGTAACCCACAGTGAGTATGTTACATCCTATGATGCTTGATATCTGGTAACCCACAGTGAGTATGTTACATTCTATGATGGTTGATATCTGGTAACAAATGGCTAGTTCAGTTAATTAAGAAACTGCCTTCGTGGCAACAATCAGTGTACCTATACAGTGTCATTAAACATTCAGATAAGATAAATTGTGTTCTGACATTTCCTTAGCATCCATTGAACCGTCTGCTACTGTCTTGGAGTACACAGCATCTGTTGCCATGACTACACCAGTCGTCATGACAACCACAGCTGAGCCAATGAGCTGTGAGTATGTTACATCCAATGATGGTTGATATCTAGAAAACCACAGTATATATATGACATCCAATAATGGAGTGAGTATGTTACATCCAATTGTGGTTGATATCTCGTAACCCACAGTGAGTATGATACATCCAATGAAGGTTTATATCTCGTAACCCACAGTGAGTATGATACATCCAATGATGGTTTATATCTGGTAACCCACAGTGAGTATGTTACATCCAATTGTGGTTGATATCTCGTAACCCACAGTGAGTATGATACATCCAATGATGGTTTATATCTGGTAACCCACAGTGAGTATGTTACATCCTATGATGCTTGATATCTGGTAATCCACAGTGAGTATGTTACATTTTATGATGGTTGATATATGGTAACCCACAGTGAGTATGTTACATCCTATGATGCTTGATATCTCGTAACCCACAGTGAGTATGTTACATCCAATGATGGTTTATATCTGGTAACCCACAGTGAGTATGTTACATTCTATGATGGTTGATATCTGGTAACCCACAGTGAGTATGTTACATCCAATGATGGTTGATATCTGGTAACCCACAGTGAGTATGTTACATTCTATGATGGTTGATATCTGATAACCCACAGTGAGTATGTAACATTTTATGATGGTTGATATCTGGTAACCCACAATGAATACAAATATATGTTACATTCTATGATGGTTGATATCTGGTAACCCACAGTGAGTATGTTACATCCAATGATGGTTGATATCTGGTAACCCACAGTGAGTATGTTACATTTTATGATGGTTGATATCTGGTAACCCACAGTGAGTATGTTACATTCTATGATGGTTGATATCTGGTAACCCACAATGAGTATGTTACATTCTATGATGATTGATATCTGGTAACCCAAAGTGAGTATGTTACATTCTATGATGGTTGATATCTGGTAACCCACAGTGAGTATGTTACATTATATGATGGTTGATATCTGGTAACCCACAGTGAGTATGTTACATTCTATGATGATTGATATCTGGTAACCCACAGTGAGTTTGTTACATCCAGTGATGGTTGATATCTAGTAACCCACAGTAAGTATGTTACATCCAATGATGGTTGATATCTCGTAACTCGCAGTAAGTATACTATGTTCAGTGACAGCTGATATTTGATTATGAACAACTGATTGCAGGTTGACACAAGTTTAAGATAATTAGCTACAAAGAATCAGCCCAAGAGACATCATTCCACCATCAAATGGCTAGTTCAGTTAATTAAGAAACTGCCTTAGTGGCAACAGTCAATGTACCTATACAGTGTCATTAAACATTCAGATAAGATAAGATAAATTGTGTTCTGACATTTCCTTAGCATCCATTGAACCGTCTGCTACTGTTTTGGAGTACACATCATCTGTTGCCATGACATCACCAATTGCCATGACTACACCAGTCGTCATGACAACCACAGCTGAGCCAATGAGCTGCTTTGATGAACCGTGTGCCCATGGCGGCTCATGCGTCATTGCCACCCAGGGTGAACATGCAACGTTCTACTGTGTGTGTACTTTCAACTACGAGGGAGAATGGTGTGAAACAGGTACGAACATTGTGGGAAAGGTCTTGATTGTGCTCAGTTGGTTTTATTGCGTCACATGGACCTATATGCCACTGGGTCCAGAATTGTTAATTATGTTAAATACATAATTAATTCTACTAAAGTTTGCTTTCATTTTCTAACTGTAAACCTTTTAATCATTATACTTAAATCTTGGTTGTTTAAGCAAATAATTGGTAAATTAAATGTTATCATATTTATTGTCGTAATACTGTTACATTGAGCTGAGTATTTTGTCCTAACTTTGGAGATACAAAGTTAGGATAAAATACTACTAATAATAATGTTATTTTGGGATGGATGTTTTGTTCTATCTTTAAGCTGCAAAGATGGCGATGATATGGTAATGCTACAATGAACTGAGTGTATTGTTGTAGCTGTGAAGATGGAAATGATACAGCAATGATGTTAGTTTGAGCTGACTGTTTTGTTCTAGCTGTGGAGATGGAGATGATTCGGTTCACGGGTGAATCAGTCCTCACCTTCCCTCCTCCAGTAATGACAGATGGAGCCGTCTTAAAACTCTCGCTGCAGACAACTCAGGTATACAAATATAAAACTGTACTTGTGGTATTTTATTAAATATGTTGTGTAATATAAAAATTACTGTTTTCGTAGGACTTATTTACTGATCACCAACCACCCCCATGTTTTAAAGAAGCTACAACTCTCCCATGAAGAATGTGAACAAATGGAAAAGATGTATTCATAATCTCAGAGTGTGATGCCCCTGTAAACAGGCTCGGTCTTTGTCTCGGTGGAAACATATGAAGACGCAATTTAATTCTGTTTTCAGGAAAACGGAGTTGTGTTTTACTCGGCCAAGGATTACAGCACAGTTGATTCAACTCATTATGTGCGACTTCTTGTGGAAGATGGCATTTTGAAGGTATGCTATATTTTTTTTAATATGCTGTGATCAACAAATCATGAACAGTAGAAATCCCATAAAGTGGGCACATAAAATGAAATGATTCATGAATATTTCACTGTTTTAATTCAATCACATCTCTATATCTTGCTCTGGGGTAATATGAATGTCAAGTGTAGATTTCATAAATATCATAATACCATATTTGATGTGATGTCGGGTCAGGGTGACATATAGACTACAGTTCTGTCAATCTTAAAGTGTATCAGTTCAATTCCCCTTGCTGTTGTTTCAAAGCTTGGCCAATTTTGTTCACTTCACATTGAGTCAGTTCACTCAGTTGTATATATTGAGTCAGTTCACTCAGTTGTATAGATTGAGTCAGTTCATTCAGTTGTATAGATTGAGTCAGTTCACTCAGTTGTATAGATTGAGTCAGTTCACTCAGTTGTATAGATGAGTAAATGTGATGCATTTATATAAACATATTGTTTCTTTTTTGTTGTAATTGTGGTTTAGCTGAATGCTTTAAAAACGAATGTCTACCATAAGGTGAAATATCAAGTGATTAGAGCAGTCCTGAGGATTGGATACAACGCTAATTAAGAACTGACCTTGATTGTGTTTGTAGGACACTAGTGTGACTGATACAGGAACTATGTGTATGTTTCAGTATGAGTTCTCATGTGTCATCCAGAGTTTCCGTCTGGACAGCAGGGTGAGAGTTGACACGGGGGACATCTACAATGTCTCTGTCACGTGAGTCTTAAAATTAGCAATATACTCAATAATAGGTGTACTCTCTTCACTGACTGAATCTTTTGTCTCAACAGTGGTTCAACTTGATGTTGACATGTGCTAGAGAAAAATCATCATTTTGTTTGGTACATTCAAACCTTGGTTCATGGTCACCTCACTAATACAGCCACCTTGCAATTAAGGTCACCCTAGGATATTCCCAAATTATTTCTGTAACAACAAAGTTGAGGAAATGAGTCCTGCTAATGCAGTCACCTCACTATTCAGGTCGATCACTGTTCTCCAGTCCCAGAGGTGACGTTAACAATGAGGTCCAAGTGTAATTTATGTGAAGCACCCAAGAGCACTTTAAAAGTGGATTTTGGTTATGCAAATTCCTATTGTAACAATAAATATCATACTATTATATTTGTTTTGAATCAGGCTATAACAGTTTGATTAAAACTCATAACATGAAATTTTTGCCACTTTCACATCATAACTTTATATACAGAAGCACGTATAACTTAATTAGCTGCTCTATCTAAATGTACAACACAATTAGTTTACTAGTTAAATTAATTAAACCATTTTCATTTGTTCATGTTTTAGTCAGACGACTGGTTGCCTAGCAACCCTCCTGGTGGCCGGTCCCAACAATACAAGTGGCCGCACCCAGATGGGGATGACTTATGTCTTTCCCACCTTCCGATTCACCCATCTCTCCTCCCTCTACCTAGGAGGAGTCCCCACTTCCCTCTCTTACATCCCTGGGAGAGGGAGCAACTTCAGCGGCTGTCTCGGACACATCTCATGGAACGACATCCCCCTGAGGCTTGTGAACGCCACTAGTGGGGTAAGTGTGGGATTAATGTGACTAGTGGGGTAAGTGTGGGATTAACACCACTAGTGGGGTAAGTGTTGGATTAACAGCAGCGGTGTATGTGTTGGATTAATACCTTTAGCTGGATAAGTGTTGAATTAACAGAGCAGCATATAAGAAAGCATATTGCCACTTAGTTTTCATAACAATTGTGTTCACCTTCTAATGACATTACTTTATTAGCTTGATGTTCAACATGTTTTCTTTCTTTACAGTGATCTGAACTTGACAGTTGTTTCATAATTGGCCATATTTTTCCTTTTGAGCCATCCTGGAAGTTTGTCATCCTGGAATATTTGATCTTCCCAAACTGTTCCATCGTGCCTAGAATACTATGCAAATATACATCATAACCATGCAAATATACATCATAACCACGCAAATATACATCATAACCATGCAAATATACATCACAACCATGCAAATATACATCACAACCATGCAAATATACATCACAACAATGCAAATATACATCACAACCATGCAAATATACATCATAACCATGCAAATATACATCACAACCACGCAAATATACATCACAACCACGCAAATATACATCACAACCACGCAAATATACATCACAACCACGCAAATATACATCACAACCACGCAAATATACATCACAACCATGCAAATTTACATCATAACTATGCAAATATACATCATAACCACACAAATATACATCATAACCACACAAATATACATCACAACCTTGCAAATATACATCACAACCATGCAAATGTATATATCATAACCATGCAAATATACATCTTAACCACGCAAATATACATCACAAACATGCAAATATACATCACAACATTGCAAATATACATCACAACCATGGAAATATACATCACAACCATGCAAATATACATCACAACCATGGAAATATACATCACAATCATGCAAATATACATCACAACCATGCAAATATACATCACAACCATGCAAATATGCATCACAACCTTGCAAATATACATCACAACCATGCAAATATACATCACAACCTTGCAAATATACATCACAACCATGCAAACATACATCACAACCATGCAAATATACATCACAACCATGCAAATGTATATGTCATAACCATGCAAATATACATCATAACCACGCAAATATACATCACAATCACGCAAATATACATCACAACCATGCAAATATACATCATAACCATGCAAATATACATCACAACAATGCAAATATACATCATAACCATGGAAATATACATCATAACCATGCAAATATACATCACAACCACGCAAATATACATCGTAACCATGCAAATATACATCGTAACCATGCAAATATACATCACAACCACACAAATATACATCACAACCATGCAAATATACATAATAACCATTAAAAAAACCCATCATAACCATGCAAATATACATCAAAACCACACAAATATACATCATAACCATGCAAACATACATCACAACCATGCAAATATACATCACATCCACGCAAATATACATCACAACCACGCAAGTATACATCACAACCATGCAAATGTATATATCATAACCATGGAAATATACATCATAACCATGCAAATATATATCATAACCAAGCAAATATACATCATAACCACGCAAATATACATAATAACCACGCAAATGTACATCATAGCCACGCAAATATACATCATAACCACGCAAATATACATTATAACCACACAGATATACATCATAACCATACAAATGAAGTAAACAGACGCAGATGACGAAACACTGTTATGCCCTTTAGGAGAACATAGAGGACTGCACCCTACCCCTCTCCACCACCCTCCCCCCTTCCACCCCAACCGAGACACCCCTCACCTGTGACAACATCTCGTGTGACAATGGCGCCACCTGCAGGATGATAGTGGCACCCTCTGGTGGTGCACCAACGTATCACTGCGATTGTCCTCTTCATTTCCGCGGTCAGCTATGTCAGGAAGGTAACGTTTCGGGAATAGTGTTTCCTGGATTTAAGAAAATCTGTATTAAATGATGTTTTGTATAGATCAAGTATCGTGTATCTACGCAATGAGTCATTGTTTGATGTAAAGTGCCGTAGTGAATGTGCTGTTATATATAAATGTTGTACATGCTTTTATTATTACCTTCAGCTGTTGTTATCATACAATGCGTCTTTATTTTTTACTAAGTTACCACTCCAAAGTTTGATGAAAATCAGTTTATGGTTTAATGGCTATAATTTTATGTCTTCATATAATATCCAACCTAATGCTAATTCATCGGTTTCACTTTCAGAAATTTATGTTTATTTCCCACGTTTCCATGGAAATTCCTACCTGGAACACAACCTGCGTGACCTTGACTCAGCCAAGACCCTTGACCTCTACTTGTCCTTCAAGACGACCTCCAACAATGGAACATTATTGTTCTCAGAAGATGAATATTCTGGATTCTTTTACGTGTTCATCAAAGATGGAAAAGTGCAACTTCAGTTGTCTTGCAGCCGAGTTAATGTTTTGTTTATTGACACCCAGACCTCTGTCAACAATGGCACTCTGACCATCGTCAACATTCAGTAAGTTTTATTTGTCTCTGAATCAACATATTTGAGTGACCGTTTTTGGTTGTAGCAACCAGAACTGAACTGTATTCTTGTACTTCATGGCCGCAGTGTTTCATTAGTAGAAATTTATAACAAATAGTTCCAAAGTCGAGAGGTTTTTTTAACAAGTCTTAAAGGTTAATTGATGATTTGAGTACATCTCTCTTTGCATACATCACATCAAAGTCAAGTCATGTTCATGACACAGAAAACATTTGGAGCCAGAATGTCAACAAAATATATGACAGAATGTCCATGCAAATGCTCCAGGTGGTCAGCACCCATTTTTATGGCTTGCACCAGGCAACAAATTAACAGGTCATGTCAGCGGCCAAGATCATTGTTTCACAATGTAGGCCTAATAATATCAAAAATAATTCTTTGTGATTTCAGTGAGAATTAATCTTCCATCAAACATGTTAATCATCATTTATGCTTCGCTTAGCTTTGCCAACAACCTTTTGTGTGTATGGTTTCAAGGTCACCACATGTTGCTGTCAGTAAAACAGCATATACTAAATGGAAACGCACATTAAGTTATAGCAGCTTTGACGATAATGGCAATATTTACTTTTTAAAAGTTGGTGTTTATGATACATGCAAAAAACTATGTATAATTTCCAGTTGGCTTAATTGATGTTTTATCCATCAAAAGTATGAAATTGGCAGTCATAATAATAAGGTAACTTCTTTTGTGCTTAAATCATCAGAAACAATGCTCTGATAATGTGTGCAGTAAATTAACAGATCTGCCTACCATTCCGGATTGTCCGGAATCGTTCCGGAAAGTCACCTCAAATTACGGTATTACGGCGAGGGATCAAAATATTACGGACTGTCACCATGTTTGCCAATCACTTCTGTGTTCCTCCAATTTAGCTTCCACTATATTCAACAGGTGGCAGCATATGTATGCAGCATGTCGTGACATGGTTTTTCATTCGCTGAGTCTGGTTGTAATCTAACCTAAGGAAACAGCGTAATGACAAATTATCATTTCCGCGATCAAACAAAACGAAGTCACGCGGCATGAAATGATGGCTGATAGCGAAACGACGCCACCGTCAACCAAAAAGAAATGTGTAATGCAAAAATTTTGTGAGTGTTGTACTTGTAGTGTTAGGGCAGCTGACTACTAAGACTAAGTTAGTGTATTTATTGAGTTTAGTCTATCATTTACAACCTATCATACAGTCACTAGAGTCTAGACGATGTCGATGACTAGCGTAACGTAATGGTTTTGCCGTCCCTACCCCCCCCATCTATCATTTACAGCCTATAATACAGGGATATGCTTATATACTAGAGTTGAGTAGACTAGAGTCTAGACGATGTCGATGACTTTTTGACTAGCGTAACGTAATGGTTTTGCCGTCCCTACCCCCCCAGGTGACAATATCTGACACGGTTCTGAACAATTACTGACAGGAAGCCTATGTTCCTGAAAATCAGTGTAAATGGGAAGATGGATTACTGACAGGAAGTTTTTGGGGTAGGCAGGTCTGAATTAACTGGTTTAAAACTACTGTTTCAGCCTGGCCATATTTCCCATGTCTCAGCGTTGTGATGTCGGCATACAGATCAACAACAATATCCCGATCAACGCATCACTGTCCACGTCACACCAGGTGGCAGCACCTACACTGAGTACACTATATGTCGGGGGTCTGCCACCTGGGTATATTCCATCAGCCTCAGCAATGCGGTCTGAGCACATCGTCGGCTTTGTCGGGTGCATGCGTCACCTACAGGTGAATGGCGACGAACGCTTGTTGTTCCAAGATGCCACAAGGGGGCAGAACATTGATGATTGCGATGTTCCAATGTGCAGCTTCCAGCCATGTCTCAACAATGGAACTTGTCAAAGGTTGGCTCCATCGGTTCATTTTGTTGCTTTTTATGTCTAATTATGAGCAAAATGCTTACTCATGCTTATTAACTTGAAGTCTTAAGTTGGATTTGTGCTTCTAATGCGTTTGTAGAGAAAAAAACAGGCTTCGTCATCCTAGCTAGATGCTATTTATTTAATCATTATAAAGTAAGACATGTGTCAAGTTAATCCAAAATACTACAACGAGACATACTCATATGCTAGACATAAGTTACGCTACATGGTGACGTGTCTGTTGCATGCCCTTCTATCTGTCTGTTTGTCTGTCTACATGTCATCTTACCACTATATATCATGTTGTTCAACCAATGCTTCCTCATGGCAGTGCATCTCACTGTCTGTCTCACTGTATGTATTTGACTGTCTGTTTATCTGTCCATCTGTCTGTCTGTCCATCTATTTGTCATGTTCCAATGACACAGTGCCGCGGTGGTGTGTCTATCTGTCATGTTTTTTTTGGTCACTATACGTCATGTTTCAGTGACACAGTGTCATCGTGGTGTGTCTGTCTGCCCATCTGTCTGTCATGTTGCCTGCCTGCCTGCCTGCCTGCCTGCCTGCCTGCCTGCCTGCCTGCCTGCCTGCCTGCCTGCCTGCCTGCCTGCCTGCCTGTCTGTCATGTTGTCACTATATGTCATGTTTCAGTCACACAGTGTCGTGGTGGTGTGTCTGTCTGTCTGTCATGTTGTCACTATGTCTTGTTTCAGTCACACAGTGTCGTGGTGGTGTGTCTGTCTGTCCGTCGGTCTGTCATGTTGTCACTATATGTCATGTTTCAGTCACACAGTGTCGTGGTGGTGTGTCTGTCCGGCTGGCATCACTGGCAATCTGTGCGAGAGGACAGCGTGTCACCATGACCCATGTCAACACGGCAGCACCTGTTTGGTGACACGTGACACCTTCTTCTGTGTGTGTCCTTACGGGCGACACGGTGCCAACTGCAGTCAAGGTGACATGGCATGTCTAGTGAATATTATTAGGTTGATTTAACACTATTGTTTATTTTAGTGTTCATATGTTTCAAACGGAGTATGTCTGTATTCTTGGGTTGTTCTAAATAAATGTCTTAACTGTCTCACTAAGCTGCATTGTAATTGACCAGCTAATTAATACATGTAATATAAATGTACCAGACAGCAGAGTTTATATTTACTGAAATTGGAAAATGTGTAATAGATTGTAATGCCAAAATTTACAATGACCTGTTATTATTGCCTCTTGTAGTATCCTGGTGTCCTGTGTGGTAGTGCCCAGTTGTAATATCCTGGTGTCCCATGTGGTAGTGCCCAGTTGTAATATCCTGGTGTCCCGTGTGGTAGTGCCCAGTTGTAATATCCTGGTGTCCCGTGTGGTAGTGCCCAGTTATAATATCCTGGTGTCCCGTGTGGTAGTGCCCAGTTGTAATATCCTGGTGTCCTGTGTGGTAGTGCCTAGTTGTAATATCCTAGTGTCCTGTGTGGTAGTGCCCAGTTATAATATCCTGGTGTCCTGTGTGGTAGTGCCCAGTTGTAATATCCTGGTGTCTTGTGTGGTAGTGCCCAGTTGTAATATCCTGGTGTCCTGTGTGGTAGTGCCCAGTTGTAATATCCTGGTGTCCCGTGTGGTAGTGCCCAGTTGTAAAATCCTGGTGTCCCGTGTGGTAGTGCCCATTTGTAATATCCTGGTGCCCGTGTGGTAGTGCCCAGTTGTAATATCCTGGTGTCCTGTGTGGTAGTGCCCAGTTGTAATATCCTGGTGTCCTGTGTGGTAGTGCCCAGTTGTAATATCCTGGTGTCCTGTGTGGTAGTGCCCAGTTGTAATATCCTGGTGTCTTGTGTGGTAGTGCCCAGTTGTAATATCCTGGTGTCCTGTGTGGTAGTGCCCAGTTATAATATCCTGGTGTCCCATGTGGTAGTGCCCAGTTGTAATATCCTGGTGTCTTGTGTGGTAGTGCCCAGTTGTAATATCCTGGTGTCCTGTGTGGTAGTGCCCAGTTGTAATATCCTGGTGTCCTGTGTGGTAGTGCCCAGTTGTAATATCCTGGTATCCTGTGTGGTAGTGCCCAGTTGTAATATCCTGGTGTCCTGTGTGGTAGTGCCCAGTTGTAATATCCTGGTGTCTTGTGTGGTAGTGCCCAGTTGTAATATCCTGGTGTCCTGTGTGGTAGTGCCCAATTGTAATATCCTGGTGTCTTGTGTGGTAGTGCCCAGTTGTAATATCCTGGTGTCCTGTGTGGTAGTGCCCAGTTGTAATATCCTGGTGTCCTGTGTGGTAGTGCCCAGTTGTGATATCCTGGTGTCTTGTGTGGTAATGCCCGGTTGTAATATCCTGGTGTCTTGTGTGGTAGTGCCCAGTTGTAATATCCTGGTGTCTTGTGTGGTAGTGCCCAGTTGTAATATCCTGGTGTCTTGTGTGGTAGTGCCCAGTTGTAATATCCTGGTGTCTTGTGTGGTAGTGCCCAGTTGTAATATCCTGGTGTCCTGTGTGGTAGTGCCCAGTTGTAATATCCTGGTGTCTTGTGTGGTAGTGCCCAGTTGTAATATCCTGGTGTCTTGTGTGGTAGTGCCCAGTTGTAATATCCTGGTGTCTTGTGTGGTAGTGCCCAGTTGTAATATCCTGGTGTCCTGTGTGGTAGTGCCCAGTTGTAATATCCTGGTGTCCTGTGTGGTAGTGCCCAGTTGTAATATCCTGGTGTCCTGTGTGGTAGTGCCCAGTTGTAATATCCTGGTGTCCTGTGTGGTAGTGCCCAGTTGTAATATCCTGGTGTCCTGTGTGGTAGTGCCCAGTTGTAATATCCTGGTGTCTTGTGTGGTAGTGCCCAGTTGTAATATCCTGGTGTCCCAGTTGTGTGGTAGTGCTGTTGTAATATCCTGGTGTCCTGTGTGGTAGTGCCCAGTTGTAATATCCTGGTGTCTTGTGTGGTAGTGCCCAGTTGTAATATCCTGGTGTCCTGTGTGGTAGTGCCCAGTTGTAATATCCTGGTGTCTTGTGTGGTAGTGCCCAGTTGTAATATCCTGGTGTCTTGTGTGGTAGTGCCCAGTTGTAATATCCTGGTGTCCTGTGTGGTAGTGCCCAGTTGTAATATCCTGGTGTCCTGTGTGATAGTTGTAATGCTTTAATTTTGTTTCTCATATATGCTTCTACACTATATGTACACATCTACTGACATTAATTTTAAGATAAAAACCTTCTAATTTAAAAGGAACAACTAAAATTGTTTGATATGTATTTACCGTATAAATAAATAAACAGATTATGATAATATGATGAACTTGATAGGTGTTGATGGAACACATTTTTGCATGTCCACAGAACTGATCATCTCTCGGCCGAGTTTCCGTGGCAACCAGTATGGCTACTCATCCTACCTGGCGTATCCTCGAGTGAAGAATATGGACTTTCACCTGGAGCTACGCTTCAGCTTCATTGTGACAGGAAGTGACCCCGCCCCCAGTGGGATGATGGTCTATGCTGGGCAGCGCGGAGGTGAGGATGTCCAGCACTGGTCACTATAGTTGTAGTTATATTTATTCATCATTGAATTAATTTCCACCCTTATTTCCTTACTTTTGTGTGTCCCTCATCATGATATAAAGCTTAATGATTCTGGCTTGTTGCGCTTTTATGCTCAATTTCTAAAGGATTTACAGGTGTTATAATGTGGTGGAACCACGGTATTAAGGTCACCCTCGAGACAGGACAAAAGTTACCTGAATATTAGTTGTTGGAACTAACTCCCTATACTTTACTGTTACAAAATTAACTTAGAACTGTCTCAGGGAGACCTTAATTGCAAGGTGACTGTAAAATGAGGTTATATGGTAGTTTATTATTACTATTATTACACATACAGGGTGTACTATTTATTATTATTATAATTTTCTGTGTGTCGGGATACATGGCGAGATTCCGCGAGAGTAGAGCTGACTGGCAACATGAAGTAACTCGGTGCCTGCCTAGGGAATAGGATGTTTTTGTTTTGGGTGTAATCACATGAATGACATATAAAGACTGGTAATAGTTCTGGTTTCTGACTGATAACGTTAAACTTAAACGATGGGGAAAGTCTTGTAAGTAAAATGTTATGGTAATCGTTTTAGCAGTGGTTATAGCTAGATACCTGTAACACAGGCTGATAAAATGCACGTTTACCGTGAACATAATTACCTACAACAGTTTCTCCACTGCCTGTGAAAACAGAACAGTGTTAACAAGTTCAGTTGTATACATCTCATGTGGCTGTTGTATCCCCAAATGAAACACAAACTGCCATGCGATCTTTTGTCAAATTACAACGTAAACACATCACCCAAGCAATATTACAGACCTTTATCCAGTTATAACCAGTGCTAAACTTGATTACTGTAATTAACATTGAATACAAACGGCCTTACTACAGTTTACGACGTAAACACATCGCCCGAGCAGTATTACAGGTATCCAGTTATAACCAGTGCTAAACTTGATTACTGTAACATTGTTACTTACAAAACTTCTCCCACCTGTTTGATTTCTTTCCATCAGTCGGAAACAGGAACATTCATCAGTCTTCTGTGTCATTCCTCTGATTATACCACAAATGAAAATATATATCCTATTCCCTATGTAGGTGACAGCACAACGGATGTCGCCAGCTGACTCCAAAGTGAAAACAACTTACAGGCCTTATTGTTCAGTGCCAAAACTGTGAGACTGTAGATAATCATATGATTCCAGGTCGACCCAGCGATGGAGCAGACTATATTGCTGTTGGCGTAACAAAAGGCCATGTGATCTTCCAATATGACCTGGGCTCAGGTAAAAAACATCACAACGTCATTTGAAGCATTTTCAAATTCAGCTCACATATTTTTAATCTGGATATGAAAAGACATAATTCTTAATGCATATAATTCATTATTTCGGCCATGTGAAATGGCATCAATCTCTAGAGAGACTAATAATGGAATGAAAAGTGGAAGGCAGCAGAAGCAGAGGAAAACCTAGGAGACAATGGGAGAAAGACAGAGGAATGGATGGGAGCTGATGTCTGGCGAGTGGGGAGACTGGCAAACGAAAGAGCTGTCTATAGACAATCCATCAAGGCTGCAACGTCCGGAAATGGATAAGCAAACCCAACCATCCAAAGGCCATCATAATTCTAGTCCAGTGCCGGGTACTCGTTGGTTTCTGAGGTGCACATATTAATTATTGTCTGCTCTAATATACCTTGTCTTAAATGGCAGTATATATTTGAACTGCCGTTTGACATCTGTGGCAAACATTTGACCTTTGTGACAAACATTTCACCTCAGTTACAAATATTTGACTTCTGATAACCTCCATCAAAGATAAAACCTCAAAATATATATTCAAAATTGAAACGCTTGAGAATCGTTGCACGGGTTGACCCCAAGTGAAATAACTGTGTCTTGTCTGCCAGGGATGACAGTGATACAAAGTGACCATCCCGTGGACACACTGACCACTGTCCACTCAGTCCACCTCGGTCGCTATCGGCAACATGGCTGGCTCCAGGTAGATGGTCAACGCAATGTGTCTGACCACTCTCCCGGTCAACTATTTGGCCTGAACGTCTTCTCAGAATTCTACATTGGTGGCCATGACACATTTGACTTTGACCTACTTCCTCGTCAACTCAACTTCACCTCTGGATTCACAGGTCAGAGAAATATTTGTTAGACCAAACAAAGCATTACAGGTACTGTTGTTCCTAATAATAATTAAGTCTGACCCATTTATTATGTGAAACAAAACAAATGGGATACAATAGGTCCAGGTATATTCCACTTAACGTGCGATTTTTGCATCATGAGCCAAATGCTGTCTGGTACATGCAGCTCCATGATGTGACATTTAATGTCTCATTTCTGATTGAATTGGTCAATATATACATATATATGTATATATACAATCACCAAAAAATTCGTCTTTTTTAGGAATGCATAAACGTTATATTAATTTCACATTTTGACCAATATAATAATAATTATAGTAAAAGTAATGTAAAGCCTACATGCTTCATGGACCATCTCTTGCAGACATACAATAAACTATGCATGGTATACCCAAACAAAAGGTTTAGTTTAAACTCGGTTACAACTCAACTGAATTTCAGTTGAATTTAAACTGATTATGTATGAATAGGTGAATTTCAATTATTGAAAGTTGGTTTCATCTGCCTTTCAACCTGCATTCAACAGTTGAACACAAGCTTAATAGGGAGGCAAAGTTTAATCCAATTAGAAAAATTAAGTATAAACAAATGATGTGGAAGTCATATAGATGTACTGGAAATGATGAAGACTACAACATTTATAAAGAAGCACTTAATCAAGCTACAGCTGAAATTAGAAATTCAAAGAGAAGCTATGAACAAAAATTAGCTAGTAATATAAAACATGACAGTAAGAGTTTTTATGCGTATATTCGAAGCAAACAGAAAGTTCAGGATAAGGTCGGTCCTCTAGAAGATAGTGCTGGAAATACAATATCAGAGGGATTCTTAATGGCAGAAGACCTGAATGAGTATTTTAGTTCAGTGTTTACCAGGGAAGATATTAGTTCACTGCCAGTACCAGAGGCTAAGTTCAAGGGGGCAGATTCAGACTATTTAGGACAGTTAGTTGTAACCTCGGAAATGGTAGCTAAGAAAATAAGGGCTATGAAGGATAATAAATCCCCTGGAGTGGACGGGATTCCGCCCAAACTACTATTGGAAATTGTAGAACAAATTAGCGTACCGCTTGCAACAGTTTTCAATTTGTCATTAGAAGAGGGAGTGGTTCCTTTAGAATGGAAAGGGGCAAACATTATACCGTTATTTAAAAAAGGTTCGAGAAACAAGTCAGAGAACTATAGACCAGTGAGTTTAACATCAGTGATTTGCAAATTATTAGAAAGACTAATTAAAGATCACATGGTGGATTTTCTTGTTAAACATAACTTGATAAACCCATCTCAACATGGGTTTTTAAAAGCGAGGTCATACTTAACAAATATGTTATGTTTTTTGGAAGACATCACTAGGTGGGTAGATGAGGGATCACCAGTAGATATCATCTATTTAGATTTTCAAAAAGCTTTCGACAAAGGACCACATCAAAGATTACTCCTTAAGCTAAAGGCCCATGGCATAGGAAATGGTATAATAAACTGGATAGAAAAATGGCTGAATGACAGAAGACAACGTGTAGTAGTTGATGGGGAGGCTTCAAACTGGAAATCGGTATTGAGTGGGGGTACCACAGGGATCAGTACTAGGACCTATATTATTCTTAATATATATCAACGATTTGGACGATGATATAACAAGCAAGGTGTTAAAATTTGCGGATGATACAAAAGTGTTTAGAAGGATTAAAAGTGATGGAGACAGACAGCATTTATAAGATGATCTTGATAGGTTGATCAAATGGTCTGAAAAGTGGCAAATGCTGTTCAATTTTGGGAAATGTAAATGCCTCCACACAGGTCATGGGAATGAAGAGATAAAATATAAAATGGGGGTACTGTTCTAAGTACTACTGTAAAAGAAAAGGACTTGGGGTTAACCATTAGTGCTGATATGAAGGTTTCAGAGCAGTGCGGAATTGCAGCGTCAAAGGGAAATCAAATCCTTGGATTAATTAGGCGAAATATAGCGTATAAAAAAAAAGAATTAATAGTACCGCTGTACGAAACAATAGTGAGGCCTCATTTAGAATATTGTATACAAGCATGGAGGCCATATCGCAAGAAGGACATAGATATGCTAGAAAGAGTACAGAGGAGAGCGACTAAAATGATACCTAATCTGAGGGATCTTAGTTACGAAATAAGCCTAAAAGAATGTGGTTTAACAACATTAGAGACCAGGAGATTGAGAGGAGATCACATAGAAGTGTTTAAAATATTGAATGGTTATGAAAATATTGATAGAAACATTTTTTTCTCAGTTAAGAAAAATAGAAGGACCAGAGGACATGAAGCTACATTAGTAAAGGAGCAGTGTAGATTAGATATAAGAAAGTTCTCATTCTCACAAAGGACTGTAAATGAATGGAACAGATTATCTCCTGATTGTGTAGGTGCTAGTAGCGTGAATATGTTTAAAAATAAAATCGACACACACCTTAAAAAGGCGGGATACATGTAGATAAAAAGTATTGGACTCTCGATAAGCCAAAAGGCTTCCTTGTCCACCTGCCATCCAGAGTAATTTTCTGGATGGCAATCTTGTTAAATCTTGTTAAATCAATTTGAAAGTGAAGATTAACAACAGTTGAATGCAAGTTGAAAGCAGGGACTCTGTCATTTACAATTCATCTAAGTTGAACGCAAGTTGAATGTTGGGACTGTAATTCGGGTCCCTGGCCATGTGTACAAGCTCGCAACGTGTACAAACTCCTTAGACCAGAAATACGTTTGTAATATCATATAATGGTCTTACATTTCATCTTATCTTAATTTATCTGAGTTATCCCATTTAAAGTTGTTGTTTACTTTTTATCAGGGTGCATATTTGACATGACACTGCGGGCTGGCCGCTATGGCCGTTGGTCACCACTGGGCAAGGTGCAGTCCGGTCGCAACATACAGCAGTGTCAGAGGTCAGAGTGCGAAGTTCACAGTTGTTACAATGGCGCCACCTGTGTAGAAATGGGTGCATCATTCAGGTGGGTCATTCATGTTTGACTTGAGGAATTATGTTAGAAAACAGTATATTTATACTTCTATCAGATAATTTCTTTCTAAACAATAAAGATGAATTTTAATGTATATGCTGCTTAACACACTTCTGCAGTAGGAAGTCTCGGCTCGCTTAGAATCAGCACAAATCACCTAGACCTGGCAGTGAAGAGTGACAGGACACAGACCCACACAGGACCCTGATACCACCCAGACCCACACAGGGACCTGATGCCACCCAAACCCATACACAAGACTCTGATGCCACCCCAGACCCACACAAGACCCTGATACCAACCCAGATCCACACACAGGACCCTGATACCACCCAGACCCACACAGGACCCTGATACCATCCAGACCCACACAGGGACCTGATGCCACCCAAACCCATACACAAGACTCTGATGCCACCCCAGACCCACACAAGACCCTGATACCAACCCAGACCCACACACAGGACCCTGATACCACCCAGACCCACACAGGGACCTGATGCCACCCAGACCCATACACAAGACTCTGATGCCACCCGAGACCCACACAGAACCCTGATGCCAACCCAGACCAACACACAGGACCCTGATACCAACCCAGACCCACACACAGGACCCTGATACCACCCAGACCCACACAGGGACCTGATGCCACCCAAACCCATACACAAGACTCTGATGCCACCCCAGACCCACACAAGACCCTGATACCAACCCAGATCCACACACAGGACCCTGATACCACCCAGACCCACACAGGACCCTGATACCACCCAGACCCACTCAGGGACCTGATGCCACCCAGACCCATACACAAGACTCTGATGCCACCCCAGACCCACACAAGACCTGATACCAATCCAGATCCACACACAGGACCCTGATACCACCCAGACCCACACAGGGACCTGATGCCACCCAGACCCATACACAAGACTCTGATGCCACCCGAGACCCACACAGAACCCTGATGCCAACCCAGACCAACACACAGGACCCTGATACCACCCAGACCCACACAGGACCCTGATACCATCCAGACCCACACAGGGACCTGATGCCACCCAAACCCATACACAAGACTCTGATGCCACCCCAGACCCACACAAGACCCTGATACCAACCCAGACCCACACACAGGACCCTGATACCACCCAGACCCACACAGGGACCTGATGCCACCCAGACCCATACACAAGACTCTGATGCCACCCGAGACCCACACAGAACCCTGATGCCAACCCAGACCAACACACAGGACCCTGATACCAACCCAGACCCACACACAGGACCCTGATACCACCCAGACCCACACAGGGACCTGATGCCACCCAGACCCATACACAAGACTCTGATGCCACCCGAGACCCACACAGAACCCTGATGCCAACCCAGACCAACACACAGGACCCTGATACCACCCAGACCCAAACACAAGATTCGATTGCCACCCAGACCGACACAGGACCCTAGCTGTTGCCACCCCAGACCCCCACACACAGGACCCTAACGCCAACCCCAAACTAACACACAGGACTCTGATGCCACCCCAGAGTCTAACACAAACATCAATGACATCAAATTTAGGTTGCCAGTGAAAGTCTAAATTGCATTTACCATATTCGTTCTTTTTAGCATACATGCCCTAATCAGAGTTTTTTTCCAGCAGGGTCTGCATGATGTCAGTCTGTGACTAAAACTGTTCACTGGATCAATCATTTATTGTAATTCCCAGTCAACCATTCACAGTATATGAGAAAGAAAGTTCCACCTGCGTCTGCAAAGTTCCAGTATCCCTTTGACCACAAAATCACCATCACATGGATGTATAAATAACTTCCAGTATGTCATCCCAACTGAACTAAACTTGAAGTTGAATGTGTGCAGAGGATGTCATGGCCTGCTCTGTGACTTTGTCCGTGTCGTAGCACCACTGTCATGCAGATCATTTGTCTTCTGCTGTCCACTAATAACTTATATCTCCTAATTCAAAGTGACACACATGACAGCGGCGACTTGTTTTTTTTTTTTAAATGGAAATTAACAATCTAGTGGTGCCACACAGTGGAGTACACTAGAGACAGTGAAATAAATATAATTTCCACCATGTGGCGCCACCATTTTGTCATTTTTACACTGGTTAAAAAAATTATGTCAATATTTAGATGTCTTTTAGGCATCATAAACAGACACCTAATAGATGTCGTTTTTACATGATGACAAAAAAATGCCTGCTAAAAGACATCTGATAGACGTTGTGTGCCCACTTGGAAGTCTGAACTGACGTAGTTGTTGGTTGGTCCTAGGTGCGACTGTCCAGCGGGGTGGACAGGTCAGCTGTGTGCGGACAGGGCGACCCTGTGTGACAGCCCACTGACCAACCTGTGTGCCCCTGGCTCCCGCTGTTCACCCCTCACTGAGGGCGGCTACAAGTGTCAATGTCCACTGGGCAAAGCTGGACCCAACTGTCACCAGAGTAAGTGTCACCATATTGTACAATAGTAAATGTCACCATCTTTTTGCTGGCGTAAATGTCACCGTCTTGTGGCCAGAGTAAGTGTCACCATCTTGTACAATAGTAAATGTCACCATCTTGTTGCCGACATAAATGTCACCGTCTTGTGGCCAGGGTAAGTGTCACCATCTTGTCACCAGAGTAAGTGTCACCATCTTGTCCAACAGTAAGTGTCCCTTGTGGCTAGAGTAAGAGTAAGTTTGTCTTGTCAGGCTTCTCTAGGAGTATGTGTGTAATATTTCAGCGTATGTGTGGGTGGACGTGCATGCATATTTATCACCTATCTCAGTTTTGCATAATATAAGAAAGTGAGCTGATGTAACAAACATTGTACTATAATTGCATGAAATAACATGTTATTACGCCTATTATCAACTCAGTCTATTTTAAAACATTCACATAGAATGTCACCTTTTGTGTTTATAGACATTACAATCAGCGATGCTTCATTCAAGGGAGAAGCATCTTATCTTGGGTTGGTGCCACCCCGCAATATTCGCTACAGCATCACCATAGAGCTGCAGATGAAGCCAACAGTTGTGTCCGGTCTGCTCCTGTACCTCGCTGAACACCTGAGTGCGAGGACTAGTGACTTCTTCTCTCTGGAGCTCTACAGAGGCTGGCTCCAGCTGCGGTACAACACTGGCTCCAACCAGCCGACTGTCATACGGAGCAGTCAGCGACTGGATATCAAAACAGGTGTTATAAACTTCTTCTTCCATGATCACTTGGTGGATGGGGCCGCATCACTATAGTTTGTTCTGCATCTTGATGGTCATCTCTACCTATCATGGTCCTTGGTCAGTCTCTCCCATCATTGGCTGTTCGCCCCTGCTCTTTATATTGAGATATCTCTTTACTCTCTCACTCACACCCTCTCTCCCCTCCCCCTCTCCCTCTCTACCTTAATTCATGTCTCAGATCCTACATATTTATTGTTGCTGTATGTGTATTAGTAACAACTTAACCAAATGCTGCAGAAAGTCTGGTCTTGACCTTTTATTTTCAATATCCATTCGTTATATAATAGCAATGATGGAGACAGAATTGTCACCAATGTGACATTGGATTAATTAGTTCAGTCTGAATTTAAGATTTAGCAACAATCTGATGAACTATTAATTATAATGTAGAGAAAATGTACAATCAAGTACATGTTTCATTTATTATTTGCCCTATTTACTGTTGCTTTATTGATAAACGTCCCATTTCTTGTACTAGATAAGTGGCACCATGTGGTGGTTGGACGTAACAGAACACACGGCTACGTGCAAGTGGAAGGGAAGCGAATGACAGCCCGGACAGAGTCAGGGATGATTTCTCTGGACACTGCCACCCTCTTGTATGTAGGTGAGTGATGGTGCGTTACGAGGGCCACCCTCCTGTATGTAGGTGAGTGACGGTGGTGTGTTATGGGGGCCACCCTCTTGTATGTAGGTGAGTGACGGTGGTGTGTTATGGGGGCCACCCTCCTGTATGTAGGTGAGTGACGGTGGTGTGTTATGGGGGCCACCCTCCTGTATGTAGGCGAGTGACGGTGGTGCGTTACGAGGGCCACCCTCCTGTATGTAGGTGAGTGACGGTGGTGCGTTATGAGGGCCACCCTCTTGTATGTAGGTGAGTGACGGTGGTGCGTTACGAGGGCCACCCTCTTGTATGTAGGTGAGTGACGGTGGTGCTTTATGAGAGCCACCCTCTTGTATGTAGGTGAGTGACGGTGGTGCGTTATGAAGGCCACCCTCTTGTATGTAGGTGAGTGATGATGGTGTGTTATGGGGGCCACCCTCTTGTATGTAGGTGAGTGACGGTGGTGCGTTATGAGGGCCATCCTCTTGTATGTAGGTGAGTGACGGTGGTGTGTTATGAGGGCCACCCTCTTGTATGTAGGTGAGTGACAGTGGTTTGTTATGAGGGCCACCCTCTTGTATGTAGATGAGTGACGGTGGTGCGTTATGAGAGCCACCCTCTTGTATGTAGGTGAGTGACAGTGGTGTGTTATGAGGGCCACCATCTTGTATGTAGGTGAGTGACGGTGGTGCGTTATGAGGGCCACCCTCTTGTATGTAGGTGAGTGACGGTGGTGCGTTATGAAGGCCACCCTCTTGTATGTAGGTGAGTGATGATGGTGTGTTATGGGGGCCACCCTCTTGTATGTAGGTGAGTGACGGTGGTGCGTTATGAGGGCCACCCTCTTGTATGTAGGTGAGTGACAGTGGTGCTTTATGAGGGCCACCCTTTTGTATGTAGGTGAGTGACGGTGGTGCGTTATGAGGGCCACCCTCTTGTATGTAGGTGAGTGACAGTGGTGTGTTACGAGGGCTACCCTCTTGTATGTAGATGAGTGACGGTGGTGCGTTATGAGGGCCACCCTCTTGTGTGTAGGTGAGTGACAGTGGTATGTTATGAGGGCCACCCTCTTGTATGTAGGTGAGTGACGGTGGTGCGTTATGAGCGCCACCCTCTTGTATGTAGGTGAGTGACAGTGGTGTGTTACGAGGACCACCCTCTTGTATGTAGGTGAGTGACGGTGGTGCGTTATGAGGTCCACCCTCCTGTATGTAGGTGAGTGACGGTGGTGTGTTATGAGGGCCACCCTCTTGTATGTAGGTGATTGACGGTGGTGTGTTATGAGGGCCACCCTCTTGTATGTAGGTGAGTGACAGTGGTCCTTTATGAGGGCCACCCTCTTGTATGTAGGTGAGTGACAGTGGTTTGTTATGAGGGCCACCCTCTTGTATGTAGATGAGTGACGGTGGTGCGTTATGAGGGCCACCCTCTTGTATGTAGGTGAGTGACAGTGGTGTGTTATGAGGGCCACCCTCTTGTATGTAGGTGAGTGACGGTGGTGCGTTATGAGGGCCACCCTCTTGTATGTAGGTGAGTGACGGTGGTGCGTTATCAAGGCCACCCTCTTGTATGTAGGTGAGTGATGATGGTGTGTTATGGGGGCCACCCTCTTGTATGTAGGTGAGTGACGGTGGTGCGTTATGAGGGCCACCCTCTTGTATGTAGGTGAGTGACAGTGGTGCTTTATGAGGGCCACCCTTTTGTATGTAGGTGAGTGACGGTGGTGCGTTATGAGGGCCACCCTCTTGTATGTAGGTGAGTGACAGTGGTGTGTTACGAGGGCTACCCTCTTGTATGTAGATGAGTGACGGTGGTGCGTTATGAGGGCCACCCTCTTGTATGTAGGTGAGTGACAGTGGTATGTTATGAGGGCCACCCTCTTGTATGTAGGTGAGTGCGTTATGGCGGTAGGTGAGTGACAGTGGTGTGTTCACGAGGACCACCCTCTTGTATGTAGATGAGTGACGGTGGTGCGTTATGGAGGCCACCCTCTGTATGTAGGTGAGTGACTTGGTGTGTTATGAGGGCCACCCTCTTGTATGTAGGTGAGTGACGGTGGTGTGTACAGGGGCTACCCTCTTGTATGTAGATGAGTGCTGGGGTGCGTTGGGGCCACCCTCTTGTATGTAGGTGAGTGACTGTGGTGTGTTATGAGGGCCACCCTCTTGTATGTAGGTGAGTGACGGTGGTGCGTTATGAGGGCCACCCTCTTGTATGTAGGTGAGTGACAGTGGTGCTTTATGAGGGCCACCCTCTTGTATGTAGGTGAGTGACGGTGGTGCGTTATGAGGGCCACCCTCTTGTATGTAGGTGAGTGACAGTGGTGTGTTACGAAGGCTACCCTCTTGTATGTAGATGAGTGACGGTGGTGCGTTATGAGGGCCACCCTCTTGTATGTAGGTGAGTGACAGTGGTATGTTATGAGGGCCACCCTCTTGTATGTAGGTGAGTGACGGTGGTGCGTTATGAGCGCCACCCTCTTGTATGTAGGTGAGTGACAGTGGTGTGTTACGAGGACCATCCTCTTGTATGTAGGTGAGTGACGGTGGTGCGTTATGAGGTCCACCCTCCTGTATGTAGGTGAGTGACGGTGGTGTGTTATGAGGGCCACCCTCTTGTATGTAGGTGAGTGACGGTGGTGTGTTATGAGGGCCACCCTCTTGTATGTAGGTGAGTGACAGTGGTCCTTTATGAGGGCCACCCTCTTGTATGTAGGTGAGTGACGGTGGTGTGTTATGAGGGCCACCCTCTTGTATGTAGGTGAGTGACAGTGGTGCTTTATGAGGGCCACCCTCTTGTATGTAGGTGAGTGACGGTGGTGCGTTATGAGGGCCACCCTCTTGTATGTAGGTGAGTGACAGTGGTGTGTTACGAGGGCTACCCTCTTGTATGTAGATGAGTGACGGTGGTGCGTTATGAGGGCCACCCTCTTGTATGTAGGTGAGTGACTGTGGTGTGTTATGAGGGCCACCCTCTTGTATGTAGGTGAGTGACAGTGGTGCTTTATGAGGGCCACCCTCTTGTATGTAGGTGAGTGACGGTGGTGCGTTATGAGGGCCACCCTCTTGTATGTAGGTGAGTGACAGTGGTGTGTTACGAGGGCTACCCTCTTGTATGTAGAAGAGTGACGGTGGTGCGTTATGAGGGCCACCCTCTTGTATGTAGGTGAGTGACAGTGGTGTGTTATGAGGGCCACCCTCTTGTATGTAGGTGAGTGACGGTGGTGCGTTATGAGGGCCACCCTCTTGTATGTAGGTGAGTGACAGTGGTGTGTTATGAGGGCCACCATCTTGTATGTAGGTGAGTGATGGTGGTGCGTTATGAGGGCCACCCTCTTGTATGTAGGTGAGTGACGGTGGTGCGTTATGAAGGCCACCCTCTTGTATGTAGGTGAGTGATGATGGTGTGTTATGGGGGCCACCCTCTTGTATGTAGGTGAGTGACGGTGGTGCGTTATGAGGGCCACCCTCTTGTATGTAGGTGAGTGACAGTGGTGCTTTATGAGGGCCACCCTCTTGTATGTAGGTGAGTGACGGTGGTGCGTTATGAGGGCCACCCTCTTGTATGTAGGTGAGTGACAGTGGTGCGTTATGAGGGCCACCCTCTTGTATGTAGGTGAGTGACAGTGGTATGTTATGAGGGCCACCCTCTTGTATGTAGGTGAGTGACGGTGGTGCGTTATGAGCGCCACCCTCTTGTATGTAGGTGAGTGACAGTGGTGTGTTACGAGGGCTACCCTCTTGTATGTAGGTGAGTGACGGTGGTGTGTTATGGGGGCCACCCTCTTGTATGTAGGTGAGTGACGGTGGTGTGTTATGAGGGCCACCCTCTTGTATGTAGGTGAGTGACGGTGGTGTGTTATGAGGGACACCCTCTTGTATGTAGGTGAGTGACGGTGGTGTGTTATGGGGGCCACCCTCTTGTATGTAGGTGAGTGACGGTGGTGTGTTATGAGAGCCACCCTCTTGTATGTAGGTGAGTGACGGTGATGTGTTATGAGGGCCACCCTCTTGTATGTAGATGAGTGACAGTGGTGTGTTATGAGGGACACCCTCTTGTATGTAGATGAGTGACAGTGGTGTGTTATGAGGGACACCCTCTTGTATGTAGGTGAGTGACGGTGGTGTGTTATGTGGGCCACCCTCTTGTATGTAGGTGAGTGACGGTGGTGTGTTATGAGGGCCACCCTCTTGTATGTAGGTGAGTGACGGTGGTGTGTTATGAGGGCCACCCTCTTGTATGTAGGAGTGACGTGGTGTGTTATGGGGGCACCCTCTTGTATGTAGGTGAGTGACGTGGTGTGTTATGGGGCCACTCTCTTGTATGTAGGTGAGTGACGGTGGTGTGTTATGAGGGCCACCCTCTTGTATGTAGGTGAGTGACGGTGGTGTGTTATGAGGGCCACCCTCTTGTATGTAGGTGAGTGACGATGGTGTGTTATGGGGGCCACCCTCTTGTATGTAGGTGAGTGACGATGGTGTGTTATGGGGGCCACCCTCTTGTATGTAGGTGAGTGACGGTGGTGCGTTATGAGGGATATTCATCATTTACATGGTCTCTTTCAAGTTAAAGGTGCTCAATCATTTCGATGTTTGTGCTCCTCACGTGTCAGACTAATGTCACGAAACGTAAACGTATCCAGTATTCATTATTGATAGACTGGTTCATTTGTACGTAGGCTTTACTTCGTTTTAGTGAAATTAACAGACAAACAATAAAATGATTTTCGGTTAGTCCTAACCGAATATCAAGACACATATCTGAACTTGGATGTGGTCCGAGATAGACCTCTCGTGTAATAGTCACGTGAACGGGAATATGCGGCGACATCGGCCTTTGACCCCCACCTTTCAGTGCCTGGATTCAGTCAACATTGCGTATTTACGAGTCGCCATCCATTTTTCGTACAAGTGATAGCTTGATAATTTTATCTGCGACGAAGGGACGCCCACGAATATATGTCACCAACTCGGCTAAAAAGAGGGTGAGAGCGGAAAGACAAAGAGAATATCCGCGTACAAAGGGGTAAATTGGAAAGGTTATGGATTTGTGAAACCGAACGAAAGAAACGGCTGGCGTGAAAAGTGATATACAGCATTCGCCAAGTTTCTTCTGGACAGGTTAGTAATATTGAATTTATCAGCAAGCACACCACACACATGACTGTGTGTTCAATAGATGGAACAGCCAAAACAAAGCTGTCATCGTCCGCCATCTTAATTCCATCTTCGATCGACGTTCCGCGACGTTCCATCGCACATGAATATACATTATCGTATATCATGACTTTATATTGATGGACATGTTGTATTATATCAATAGGTAACTATGTGTGAAGTATCAGTCTTATGCGAAGCACACACCGAATGGTAGATGAACTTAAAAATCCGCTTCATCGACGTTCCGCGACGTTTCATCGATGTTCCATCAATCCATGGCGTTCCATCACAAATTAATATACAGTAATGTCGATATTATGCTTTCATATTTAAGGACGTCATATTATATCAATATTGAACTATGTATAATATAATACAACTGTAGCACCCACTGGACATTCACACTTTACTCTCAATCACTGACTGACACTGGCTGGACATTCACACTTTACTCTCAATCAGTGACTGACACTGGCTGGACATTCACTTTACTCTCAATCACTGACTGACACTGGCTGGACATTCACACTTTACTCTCAATCACTGACTGACACTGGCTGGACATTCACACTTTACTCTCAATCACTGACTGACACTGGCTGGACATTCACACTTTACTCTCAATCACTGACTGACACTGGCTGGACATTTGAGACTAATAAAATAATCGAATGCCTAAAATAATTGCCAGGATCTAACTATAAGTACTCTTGGATGTCAGTTGAAACTTGAGTCACTGGCTGTGCACTTTGATCATCAAAGCTAGTTACATTTACTGACAGCAGATCAGTGACAATCACCTCAGGAATCACATAATACGCAATAAAACACAGCTACCAATTGACCTTTACCCATGCCTACTCAATAGCAGTGTGATACCATGAGTTTGACTACCATGTTTTGTATGATATAAATATATCTTTACTTGCCTTCAGTAATGTAGAATACAAAATAACACTTCTTTACTGTTTGTCCATATGTGATGTACATCATTGAATGCTGATTGTAATAAAATATAAATTTAATAATCTTGTATTATGTAAATTTAAAGAGTAGTAATAATTTATGATTTCTGTAGATAATGCTAATCATTTATACGTATATTGTGACTGTAATAGTCTACATATGTTACCAGGGGGTAAATGCCCAAAACTGCATGTATTATGTATAGAAGTATGTATATAAAGAAAAGTTTATAAGTTACATCTCTGAAAAGTGTGGAATATGTATACACATTGATAGAGATCTTCTAGGCCTCTATGTTAACCTTAGTTTGATAGGGAGCAAGGAAACAAGTACACCGGGTGTTTGAACATAGGAGGAACATTTATTTTATTATTTCTGAAAGTTATTTAAATAGCCTGGATATTATTTTGATGTGTTATACTACGCTGTCCATTTTGAGGGGTAGTACTATTAAAAAATGTCAAATTTAACCAATTTTGGCCATTCCACTTGATGCCTTCACTAGAGTTTCACCACAAATATATGCAAATGACGTTCACACCAATCCAGCCACCACAGACAACAACCGCTGCATTGGCTCTATCGAGTATCAGTGGTCGCAGTAAAACCAGCTCACTGTCAGGTATTCAGTCTCTTCCCGAGGCTGGGTGCAGCTCTTTACAAGTTACACACCACATGCACACACACATATATATTTACATATACATACATATATAATATTATATATATTTACATGTAGTAGTGCTGTCAAACCATGTTCACCTTCACAAATAATCTGACTCATTCCATATTCCAATTCATGACTTTGTTTGACAGCTTCAACACAAAGGCGCGAACTACCTCGACACAACTGCAGCCATCACATATGACAAGATCTGTGGTGGCTCTATCGAGCATCAGTGGTCGTGGCAAAGGCAGCTCACTGTCAGGTGTCCAGTCACTTACTGTCCTGAGGCTGGGTGCAGCTCAGGACAGTAAGTAAACGTAAGTATTAATTGATGCTGTTATGCAAATGTGATATATATTTACATAAATCATAGCATAATATTTGGAGGAAATGCAAACATGTGTTTGGTTGTTTTTACAATTACGTTTTATTCTGACCAATCTTATTTGGGTACAGTTATACCATCTTTGAAAATGTTTCAACAGCACCCCCCATCCCCCCCGCCTTCCGATATCACCACTCCAGCCGAGCGGCTGAAGTTATAGTTATAGCGGTTCGGTAGCAACAAAATTTAGACTACACCATTTGGTTCGGCTGCTGGTGGAGGTTTTTGTGCCCCCCAGACTCGATTTCAGGATCCACCCCTGTATGTGATAGTTTTGGTTGTCTGCATTAGGATTTTGTAGTAATGGATGTCCTCGTTAAACTGCATATTGTTGTTAGAAATGCATGTGAATTAAAGTAAAGACAATGTAAATAAAAAACATTTTGTTGAAACTATTTGATGAGATCATGACTACAAAATTATGAAAAGCACAATACAACTACAGGTACAATCATTGCACTTGATTTGTGTAATGAAATAATTTTTAATATCACATACACATAAAATGCAAAGCAACAATATAAATAAAAATTAGGAAGAGGTTGAAAAAATGTCAGGTACATATAACAAAACAAACAGTTACTTTTATTACAATTCTTTGTTACAAAAAAACAACACTAGTACATGTGATATCAAATGCTAGTTGTATGTTTACAACTCACAAAATTAGTGACTATACAATTATGTGTATTTAACAACAAATTTTTATATTTAATGCCCCAAAAATGTAAACCAATGAGAACAAATTACTTAGGAAGATGTTTAGTTGAACAAATTTAATATGTACATATCAAATAAAAATAACTATATTATGATTTTGTGTTAAAAAAACATCAATAGGATATAAAATTCAAAACTGTTGTAGTTTGTGCAATGCTTGGTATGTTTACAACTCACAAAAAATAGTGTCTAAACTAGACAGGGTCATCGCCATGTGACTGAGAATTACATATACAATCGCTACATGAAGAGTACCGGCAACAGACGGTGGATATTTTCGTATGAATAATCTTCGCATATTAATTTCAGTGTCAAGATGGTGTTTTCGATTTAACAGGTCTGCCAGGGAGTAAAGTTTAAAGCGCTTTGAGTAATCCTGAGGACTGGATACTACACCATGTCAGAACTAAACTTACTCAAGTTTTATATAATTATCATGCAAAATTAAAATTAATGTAAATTATTTGTGAAAATATAAAACAGTGATAAAAAAGAATAATTTAGAAAAATGATACATGGCATGACAAATATATAACAGTCCTCGTGATACGTAGAGAATTTAAACAAGTAAAATGCTGCTGTCAGTGTATCAACAGATTGTTGAAAAATGTGAAAAGGCTTTCAATACCATTACTTCCTCACAAACTTGTGCCTGGTGTATGTTGCAAGAACTCAGCTGGCTGCCACTGACTATCAGCAACACAAAGACAATGAAACCCTACCACTAACAATTCTGGATAATTAATGTATTTTTTCATGGACACTGCTAAAAGTTATAGTCAAATTGAATACAAATACCTTGTATTATTGACTTGATAAATGTGTCGTCACATATAAAAATATCATACATGTCAGAGCCATCCTAATTGTCACTTTGTCTCCGGCACAGGTAGATGCAGACGTACAGCAAAAAGTCAGGAAGCTGGTATGCAGTACCATCAAAGACAGCTAAAACATACAGTGATATCATCAATATCTAAACCAATGCAGTTCACCGAAGAATGCTCGACACTGAACCTGTCTGACAGCATCGAAAGTTGTTGCCATATCTGCAGACCCTGGCACCCACCGTTCCATCACCAACTGCAGATCTAGTCAGGTGTCACGACATTCTTATGTCGAGCAACCTGCATTCCACATTGGTTTCCAGTCAGTCAAGCTAACTGACTGACCTGGAAGCCAGTGTACACCCATCGGCACTGGGGAATCTGTCACGGATTCAACACGACACAATTGGGATCACTCGGTGGACATTCATATGACAAACTGTTAATATGCAGCATGTTGCATGGCTGTAGAATCTTGTCCGAGATCCTGGACAAATACAACTGCCCGGTATGCCATATTAACTTGGAGAGCTAGTAGTACTAAGCACACTAGTTCAATCTCCTGTAAAAAAAGCATATATTCAGTAAACAAAAACAGGCATCATAGTAGTGTTGGGAGTAAATAATTATGGAGTGTTCATTGTCATAATCAGTATATAATAATGTTTCATGTGTGACCTGCAGCATTTCACAAGAAAAAAGGCAGCAAGAAATGTTCTACTGCAGCTGCATCTATACATGTTGATATCTTAGGAACGGTCAGTGTTTACCAGGGTTGTTCCGGGGAAGGGTGGCTTGATACAACATGCAGACATTAGTGGAATATGCAATTTTTCAAAACGGTGAACAATTTTAACTATTTTTCTTTACTAGGTGTTCATTGTCATTACATGAATTTAAAAGTGTTCAATTTCATTACAGTGGTGCCTGATCTTAGTCAATATTATAGACTGATTTGAATTCTGCTACCGGTAATCACTAAAGCATCAGTAAAGCGCATTTATATTTTTTGTTTTGTTTTCAGTATACAAATTCATGTCAATGTCTGCCATGTGTAACTACTATACATATTCATGTTTGACATTTTAAGCCTGAGGTTGAATGGTCAAGGTGAATGTTGGAAATGACAGAATCAGGTGTTATTGTGATGCTAACAATATGTTTTCCTCGTCAAGTATTCAAAGGTTCATAATACGTATGTCTACCTTCTTCAAGAATGACTAAGTTATTTTATAAACTTATTTCAGAGTCATCGCCATATGCTAAATACTGTTTAAAGGTATATTAATATGTATGTGTTGATACACTGGGTATAATATACAAGTGCAGAAGTCACTCTAGTTTTCCATGCCCAAGATGATATTATTAAAATGTGTATGAAAACAAATGTATATTTAAATGTGCACATTAAAATTTGTTGATAACTTATACGTGGTTGTTTGTTATAAATTTGAAATTACCTGGATTGATCAAATGTGGGCTTGCCGCAGACTATGTATCCTCTCTGTGTCTGCCTGGCCCGGGTGACCGCCTCTAGCCCCTCCTCTGCCTCTCATTCTCATTCATGGGTTGCAGTGTGGTCTCTAGCAATATCATAATTCAAGTTACATATATTATTATGTATTCATATATTGCTGTGGTGAGAATATATACATATATTGGTAAATACATAAGAATAGCCAGCATATGTCAGTTGAAATTAATGCATTACATACACTAGCCAGGCATCAAGGACCACAATGGAGACAAGTGCGTGCATTTTCTTGTGTAATCCTTATATATGGTGTACTCTAGGTGTATTGATATTTTATGTATTTACATGTTTACATTTTTATATTGAATAAAATTATCACCATCATGCTTGTCATATAAAATTCTAAATTATTTTGTATAAAATACAATGCAAAGCAACAATTCTGCAGTAATAGTATCAAAAATATGAGTCACAAAAAATGTTTTAATAATTACGATCACCAACATAATACTCCCGTGTTTGATGTTCTGTTGCACAAAATTACGGATGCTCCCTGACTAAGTTACTTCCACGATCAACAGGGGCCTGCTGCCAAAGCAATGTTACTTGTCATTTCGAACCCTCACGTCATCTACTCTCTATATGTATTGTCGGAATAACAGCTTATTAACAACATCCTGCGTAACCAAATACAATACATATCAAATATCATGCTCGTTGTCACTCTCTGACTGAATCTCTGACTGATATGGTGACTGTCTTAGACTTAGACTTTTGTGTTAGAACTTAATGGGTTAAAGTCGGCTTCGACAGGCTCGAGTCGAGTGTAGACGTTCGCAAGTTGCAATTCTCGTTGAATTAATACACGGCTACGCGTTCTTGTTGCTGACTGCGATAGTGTAATACGTATCTTCGTACAACCACTTTGGAATTATAATCTTCATCTTGATACGCTAAAGCACGTGTGTGTTGTTATTGTTTTTGAATGCCTGGGATGCCGATCTCGCGTAAAGCACGTGACCGAAGTGGCGCAGTAGGCAGACAGCGCAATTGGCTTTCGCCAGCGATACCCGCTGTAATGACAAATTTTTTTTTGACAATTAAAAAACAAGTACGCATTTTTTTTATTAAACCGACTGTGCGCACTAGTTAAACTATTCACACATTACACATCTGGACATAAAAGAACCGGATTGGCAATGGGCAAATGAACTGATTGAGCACCTTTAAGAAATGTTAAAATTAATTTCATTGTTGCGAAAACAATTAATTTAAATAGTACCTATTCATTGCAACACTGAAAAACACGATACATAAAATGTGACTGTGTAGTTGATGTGTTTGCCTGCAGGTGGTCTGCCAGATCTATCGGCCGTTGCACCGATGGCCGTTGAAGATGAGCCCGTTACATTTGAGGGATGTCTACGAGGACTGGTCATTGATGGCAGACAGTACGAGCTGAGTGAGACAGGTGTGACACTCTACCTTGATACTACGAACACTGTGATTGTGTACAGTGAAACCTTACTACTGCGAGCACCGTTTGTGATTTATTTTAACATTTGTATCAGCTTACTTAATCTACTGATGTTTACACAGCAGCATTATCTTAATTTATTTATTCTTATGTTTAAATTTGTTTTATCTCTACGATGTATATATTAGTCTTATGTATAGTGCTATGAACATTATGGATATGGCGCTATATAAAATATACATTATTATTATTATGTGTACATTTTTGAATAAACACACTACCATTGAATTAACACTTTGAAACCCACTCTACTGTTAGACTTTGAATAAACACCTTACTGTTGAATATAATGCTTTGAATAAATAATACATTACAACATTTCCGAGTTGTTTAATGACTTTTGAACCAAAACCAGCTTCCATGAATGAAAATGTTGTTTATAGTAAATTAAAAGCATACTAAAAAGTAACAATCCTGGAATAGCATAGATCTAACAGAACCAAAATGTAATTATTCTATTCAAAATGAAACATTAACATAGCTACTTGGGACTATAGATATCAACCGACTTTGGAGTGTGGCTCTGTGTGGCAGGTGCTGTGGAGGGGCTGGATGTCACCGACTGTGATGGCACAGTCTGCGGCCTCAACACCTGTCACAACAACGCCACCTGTCAGCCAGAGGGCAGCACCTACACATGTGCATGCACAGAGGTGAGTGACCAAATTTCAGCCCTGTTGACTATCAACCGTACCAAAGTTCAATTTTACTTAGTTTCAGTTGTACCAAATTTCAGCCATAACTAATTTCAGCTGTGCCAAATTTTAGTCATGCCAAGTTTAAGCTGTGCCAACTTTCAGCAGTGCCACTTACATTTCAACCATACCAAGTTTCTGCTGTACCACATTTCAGCCACGCCAGGTTTCTGCCATGCCAACTTCCAGCTGTACCAAGTGTTAGCTATTTTAAGCTTAAGTTATAATAATAATAATAATAAATAACTTCTTACGCACCAATATCCTCAGACAATCCGAGCTCAGTGGCGCACCTAAACCAAAGGATTAAGCATTCTCGTACTCGTGTGATAGGCGAAAGTCGTTAAACAAATGGATGGATGTGCTAGGAAGCTAGGGAGGATAGGCGATATTGAAAAGATAGGTTTTGAGGTGACGACGAAATGTAACAATATTTTCTGCTGATTTAACATTAACGGGAAGCGAATTCCATATAGTTGGCACGGCAACTGAAAAAGCTTGAGTTCCAGCCTTTGTCTTAACTCTAGGAACAGATAGCAACTTCGAACTAGACGACCGAAGTTGTCTGGCTTGTCTAGCTGGTGTGAACATTGAGTGTAAATACCTAGGTTGTTTGGATGAAAGGGCTTGGTAGGTGATTGTGCACATCTTAAACATAATGCGATATCGCACGGGGAGCCAATGCAGTGATTTTAGAACTGACACTGAGTCTTGTTGAAAAGGCCTGTTAGTATATAGTTTATAAGGGGACTGCCCCTGCCTTAGTATGTTGTGTACGTAAGCCTGCTAGCGCAAAAATCAAATCGACCTGTATTATCGCCCAAATAATTTAAGTACAAAATTTAACAGCATTGGTGGTGACAATTTATAAAATGTTTGTTTAAGCAAACAGTGCAATACGTTGACACTAATTCAACACTAGTGTCACAGACAAAATTAAACGTTAAATTGCAAAAATGATTTTGAATCATGCAGTGACAAAATAAACAAGTACCACCTTACACGTACCTTACTTATACCCAGTTTCACTGAGTATAGTTAAAGAAGACTACACATGTTGATTACCCGGTATGTCAGAAGTACAGATTTATCGATAATTACCTATTAGATTGGCGCAACCAAAAATCACAAGACCCACTTGTTGGATTGGCTATGGTACGTATGATGACATCATCTGTTAACTCTATAATCACAAGACCCACTTGTTGGATTGGCTAAGGTACGTATGATGACATCATCTGTTAACTCTATAATCACAAGACCCACTTGTTGGATTGGCTAAGGTACGTATGATGACATCATCTGTTAACTCTATAATCACAAGACCCACTTGTTGGATTGGCTAAGGTACGTATGATGACATCATCTGTTAACTCTATAATCACAAGACCCACTTGTTGGATTGGCTAAGGTACGTATGATGACATCATCTGTTAACTCTATAATCACAAGACCCACTTGTTGGATTGGCTAAGGTACGTATGATGACATCATCTGTTAACTCTATAATCACAAGACCCACTTGTTGGATTGGCTAAGGTACGTATGATGACATCATCTGTTAACTCTATAATCACAAGACCCACTTGTTGGATTGGCTAAGGTACGTATGATGACATCATCTGTTAACTCTATAATCACAAGACCCACTTGTTGGATTGGCTAAGGTACGTATGATGACATCATCTGTTAACTCTATAATCACAAGACCCACTTGTTGGATTGGCTAAGGTACGTATGATGACATCATCTGTTAACTCTATAATCACAAGACCCACTTGTTGGATTGGCTAAGGTACGTATGATGACATCATCTGTTAACTCTATAATCACAAGACCCACTTGTTGGATTGGCTAAGGTACGTATGATGACATCATCTGTTAACTCTATAATCACAAGACCCACTTGTTGGATTGGCTAAGGTACGTATGATGACATCATCTGTTAACTCTATAATCACAAGACCCACTTGTTGGATTGGCTAAGGTACGTATGATGACATCATCTGTTAACTCTATAATCACAAGACCCACTTGTTGGATTGGCTAAGGTACGTATGATGACATCATCTGTTAACTCTATAATCACAAGACCCACTTGTTGGATTGGCTAAGGTACGTATGATGACATCATCTGTTAACTCTATAATCACAAGACCCACTTGTTGGATTGGCTAAGGTACGTATGATGACATCATCTGTTAACTCTATAATCACAAGACCCACTTGTTGGATTGGCTAAGGTATGTATGATGACATCATCTGTTAACTCTATAATCACAAGACCCACTTGTTGGATTGGCTAAGGTACGTATGATGACATCATCTGTTAACTCTATAATCACAAGACCCACTTGTTGGATTGGCTAAGGTACGTATGATGACATCATCTGTTAACTCTATAATCACAAGACCCACTTGTTGGATTGGCTAAGGTACGTATGATGACATCATCTGTTAACTCTATAATCACAAGACCCACTTGTTGGATTGGCTAAGGTACGTATGATGACATCATCTGTTAACTCTATAATCACAAGACCCACTTGTTGGATTGGCTAAGGTACGTATGATGACATCATCTGTTAACTCTATAATCACAAGACCCACTTGTTGGATTGGCTAAGGTACGTATGATGACATCATCTGTTAACTCTATAATCACAAGACCCACTTGTTGGATTGGTTAAGGTACGTATGATGACATCATCTGTTAACTCTATAATCGTCCTAATTTTTCTTCAGATGTTCTTTGGCGACACTTGTCAAGTGTCAATGTATTGCCGAGATCACCAGTGTGCAGGTGCTGCCACCTGTGTGCCAGATATGGAACATGGCAGCTACTCGTGCGATTGTCCATTGGGAAGGATGGGTGCACTGTGTGATATGGGTGAGTGCCAAAGATGTTTTTTAATGAGCGCTGTTTGAAAATATCAACTGACAGAGTTTGTAGACATGCCTAGATTTTATGCAAATTTCCACACCATACATGCACGTTCAATTTAAAAGTTGATTAGTATATTTAGAACTATCTTGTGTGGAATTCAGTTATCTTAATAATAAACACAGCTTGCAATGTTCAAAAAAGTTAAATGTGAAAGATTAGGTGCACACATATCTTGTTGATTGTGTGCAACCGTAGCAGGGACACGGATATGTCTCATGAAATGATGTGGGGTCTAAAGGATTAAGACTTTAAAATAATTCCTTAAGTTAATGCATCATTCCATAATGTTAAGATTGTATTGCTTCAGACAGTGCAACTCTGATGTTAAGACTGTTTTTTTTTACAGATAGTGCATCATCTTTGATGTTAAGACTATTCATTTTTTCAGATGTAACATTCACTGCTGCACGGTTTACTGGTAAAGGCTTCCTTCACTTCGCTGACACGACACAATACAACCTCTCTCATACGTACATCTCCTTCCAGCTGGCCACACTACAGAGAGATGGTTTAATTCTCTGGAACGGACAGGTGATCAAACTGAGACAGATTAACTTTTATTTTGGCACTGTAAAATACTTCACTATTTTTCTGAAAGTTATTTAATGAAAAATATTTTCTGTAATCTTATTCAAACTAGTTAGTATATCTAAAAAGTTGACTATTTAATACATTATTTATTTATATTATTTATTATTATTACTGTATGACTATATTTATTTTAAAATAATTATTTTAACCAATTTAGACCATGCTTTAAAGCACCACAACTATATTTAGATCTGGCATTATAAAAAATGTACAGTGGAACCTTGGTATTATGGTCACCCACGGGATTGGACCAGTGACCTTAATAGCAAGGTGACCATAATACTGAATTGTAGACAGAAGCATCACAGGAATTGGAAACATCGCTATATAGGCCTATAAGTATATATATAATTTTATGCATGCCATTTTAACAGCAATGAACATTGAGCAGTGTAGTATGCATTGTCATGTGTGGAGTAGCATGTTTTATTAATGGATACAGTTATTTGTCTGATGAACTGGTCAACAGGAACTTTAATTACAATTAACAGTTAGATACGCTGAGGCTCACACGATGTTTGCGTATTGATGCTACTGATAGCGTTGTGGATTTTATTATAAATTATGGGGGTCCATAAATTACTAATCGTAATTCTTGGTACACTATATTATTTGCTGATATTTCTTTTGTTATGTGTTGATTAAGATCAAGCAGGTGTTGTCGTGAATGTAAACAGTTTGAACTCTCTTAATTTTACATTAAATTTTATATTATCCACCAGGGGCGCCACAGGATATTCCGGGGAATCTATTGTCACTCAATCATGCCTGTAAAACAACATGATGATTTTAGTTTTACAACGATTTACAAAACACATTGTTTTATCAAGACAACTATGCTACTCCAAACTGTAAATAATTTGGGATTGTCTCAAGGTGACCGTAATGGCGAAGTGACCGGATTACAGGAGGTGACCATAAATCGATGTTTAACTGTATTATTACTTGTAACCTTACTGTTGGTGTCTGCCTGCCTGCGTCTCACCATACAGTATATCTGGTAACAATGTCCCCACCTGATCTATACATCATTGATGTGTTATGAAGCAATGACATCTCACATTAATTGCAATGACCCTCTCTGTGTGCTGTTCCCAGAAATGTACCTGACTGCCTCCCACTGCACCTGTTTCTGAGCTCTTTTATCTCCCAGCTGGATCTGGGTCAGGAATGCAGATGACTAACCAGAAATCTGACTCCTGAATGACTCAGCCAGCCAGCCAGCCTCTCTGGGCCAGCATCAGGACATAACACTCAGTCAGATTACGATGAGTATTTCCCACGAAGACAGCAGCCACAATTTTTGTGATAAACTATCACTGTTTATTAGTGCACTCCCCGGTGGTGTATATATAGCTGGTTGATAGATCTCATTCAGCCTTAGTTTACAATCTGCTCAGATTCAGAATTGAGTTACCATTCATTCAGTGAATCATCTTTATCAAACAGCTGGGAAACTCGTTTCACAATCAATTTTAATTTACACCGTACGTGACTGAACGTACTGTGAAAAATACAATATTCGATTCATCTAGAAAAAATTATTCCAAATTTGTTTTGCATAGACGTGCCTAATAAGATGTAGACTGTACCATTTATTTCTAGGCAAGTCTAATTGCACTAGATCAAATCAATGCAGCCCTCAATTATTCCACATTCCCAGAAAGACTGTAGCAGTAAATAACCACCTGTCTGACCCTTGTCTGGGTTACAGTCTGTCTAGAAATAGATGAAACTGCTGCAGCAATCCACCTCTTATAATCTGTACAAATTTAGAGTAGAGTGGCCTCATTAGTCTTGAGTAAAGCATCCGGCCAAAATAAACATTTTCGTATGAGTTTCAGGTATGCTGATACGTAATTTGGTTTATTTTAGTTTAATTAAAATTGCAAACAATTCAACAAATTGTCTAGGGCACAAATTATATTCATTTTTGACAATTGGAATGTCTAAATTTTCAACAGGAGTATTCAGTACACCATGTTTTCAACACAAGGTCATAACAGGAGCACCATGTTGTCAACCCAAGGCCACAACAGGAGTATTCAGTACACCATGTTGTCAACCCAAGGCCACAACAGGAGTATTCAGTATACCGTGTTGTCAACCCAAGGCCACAACAGGAGTATTCAGTATACCGTGTTGTCAACCCAAAGCCACAACAGGAGTATTCAGTACACAATGTTGTCATCCCAAGGCCACAACAAGAGTATTCAGTACTCCATATGTTGTCAACCCAAGGCCACAACAGGAGTATTCAGTTCACCATGTTGTCAACCCAAGGCCACAGATTTTCCCACCTGGTACAACAGTTTGGCATTCAATGCGTGATAACCTCTTAAACCGACCTTGTCTGTCCTTCATTTTTATTGTAGTGTTCTTAATTACAGAACAAATATAATAAATTATTGTATACTATCCACCAAATTTAAGCATTGTTTAAATTGTAAATAAAATACTAAATACCATCTATATTGGCAATATTGCAGAAGCTGGCCGAATTATACACACAAGGCACTTTAATGGCACATGCACAGGGTTTCTACAGTCACTTGTTCTACACGTTTGCTGTTACTAATTAGCACCTCTGGCTAATGAAGGTGATTCCGGGTTATGGAGCAAACAGCATCACATTAATCTTGTGGCAACAAATGGATTTATCACAAAATGAAAATCAAGATACTGCCATTGTCAGTTTGAGTCAATATTGTCAAATAATGCCACAGTATGTTCAGGTGGTCAATATGTGTTCAGCCAAATAATGCCACAGTATGTTCAGTGGTCAATATGTGTTCAGCCAAATAATGTCACAGTATGTTCAGTGGTCAATATGTGTTCAGCCAAATAATGTCACAGTATGTTCAGGTGGTCAATGTGTTCAGCCAAATAATGCCACAGTATGTTCAGTGGTCAATATGTGTTCAGCCAAATAATGTCACAGTATGTTCAGTGGTCAATATGTGTTCAGCCAAATAATGTCACAGTATGTTCAGGTGGTCAATATGTGTTCAGCCAAATAATGCCACAGTATGTTCAGGTGGTCAATATGTGTTCAGCCAAATAATGCCACAGTATGTTCAGTGGTCAATATGTGTTCAGCCAAATAATGTCATTGTTCAGGTTGTCAATGTCACTGTGTTCAAGTTGTCAAACAATGTCACTTTGTGTTCAGGTGGTCAGACAATGTCACCATGTGTTCAGGTTGTCAAGCAATGTCACTTTGTGTTCAGGTTGTCAAACAATGTCTTTGTGTTCAGGTTGTCAAACAATGTCACTGTGTTCAGGTTGACAAACAATGTCACTTTGTGTTCAGGTGGTCAGACAATGTCACCATGTGTTCAGGTTGTTAAACAATGTCACTATGTGTTCATATGGTCAAACAATGTCACTGTGTGTTCAGATGGTCAAACAATGTCACTGTGTGTCCAGATGGTTAAATAATGTCACTGTGTTCAGATGGTCAAACAATGTCACTGTGTGTCCAGATGGTCAAACAATGCCACTGTGTTCATGTTGTCAAACAATGTCACCGTGTGTTCAGATGGTCAAACAATGTCACTGTGTGTTCAGATGGTCAATGTCACTGTGTGTACAGGTGCTCTCTCAGAAGGATGACTTCCTGGCTGTTGGTCTCCAGACTGGACATCTCAAGGTGGTGGTCAGCCTAGGCGGATGGACACAGACTGACCTCATCACCAATCACGTCATTAACAATGGACAATGGCACTCTATCAGAATACAACGGCAAGTGAAACATGTTATAATGTGTAAACAGAAAGATCTTTGTTATCAGGTTGCATCTATTTTAACTGTTGGTCAATTTTGGTTTTAGATAAATATTTTATCATTGAAAATTTCATATTTTCACCCTTCCAACTATAATTAATTAATCTTTTGAGAATATGTTTAAACGCAAGGGGACCAATTTACTAACATTCTCATAAGTCATTTTATTCTTTGTTAGTGAAGACGTCCCCAGTTCTCTGGTCAAGTCCAACTGATATACATTATGTTAGTGAAGACGTCCCCAGTTCTCTGGTCAAGTCCAACTGATATACATTACGTTAGTGAAGACGTCCCCAGTTCTCTGGTCAAGTCCAACTGATATACATTATGTTAGTGAAGACGTCCCCAGTTCTCTGGTCAAGTCCAACTGATATACATTATTTAGTGAAGACGTCCCCAGTTCTCTGGTCAAGTCCAACTGATATACATTACGTTAGTGAAGACGTCCCCAGTTCTCTGGTCAAGTCCAACTGATATACATTACGTTAGTGAAGACGTCCCCAGTTCTCTGGTCAAGTCCAACTGATATACTTTATGTTAGTGAAGACGTCCCCAGTTCTCTGGTCAAGTCCAACTGATATACATTATGTTAGTGAAGACGTCCCCAGTTCTCTGGTCAAGTCCAACTGATATACTTTATGTTAGTGAAGACGTCCCCAGTTCTCTGGTCAAGTCCAACTGATATACATTATGTTAGTGAAGACGTCCCCAGTTCTCTGGTCAAGTCCAACTGATATACATTATGTTAGTGAAGACGTCCCCAGTTCTCTGGTCAAGTCCAACTGATATACATTATGTTAGTGAAGACGTCCCCAGTTCTCTGGTCAAGTCCAACTGATATACATTATGTTAGTGAAGACGTCCCCAGTTCTCTGGTCAAGTCCAACTGATATTCTTTATGTTAGTGGAGACGTCCCCAGTTCTCTGGTCAAGTCCAACTGATATTCTTTATGTTAGTGGAGACGTCCCCAGTTCTCTGGTCAAGTCCAACTGATATACTTTATGTTAGTGGAGACGTCCCCAGTTCTCTGGTCAAGTCCAACTGATATACATTATTTTAGTGAAGACGTCCCCAGTTCTCTGGTCAAGTCCAACTGATATACTTTATGTTAGTGAAGACGTCCCCAGTTCTCTGGTCAAGTCCAACTGATATACATTATGTTAGTGAAGACGTTCCCAGTTCTCTGGTCAAGTCCAACTGATATACATTATGTTAGTGAAGACGTCCCCAGTTCTCTGGTCAAGTCCAACTGATATACATTATGTTAGTGAAGACGTCCCCAGTTCTCTGGTCAAGTCCAACTGATATTCTTTATGTTAGTGAAGACGTCCCCAGTTCTCTGGTCAAGTCCAACTGATATACATTATGTTAGTGAAGACGTCCCCAGTTCTCTGGTCAAGTCCAACTGATATACATTATGTTAGTGAAGACGTCCCCAGTTCTCTGGTCAAGTCCAACTGATATACATTATGTTAGTGAAGACGTCCCCAGTTCTCTGGTCAAGTCCAACTGATATACATTATGTTAGTGAAGACGTCCCCAGTTCTCTGGTCAAGTCCAACTGATATTCTTTATGTTAGTGAAGACGTCCCCAGTTCTCTGGTCAAGTCCAACTGATATTCTTTATGTTAGTGAAGACGTCCCCAGTTCTCTGGTCAAGTCCAACTGATATACTTTATGTTAGTGGAGACGTCCCCAGTTCTCTGGTCAAGTCCAACTGATATTCTTTATGTTAGTGAAGACGTCCCCAGTTCTCTGGTCAAGTCCAACTGATATACATTATGTAACAGTTGTACAGATGTGTTGTAATCAGTATTGGATGATAAGTAACGTGTTTGTATCTGCCCGATGTGTTACAGAGTGGACCAGGTTCTACTGGTAGACATTGATGGTCTGGTCTCTCGGAGCATTCTGTCTGGAGACCATCACCACCTAAACACTCTTGGTCTGCTCCATTTAGGTAGGTACTCTCTCACATTGATGGATTTTATCGTACCAGCTTCAAACCTAGAAATAGTTTGTTCTTCTTGTTCTCCACATTGCTGCAGTTTACTCAACTGTATGAATGAGTACCTGGCTATAGGCAGTGGTGGATATTTGTGTATGAACAGTCTTCATGCATTAATTGCAGTGTGGCTGAATACTTCCCAGAGAATTCAAGATGATATTCAGTTGAACAGATATGCCAAGGAGTAAAGTGTAAAGCACTCTGAGCAGACTCAAAGACTGGATACTGCACTAAATAGGAACATACATTTACCAGTAAACTAAGTTGTGGTAAAATATCAATCGAGATCAACATTCCATCTTAAACATTTTTCTCGCCAGCAGAACAAACACATGCTCTTTTGAATTTGTCTAAATACCTCATTGATGTCTTAGGTATCTATCCAAGTAACCCACATGATAGTTTGATTACATAGAACATACAAAAGTATGTATCCTAAATTACATTCTAATATTTTCAGGTGGTTTTGAAGAAAGCGACGTGAAAGAGCAGACGAATGGCCATTTTGACAACGCCTACATTGGGTGTGTGCGCCACCTGGGAGTCAGTGAACATGCACCTCCACTTGATCTACTACATCCACTACGTGGCGCCAATGTGTTCAGTTGCAACGACAAAACAAGAAAATGAAGACGCAAAAGACAATGTCGTATTCAACAACTCAAGGTGACTTTTAATGTCGAGAACAAATCTTCACGAGATTGGTCCAACACTTGTAGGACTAAGACATTTAGTGAAGTATAGACTGTTTAATGTTTGTCCTTCTGTTGTTACTCACGAAACATATCACTCGTGACTGGGGAGGATGTCACCAGAATCACAAGTAAGTTAGGAAAATGTATGTTGTAAAACCGCAGTATTTTTATTTTTTAAATGCACAATTAACCAAGTTGTATGTCACTTCCTTATGCCCCTTGCTTCCACAAGCTCAAGCCTGATATACGTTGCCCTGATATCACCCCACAACCACAGGGCATGGCAGCATGATATTACTCTGCTGCTACAGGATAGGGTGCTGGTCCAATCACCCTTGTAGTGGGGTGTATTGTAAAATCTGGAGGCACTGTCGGGGCGTTTACCTCACTGTGTCATCACCCCACGAGTAACACCCACAAGGTCCTCCGAATTTTGTCACTTGAAGTCGGAATGTTTCCGCGGTGACACGTCAAGTTATTTATGTTGCGTCACTTCCCTCGTCATCATCGGCAATGTCATCATCGCTGACATCATCATCAGCGGCAGCTTTACAGGCTGAAACATGACAGCAAGTACACATCACAGTAGATCAACACATTCTGATGGGACAACTGTTGAAACGTCACACCCAAGATGTGTGGGCACTTCTGGTTTCCAGGCAGTGTTGGGGTTAAATATATTTGATCAAGTACAATCCAAGTACAGTGGAACCTCATTTTACGGTCACCTTGGCAATACAGCCACCTCACAATTACGGTCACCCTAGAACAGTCCCAAATTATTTTCACATACAGTAAATTATAGGATATTAGTCACTTCGCTATTCAGGTAACTTTTGTCCAGTGCCAAAGGTTACCTTCATAGTGAGGTTCCACTGTATATTAGGTCAAGTACAAGTATTTTGAATCAAACTTACCAAGTAGAATTCCCAGTACGTAATGTCATGTATAAGTACATTTTAGATGTAGTGATCACTGTGTGGGTCACAATTAATAACTTGTATATACTATGAGTTGTGTTCTCTGCTGTGACTGCAGCACAGCAGAGAAGTATTGTTTTGTACTCTAAATATTCAAGTTATGTGCTTGGTATTTTGGCAAATACAACTGACTTAGTACAAGTACTTGTCAAGTTATATCTTCAAATTAAGTAGTCATGTATTTTACGCTCAAACTTGGCTTCTAAGTGTTCTTACTGACTAAAATGTAGCAAGTACAGTACTCAACTTGTTTCAAAGAAACCAATATTGAACCTATTAAGTGCAGATCACTTCGAAGAAATTTGAGATTCACAAAATCTGTTCCACTGATGGTACACCAACGTTCTCAAACAGATGTGTTTAAAACTACCACTGAGGGTAAACAATGGAGACAAGTTAGCAGTAGTCAGGGCGTCAAACAATCAGTATGACAGACATGCATTTACATGGATATATACGGCAATGTGATCCACCACAACAACATGTAATACGCACGTTTTAACGTGACTGTGAATGACTTTGTCTGGCTGTCTGTCTTTGTCTCACTCTTGATCTTCTTAAATGACCCATTCTTACTCCACACTCCATCCACTGTCACGTGGAAGTCTGCCATCTTGTGGCCAAACAATTTCTGAGAAAAATAAAAGATGAGGTGAACAGACACCAAATACACACAATTGTCCTTGGTGGTCTGTATTTCTGGGGTTAGGGGCGTAATATTAGTTACAATAATAATATTAATAACTTCCTCACCCAGTGGGATATAACTATACATAAACTGCCTTCACCAACGTTCACAGCTTCCCTGTTTAACAATCTACCTAACAACGTTCACAGCTTCCCTGTTTAACAATCTACCTAACAACGTTCACAGCTTCCCTGTTTAACAATCTACCTAACAACGTTCACAGCTTCCCTGTTTAACAATCTACCTAACAACGTTCACAGCTTCCCTGTTTAACAATCTACCTAACAACGTTCACAGCTTCCCTGTTTAACAATCTACCTAACAACGTTCACAGCTTCCCTGTTTAACAATCTACCTAACAACGTTCACAGCTTCCCTGTTTAACAATCTACCTAACAACGTTCACAGCTTCCCTGTTTAACAATCTACCTAACAACGTTCACAGCTTCCCTGTTTAACAATCTACCTAACAACGTTCACAGCTTCCCTGTTTAACAATCTACCTAACAACGTTCACAGCTTCCCTGTTTAACAATCTACCTAACAACGTTCACAGCTTCCCTGTTTAACAATCTACCTAACAACAGTATTGAAAATCTTTTATTTTCTTCCATGTTGACTTGATTTTATTTATTTACAGCTGTATCAGGATACATTTGTAAAGCACCATATACCCTGGTTAAGAATGTGCTCAAAGGCGCTAAGAACGTAAAACAAGTAAATATGTTAAATCAATAAGTTAAAGATGGGCCAATTACACTGTTATTTCAAAGGGGTGGTTGCATATGTGCACGTAGTCCCAAAATACATTTAGTGAGGACATAAGGGGTGATCGTCACAACCATTAGATGTGGGGTGATCGTCACAACCATTAGATGGGGGGAGTGATCATCACAACCATTACATGGGGGGAGTCATCATCACAACCATTACATGGGGGGTGATCGTCACAACCATTAGATGGGGGTGATCGTCACAACCATTACGTGGGGGTGATCGTCACAACCATTACATGGGGGTGATCGTCACAACCATTAGGTGGGGGTGATCGTCACAACCATTACGTGGGGGTGATCGTCACAACCATTACGTGGGGGTGATCGTCACAACCATTACATGGGGGGTGATCATCACAACCATTACATGCGGGGTGATCATCACAACCATTAAGTGGGGGTGATCGTCACAACCATTACGTGGGGGTGATCGTCACAACCATTACGTGGGGGTGATCGTCACAACCATTACGTGGGGGTGATCATCACAACCATTACGTGGGGGGTGATCATCACAACCATTAGGTGGGGGTGATCGTCACAACCATTACATGGGGGGTGATCGTCACAACCATTACGTGGGGGTGATCGTCACAACTATTACATGGGGGTGATCATCACAACCATTACATGGGGGTGATCGTCACAACCATTACATGGGGGGTGATCATCACAACCATTACGTGGGGGTGATCGTCACAACCATTAGATGGGGGTGATCGTCACAACCATTACGTGGGGGTGATCGTCACAACCATTACGTGGGGGTGATCGTCACAACCATTACGTGGGGGTGATCGTCACAACCATTACATGGGGGTGATCGTCACAACCATTACATCACAACCATTACATGGGGGTGATCGTCACAACCATTACATGGGGGGTGATCATCACAACCATTACGTGGGGGTGATCGTCACAACCATTACGTGGGGGTGATCGTCACAACCATTACGTGGGGGTGATCGTCACAACCATTACGTGGGGGTGATCGTCACAACCATTATGTGGGGGTGATCATCACAACCATTACATGGGGGGTGATCATCACAACCTAATGGTGATTGTCCCAACCATTACATGGGGGTGATCGTCACAACCATTACATGGGGGGTGATCATCACAACCATTACATGGGGGTGATCGTCCCAACGATTACATGGGGGGTGATCGTCACAACCATTACATGGGGGGTGATCGTCACAACCATTACATGGGGGTGATCGTCACAACCATTACATGGGGGGTGATCGTCACAACCATTACATGGGGGTGATCATCACAACCATTACATGGGGGTGATCGTCACAACATATCGCTGTAAGGTATATTGCTACAGTGGCGCCACTAAACGAGTGAAACATGATAATGCAACATAACATTTCTCTCAATTTTTTAAATTCTACACACCAATTAAGAAGTTCTGGACCTTACTGCATTTAACAAATATACCAGCTGAAACCAGACTGCACAAGCCGAGAGGAGACACAAAATAATGTGGAATTGGTGAGGCCATACACACCAGTATCCTGGCTTGTTCTGGTGTCAATGTGTCACCAATCTTGCACACGGGATGTTCTTTAATGAGCGTCACAACACCTGAGGGAGAAACAAAACATGCGAGACATAACCTGAGAAAGAACTACAACACATTTGTAAGAGACAGTCTGTACTTTGTTTGAAAAAACTAGATGAGAGATATTGCCCGCATAAAATTATACGTAAACTTTTATTTAGTCTTTGTATGTATCTAAGAATAAAAATATTTGACAAAGGTCATGGATGGGTTTTACTAATGAAACAGATCACTGGTGGGTTCCATTCATGTGCCAGTAGTGCTCACAAATTGTGTTTTAATATAGGACCTTGTGTCCTATAATCAGACGAGACACATACACAAAGTGCAGTTTTTCCTGCAGTTAATGCGGGGATCATCAATTTTCCAAAGACCACATAATTCTCTGTGATGAATGGTATCTAACGTCGGTTTCCAGATCAGTCTCTCAATGTGACCTAGACTCAGGTTCTGCTGTATCAATTAGACCAGTCTTTGAGGCACACTGCAGACATTGATGATACAACAATGACTTCACCTCTCTTAAGTGTTGTCGGAAGTCCAAGTTGCCGCAACTGTGGCTCCATCGAGTGGGAGAATCCTTCAAGAGGGCCTTCCTCAAGAATTACTGTCTGAGGCGCCACGTTGCCTGAACGTGCATAGTCTGGCTCCTTGAACGTTGTGAACCATCTGCAACAGCGAATGAATCATTAAGACTATATTTTTGTATACTTGTTCGTAAACAACGTCATATGTCACTGATTTGGCTTTGTCTGTAGGTTTGTTTGTCAGACACCTATCCAGTTTATTTGTAAACAACAACTTCACATGTCAGTATGTCGCATACTTGACAACTCTGTCTGTAGACTTGTTTCTAAACAACAATCTCATGTTTGTCATCTACTTGACAACTTCCACTGTAGACTTGTTTGTAAACAAGTCCACATGTCTATATATATATATAATATACATGCCACCTACATTGTTGACAATGATGTATGTAGACTTGTTTGTAAACAACAACCCCATATCTGTCACCTACTTTACAACTTTGACTGTAGGCTTGTGTGTAAACATCTCCATACTTCCATCAGTTACCTACGATGACAACTTTCTGTCTAAATTTATGTGTAAACAACAACCCTATCTACCTGCCTATCATATTTTTGACAGCTTCACCTGTAGGCAACAACTGAATATGTGTCTGTCACCTACTTAACAACTTCGTCTGTAGACTTATTTGTAAACAACAGGCCCATCTGTCCAGACAACTGCTTGCTGAGTTCGTGCAATCCGTCACTGTACTCGCTCTCTGTCGTCTGACCCAGGGCCACGCTGGTCACCTTGTTCTTGCCAAAGAAGAAACTTCAACAGAAATAACTTGTAAATTGACATTTTAAAAGAATCTACCATTTTCATCAGTTACAACGGTTTGCAACCAATTTTTTAGGTAACTTTAATTAGCTAAGAAGCACCTTACTTTGTAACAAAGTTATTATTTCAAGCTAAGTTATTGATAATGATTTTACTTTATTGTAACAAATAAAACCCAACAAGTTTATTACTGGTGCTGTCTGTTACTTTAAACTCTGTGATATTTATGAAATAACGTAATCACAATCTATGTATACAAAATACACTTACATATAAAACAGTCATCATTTTAGTTTTACAGTTTCATATATGCAATTTTTTTTAAAGAAATATTATTTTACTGCATTTAATGTTTAAGTTTTTTAATATGTTCTTATAATCAACATAAATGACTGCAAATTAAATGAACTTATTAAAAAAGGCTCTGACTGCTTGTGTTGAGAATTTTCGTATTTGGCAAGCAGGTTTTTGTTTCTTACCGACTGTGGCGCCATTCTTGTCGAATATCCTTCAACTTGTTATTGCGCATATTCTGCACCGAGAATATGAATATGTGTGCATATTGATCAACGCAACTCCGAATCTGCATCAAAACAAATCCGCTTTCAACATATAAACAGCTAAATAATTATTCAATGGTTTGTACAAAATAAATATATACTTCAAACAATAATATTGTGTCTTAGGGTACTTAGCAGACCAATGCGGAACAACCTCCGTAGTTAGTGCCATTGCTCATTCTAGAAGGAAGTGCCGCATATCAACTTCAACAGGTGGTAGGATACCACTACAATTACAGTATATCAACTTCAACAGATGGTAGGATACCACTACAATTACAGTATATCAACTTCAACAGGTGGTAGGATACCACTACAATTACAGTATATCATCTTCAACAGGTGGTAGGATACCACTACAATTACAGTATATCAACTTCAACAGGTGGTAAGATACCACTACAATTACAGTATATCAACTTCAACAGGTGGTAGGATACCACTACAATTACAGTATATCAACTTCAACAGGTGGTAGGATACCACTACAATTACAGTATATCAACTTCAACAGGTGGTAAGATACCACTACAATTACGATACAACCAAGTGAAAGAGAAACAGTACTTGTCCCAGCCCATTTCTCTTTTGGCCAGTGGCCACAACCTCTTTCATTAAAAATGAAAAATAAAAGTCTTGCTTATGTTAATCCAAAACCTGGTGTAAAATACAGCTCTCAAGTCATGAGTTATATTACTTTATCATAGTTTACAGCCTAAATCACTTCAACAGATCATTACGATATTGATCAGTTTATTTCCTGTACTGTTGTAGTATGACGCTTGTGTGCCAGTGGGTGAACCTTATTACAAGTGAATTTCATAGTCTAACAAGAACTCTAATAGTTAGCCCTTTAACTGGCCGAGTGTTTACAAACAATCTTCACACACAGACCTGTCCTGTTTATTTTGTATGTGTACTTCAATTGAAACAAATATGAACTGGTAGTCACATATAATGGACAGGCCTATTGCTATTACTGTGTTTCCTTCCTGTTACATGCTGAATTCTTATTTATATTATATTTGAAGCAATTACTATTACATTTTTCATTGGAACATTTTATGGTATAATGCACAGTATGCATAAATACCAATAAGTACAATTGTTAAGTTAAACAAAACAGGTGAATAACAAATCTAACTTGCTATTTATTGATACCCATGCCCAAAAAATATTTGAGAATGTCAAGTACTTTCATCATCATCATTAGGGAAATATTATAAAGTATAAAAAAGCGTAAATATTTACAACAATATATATATTTAGTAAATACCATATTTAGTACAATCTACTAACTACACTGACTAAGGATAAAACATATAATTATGTTCCATTTTATATTTAAATACCATACTGGAATGAAAGACAAAAGCAATAGTCAATGCCACATAACTTGGTGGATTATATTACAGTCTAATTAAACCACATTGCTCTACTGCTGCTTGGTGCCTGGTGGACAGCTAATTATTGGCTCTAGTTCAAATACATCAAGATGTTTTTCACACCTGCTGTAGTTTAGGCTCAATTGTGTGCACCATGGAGGCAGTCACTAAACCCATAGGCTTACTTAAAAAGGGTAGTTGGCAACTTGCTACTTGGCAGAACTGGCTTCAAAGCAGTGAAAGCCCAGTTTAATCCCTTTAGTAGACTCAGAATTAATTTATTTGAACTATAAATACGATACATGTATACAATGAATAACGTAAGTAACAGATAAGGTCGGGAGACTCCCATCTCCTTGGTGTATTGTTAAATGTCTCTACTATGTCGTGTCTAAAGCATTTTATGGCAAATTCATGTTTGACTCTGGGCATGTACAGATTATTTCTTTCACATGTGTAGCGCTGATGAATATCATAGACGTGTGTTGGGAATAACAATGAAGTAGGAGGGTAAAAGATTGTTAATTAATTTGTAGTAACATTTTAATTGTTGGATTTTATAAATGTCATTCAACTTTAGCAACTGAAGTCTTTTAAAATTAGAACTTGTGTGAACATTATATTTAAGGATATTATTTGTATTTTGTTTTCTTCTGTAATTTAAAAATATGCTGTGCCTTATGACCCCGTAAAAGTAAGCCATAATTAATATGAGGGAGAATAAGAGCATTGTACATAATATATAATTTATTACCTGATAAAAGTGTTTAAGTTTATTCAATAAGCCTATTGGTTTAGATATTTTTTAGATTTGATTTGCTATTTTGTTTGTATAACTCATTTACACATTCAATGTGTACCCCATCTATTTGTAACACAGGGTATTCTACTTTCTTTTGAGGCATATGAAAAATAAGAATTGAGTCTTTTTGGCATTTAGTGACAGTTTATTAGCTTTCAACCAATTGCTAATCTTTGTTTGTTCTTTGTTAATATTTTCACTTTGCATTTTGCCCTCTGAATCGTTAAATGTATTTAATGTACTAGTAAGGGTGGTGTCATCAGCATACGTTATGATTTTGAAAAGGTCACTAGAAAGTGTTGTCATTAAGTTTTAGGTATATATAATAAATATGTAGGCATATGTACTCAGTATGTTCTGGATTCATTTCAATGGGTTTGCCCTGCTACTCTGGGTTAGGATGGATGACAAGTGAATTACTCAGTGTTCATTTCAATGTCAAGATCTACCCGTCTGATTCTGATAATGTCACCAAACTGCTCCCTTTAGGGGTCAATGTTTATTGGGGGCAAACCGCCCATATATATTTGGTTATAGTGTAGGCCCTACTGTACATACCACGAGTGCATACAATGTACTTTGCTTAGCATTAGTAAAAAAATTTGTTTGCAGAATGTTGGGCACTGAAAACGATGTATGCCCTGCAGATCTCCACTCTCAAAAAATCTGTGGCAGTGTGCTGAAAATTGAGCCAACACCACTATAGAGTACTTTAAGTTTCACTGGCCAGGCCGGTAGCCCACACCTCCCGTGGTAAATTATGACCCATGCCATGTCGGGCCATGCAATACCTCTTGTCAGTCTTCACCCTAGCTCTACTCCGTATGCCAGGGCTACGACCTACAGAACTCCAGCCTACTGCTACTCAACGTTGTCACCGACTCGGTGACTGGCTAAGCCTACGCCCACACTACGCAATACACTATGTCTATAGTATAGCGTAACGCTGAACCATGCATACACGTGTGCTGTACACAAGTCACTACACTACACAACAATACGTCTACAGTTGCCTGAGTACGCCTGGCCGTAGCCTAGGCTTTACTTAGACTTAGTCTTAGATACTACTTTTCCACTTCACTCGGCAGTCGATCTCAGCCTCAGGCTCAGCAGCCGCCTATAATATATCATCACTGAATCAAGTCAAGATACTTACATCTTCAATAAGTTTCTGTTTTAATTCCAAGCCCTTCCTCCGAGTCTGAGTGAGGGAAACTGAAACAAGTCAAAGTTGTTATAACATAATTTTATCATGTATCGTCAACATCACGGTACCGCGGGATGGAATGGTCACATGGCAAGCAACGCGGCCGTGACCATTTATGGACCGAAATTTCCTCGACAGCGACGAGCAACAAATAAACCAGAAAATAATGTGTCTCAAACAGTTGAATGTATCCCTAGCAATGGACAGAAGTACTAAATTGTCTCACAAACATACAAATGTGTTTATTACCTCGTTTATCTCTTTTTGATTTGGGCATTTCTATGTCGATTCTGCCCTAAATGTTGACAAGCAAACACGTGCTACCAAATAAACCGGAAGTGGCGGAAGTATTGGTTTCTGAGCTCCGAACCGGGGGGGACATTACGTCATTTACTGTGCTTTACGCGCCTAAACTTAAACGCTTGGTCATAGTTATAAGTGTGACAATGACAGCATCTTTATATTCTATGATGTGTTTATTGATGCCTAAGTAATTATTTAACATGTTTACCACGGGCTTTACATGCTTGTTTAGAACAAAGCTAATGTTTAAACACATCCTTGGTAACACTAACGTCAGGCCACCGGCAGTCTTTTTCCGGGTGGCGAAGGCAAGTTAGCGCATGCGCGTGTTACGGTGCCTTGACGTCAGTACCCGTGCATTCTTAAATGGTGCCCCCGTGGCGGTTTTGCCGAATGCAATACGAACTATTTGCGAAAGTGGTACTATATTTCCTTCCGCGGACGTCTTATAGCTTACTCTTTTGAACAACGGGTTTAGCTGACTGTGGTGAATGTTATTATTGATTATTAGACAAACTATATCGATAATAATACTATTTATGCTTTACTTATCAAATTGTCGCAAACAGTTTTGGCGTATACATTTGGTGACCTAATCACAAGTGCTACGGTCAACCCCGTCCGCCATCTTGCAGAAGTTTGTGGAATCAGCCGAGTGCTTGACTCGACAAACGTATCTTTACTTAGTTTTTTCGTCAGTTGTTAAACATGTCCAGTCAGGAGAGCAAAGACGAGTTAGTTCAAAAGGCCAAGTTGGCTGAACAGGCCGAGAGGTACGACGATATGGCCCAGGCAATGAAGAAAGTCACGGAATTAGGTGCAGAGTTGACCAACGAGGAGAGGAATCTACTGTCAGTCGCCTTCAAAAATGTTGTCGGCGCGAGGCGTTCGTCTTGGCGAGTAATATCTAGTATTGAACAAAAGACGGAGGGAAACGAGAGGAAGCAAGCAATGGCCAAGGAATACCGTGAGAAGGTTGAACGCGAGCTGAGGGATATATGCAAGGACGTATTGGTAAGAACACTTGCTCATCGTAATTATGGAAAAAAATATTTCTGGTCCCGTCAGAATAAAATGCCACCTAATGCTGTGTGAATGTATAACCTTGGTCGTGTAGTACACATATTTAGATGCTATTGGTCAATGGCGTTTGTTTAGTAATGTCATAAAACCTGCCGGGGAATTCAAAAGTAAACATAAATACATGACATGCAGTGCATTTTATGTAGCCGCCCAACGGTGTCGATGACGGGTGCTAGATATTCTTCTTCCGGTTATGGGTTTTCACCTCTGCGAAGCTTGTAAACTATTTAGTAGACGTAGTCAGCATCACGTTGGCTAAGCCTTGTCGGTACGATTATACTATAGGTACACGGATGGGTAAAAAGTAAGCACATTTAATTTTAGGCTTAGCCTTAAGAAGTGATTTACTTACAAATGGCACTAACATTTCCTGTTCGTCATGTCTGACATGAGTCATGTAATTTATCACAACCTAAACTAAGATGTCAGAAACTGTAAGTTCATCATTGAGCAACTGAACAGATTTGGGATTTTAAGATTAGGCCTAATTGATACTTGTTCAGGGGTTGATCTGGAAAATATCAAAGTGTTCAGAAATGTTCAGGTTTTTTTTTCAAAATGTGTAACATTACAACACTACCTAGATTCTGGGTATGTCTGCCCCATTTTTCGTGGACTAGTCATGCTACTACAGTCTACTGCTCCAAAATTTAAGGATAGGGAGATCCTAACTGAGAAATACAATGCAGCAGTTTGTGACCTTGGGCGACAATGATTCACATACAAAAGAACAACTAAAAATATTCAAAAGGACATGTTGATTAAACATAAAAAAAACTCATTGATACACGGATGGACATATGTACGCCACGGATGGACATATGTACACCACGCAGTGAATATTTTAATAGTGATTTTCAGCCAATGAGATTAAAGTTTAACATTTGCTGCGGGCATAAACATGGAAGCACCCAGGATTTATTCCCAAACAGTTCGCAGGCGATTTGTACGATTAAATGGTAACCTTTGAGCGGTCTATTTTGTTGTAAAGAAGTATTAATGCGACGAAGCGGGTGGTGTTTTTTAGCTTTGGTGTAATTCGCGACATTGTCATTATGTCGAACTTCATACTTTGATGGGATTTTCGAATCGAGTTTATAACGAACGCTGCCATCGGAGGGGAATGTTTTGCACTATGGTTACGCATTTAAAATGTAACACCAACTTAATAGTTCAGGCGGGATGACGGCTATGATCACAAAGAATGCCATTTGTATAAAATCTTGAAATTACATGCACCCTGAAAAACTGAAATTATTTCAGTTTTATTTACCATAGACATTTAATTAGTTTTCCATTCTGTAGCATAATAATTTATGAATATTTCATACGCAGCATGTAACCGTTAATTATTACTGAAAAAAATTTTTTTTAATGAATTGTTGACAATTATTTCAGTATTTTATTTTTTTAGAACTTTAGCAATTCATATTTAGGTAATACATTGACATATATGTCACACACTTGACTAGTTACACCAGGAATTAGTTCTTCAGATGTAGTGAAAATGTTATTTGAATCGGATCAAAAATTATTTATTTATTTTAATTTAACCTACCCGAGTATATCACATGATTCACTCACAACACAATTATCTTGATTTAATAAGATTCAATAGCAAGCACATATTTGCATTAATCTGTCCTTGAGAGGGTTAAGGCCAAACACGGCAGGTAGATACGATTATTTTTTTATTTGTGCAAACAGTTCAATTTTTTCTGTCCAATGCATGAAATGGGTCTTACTGAGTAAAATATGTATCAAATATTTTTCAACCAGGCCCCCTGTTTCCATGGTAATAAACAAAATGGCCACCATTTTAAGCAAATTTGGAAACACTGCCATTTTTTATTGAACCCATATATAGTTATAATTCTTACCAATCCATGTTCTCTACAGATTCTGTTGTGCAATGATCAGAGCATTTTTTGAAATGTGTTTTTATTTTTAAAACAATTTGTTGGTAAAATACGAGAAAACATTTTTTTGGCAACAAATATGGCTATATCTTTCAAACTATTCTTGATTTAAAAAAAGGGTCTGATCATTGCAACCAGTAGAATATGCTGAATGCAACACTGAAAACATTATTTATATAGCATAATTATTCCTAGACATATCCCGTTTCCAAATGTAGAAATTTGAAGAAAAATGTTTTTGAGACTGGCTGTCAAAGATTGCATAATGGATTTCATTACATGATATCGACATGCTTGATCCATGACTAAAACTCACTTAGAGGTATGTTATTGTCATAGAAGTGAACTTTATTGATAGTATGTATACAAAGGTATAATAATCTGGCAGAAAACCATTTTCAGTATTTTTTGTCAAAAAACACCATTTCACCTGGGGTGTCTGGCCTTAATACTTCTTTACAACAAAATAGACTGCTCAAAAGTTAGCATTTAATCGTAGAAATATTTCCCAGGCAATTAAGTGATAAATAATGTTTTTCATCATGAATATTAAAATGATACATGTCATATGATGTTTCAACAATTATTTCTAGAAATGTGTACTTATACAAACAATATCAATATTACAATGATTATGACACAAACAAGACAAAAAACAAACTGCTTGCTACCAACAAATAAGATGCACTGTCAGTCGTTTGCATCAGTTTGTCATTGAAAATGCGATGCCCTCCACCCAGCGATGCCCTCTACCAATCAATGCAAAGCCAGGAGAAACACAATTTTATTACACTAAATTAATGTGGTATTGTTTTATTCAAACGTACTTCAATTTCAATAGCAGGGGTAGAACTACCCACTAGTCCGCTAGTCCGTACACTAGTAAAGATTACGGCGGACTAGTAAATCCGCCTACCAACTAGTCCGGCAGTCTAGTAAAAATCAGCATGTTGCATGATGCCACCATCCGTACCATTGACAAACTAATTCTTTACGTAATGAGGCGACAGTGAAAAGTGAAACAGTGCTGTTGATTGGCTGTTGTGTGACATCGAATTCTGAAATGACAGTTTTGTTTGGTTTAGCGTATCTGGTAGAGGGGTAGGGCTAATGAGTGCAATTGGTGGTCATTTTCAAATGCACGGTTTTCGAATACGGTTTACATCTACATTGCTTTATTAGTCTACGTTTATGCACGATGTATCATTACTTGACTGGGGTTGCAAAACCAGCAGAAAAACGCAAGCTGGAAAAACACTGCAACTGTCCACCGAGCCATTCAAGTGCTGAAAACGGCCACCATGGACCGTCTGACGCATTTGTTGCAATTTAAATTTGTGTTGTTTTGATATTTTCAGGACTAGTAAACCTTTTGGCGGACTAGTAAACTTTTGTCTTTACTAGTCCTGCTGTCCAGTAAAATAAATGCTGAAGTTCTACCCCTGAATAGCATGCACAAAGTTCTGTATTTTACAATTCAAAGACACGTTTCAGTTGATCACCAACAAATGCACATCTGTGCCAAGTCTTAGATCAGTATAAATAATATGTCAGTGCTATTAAAACTATTTAAAATATACCAAAATTATATTTACAAGGAACCTCATCAGGGGTCGATTTTAACAGTTCCGTATAAAATTCACATATTTTGCAACGGATTACCAGACTTGACGGTACAGGGATCTGACTGGATTACTGCTATATGTTGAAAATAGGGGTGTAATTCATCACGCGTGCTACTGTTCACTGCTCACCCCAAGTTTATTTTTGATACCTGTATATATACGGATAGTATTGTGGTGTGCAGGGTGTGAAATGCCAGTCAGCCCGTTGTTGTTTATTTAGCAACTTGGCCTATGACTGCATGGAAATACTAACTTATTATCATTATAGCTTACATTGGCCATTGCATGGCAACTTATTTAAAATATTTGTTAAAATATTATTTTATAAATAAAAAGAATTGAACTAGTATTTCTATACACACATTTTAATGGTATATAAAATTGGGATTCCGCATTAAGTGTGATAATTTGTTACAATTTTGTTTGTAATTTTGCAAATTGTGGCAATTAAATGTGTTCTAATGAAACAACTTACACATGTAAGTGGCATTAAAATGTGAATCACATGCTTTGAAAAAAATATACGTACGAATTAGGAATTCACCGCCATTTTGTAATATGCTAATTATGCAACAAATTATGTAAATTTGTAGCAGTAAAATCAGCTCGGATGAAACATTGGATGTTGCACTTTGTAAAACATTAAACAATTAATGACATGTCTTTTGTTACTTTCTAGAATCCAATATGGCTGCCATATTATGTTAATTAAGTCATTAAATATGCAAATTACACCGGCATGTCAAAATATGTATATATACTAAATTTGAAGTAATTAGCTCAAATAGTGATTTAGCTGTTGTGAAAACAATGAGAAAGTAAATGGTAAAATAAAATAGGGGTACATCTGGTGAATAGAGAGATCCTATTCTTTCTGTGTTAACCCTGCAGGTGACCAATGGTAAACTTCCACGGTGTACACAATTTGGAGCTATTTGTAGGGGTGCTTTTAAAAAATCACAACTTCGGTAATACGTATCGCAAAAATATGATTATCATTTTGTTGGCAAAAAGACCCTTTATTATTATGCAGTGATGATATTTGCATAACATCAAATAATCATGAAGATATAACTGTTTAAAGTTTATATAAAATAAAAAAAATAAAAAATTTCCCCCCTACTACTAGCACATTTCTGAGTGGTTGTATGTGTCAATGTCCAATTGGAGAAATGTAGCCATGTATATAAGCTGAGTACAGAAAAAATTAATCAAATATACTCGGAAGTTTTTTATATGAATTCTTTAGGTAGACCCATGTAAAATTTAGACTATTCTTCATGAACGTCAGAACGAGGGTAAAGTAGAAACCCAAGTTTCCCCAGTGACAAAATAATTATTGTGCGGTTGTATGTTCATGCATGCAGTATGACAAATGTAGCTGTAAATTTCAGCTGCGTGATAATGAAAACTAGACTAAAATATATTCAGAACTTTTCATTTTATTGTATTTTTCGTAGAACGTTCAAATTCAACCAGTAGGCCTACCGTTGCGCGCCGTGACGCACCTGTCCGATAACATGACGTATCTATTATCAATTTCCTTACATATCAATAAAGTAAGTAATACCTACAGTTCCTAATTACACACATATATATGTCATCAGGTTATAGGACATGTATTTGAATTCTTAATGCATCGTATCCTTCGCTGGCGGACCGAGTAGGCCGGCGGAATCGGCCCATGTCCGGGTGCAAGACAGCGATGTCCGGCTCGCCAGCAACTTGCATAATTTCCACTTCAAAACAGCCCCAAAGTCTGTGTAACTGTCTGAACTAGTATAATAACTTGATCCACAAATACTGTCATGTATTTTGCTGATATATTGCCGCGGACATTTGAAATAATTCAACTTATATAATCGAAGCGAGACAAAAAACATGGCGGATTTTCATTGTGATGGAATGAAACCAGCGTCAACAAGAAGGCGTTTTAGAGCCATGCGCTGATTGGTTGACCGTTGACGTAAATTTATTTGGATAGACCAATCATTGGGCTTTCCATCGGTACCTCCATTTCCCTGTTTAGACCATATGAATGGGAATATAAAATCCTGATGCAGAGCGTAGTAAAATCAGCCATATTTGGGCATCTACTACTACAATATTTTAAAGCTTGGTTGTGATTTGCTATTACTGAATTATGATGCGATACAACTCATTGATAAAAATGCCACAGGAAGAAGAATAATTAACCCTCTCGTGGTCAGAACGCCCGAAACAACCCGACTCCCACTCACGGCCAGAACGCCTGAATACGCCCGAATACAGGGGCACATTTAAACTGGTACCGCAAAACAGTATCATCCAATAACGGTAATTTACATTGGCAGTTAGCATATAATAATATTGTATTAAAGTTTCACTGGGAAGCGCCAAAAGTGAGAAATGATGGCGATTTCCGTGGCTAAATAGCACCAACCACCATGCGGTTTTGTAGTCGAACGCAGCGACACACAATTTCCGGTCCTTCTTTTACGCCACGCAGTGAATATTTTAATGGTGATTTTCAGCCAATGAGATTAAAGTTAAACATTTGCTGCAGGCATAAACATGGAAGCACCCAGGAATTATTCCCAAACACGCATCCGCAGGCGATTTCTACGATTAAATGCTAACTTTTGAGCAGTCTATTTTGTTGTAAAGAAGTATTAAGGCCAGACACCCCAGGTGAAATTGTGTTTTTTGACAAAAAATACTGAAAATGGTTTTCTGCCAGATTATTATATTATTTTACATTATGCAATCTTTGACAGCCATTTTCTCAAAAACATTTTTCTGCAAATTTCTGCATTTGGAAACGGGATATCTCTTGGAATAATTATGCTATATAAATAATGTTTTCAGTGTTGCATTCAGCATATTCTACTGTGTGCAATGATCAGACACTTTTTTTAAATCATGAATAGTTTGAAAGATATAGCCATATTTGTTTCTAAAAACAAGATTTTTTCGTATTTAAAAAAAAAAAAAAACATTTCAAAAAATGCTCTGATCATTACACAATAGAATCTATAGAGAACATGGATTTGCAAGAATTATAACTGTATGGATTCAATAAAAAATGGCAGTGTTTCCAAATTTGCCAATATTTGCGCAAAATGGTGGCCATTTTGTTTGTTACCATGGAAACGGGGGACCTGGCTGAAAAAAAGTTCAATATATATTTTACTCAGTAAGACCCATTTCATGCATTGTGCAGAAAAATTGAACTGTTTGCACAAATAAAAAAATAATCCTATCTACCTGCCGTGTCTGGCCTTAATGCGCCGCGCAACGAAGCGGGTGGTGTTTTTTAGCTTTGGTGTAATTCTTGACATTGTCATTATGTCGAACTCCAGTAATTCGGACTTTGATGGGATTTTCGAATCGAGTTTATAACGAACGCTGCCATCGAAGGGGAATGTTCTGCACTATGATTACGCATTTTAAATATAACCAACTTAATAGTTCAGACGACGGCTATGATCACAAAGAACACCGTTTTGTATAAAATCTTGAAAATACATGCACTCTGAAAAACTGAAATTATTTCAGTTTTAATTACCATAGACATTTAATAAGTTTTCCATTCTGTAGCATAGTAATTTATGAACATTTCATATGCAGCATGTAACCGCTAATTATTACTGAAAAATATTAAAAAAAATGAATTGTTGAAAATTATTTAAGTATTTTATTTTTGTCAAACTAGCAATTCATATTTGGGTAATAAATTGACATATATGTCACATACTTGGCTAGTTACACCAGGAATTAGTTCTTCAGATGTAGTGAAAATTGTATTTGAATCGGATCAAAAATTATTTATTTGCATTCATGCAACCCGAGTATATCACATGATTCACTCACAGCACATTCTCTCGATTTAATAGGATTCAATAACAGGCACATATTTGCATTAATCTGGCCTTGAGAGGGTTAAGCTTTCCAATGATACAGACATTTAATTAGTTTTCCATTCTGTAGCATAGTAATTTATGAACATTTCATATGCAGCATGTAACCGCTAATTATTACTAAAAAATATTTAAAAAATGAATTGTTGAAAATTATTTAAGTATTTTATTTTTATCAAACTAGCAATTCATATTTGGGTAATAAATTCACATATATGTCACATACTTGGCTAGTTACACCAGGAATTAGTTCTTCAGATGTAGTGAAAATTTTATTTGAATCGGATCAAAAATTATTTATTTGCATTCATGCAACCCGAGTATATCACATGATTCACTCACAGCACATTCTCTCGATTTAATAGGATTCAATAACTCTTTTCCAAAAAAATTTGTTTCCGTCACTAGCAACTGACAGGGGAATGCGAGGTATCATTGGAAAGCTTAACACTCTCAAGGCCAGATTAATGCAAATATGTGATACTGAATCGGGCCGTTTTCAGCCGGGAGCAGTTTTGCACTGATTGCACGGGCCAAATTCGGCCCAGTGGCCACCTGTAGTGTTAATTTCGATGCACCCCTTTCCAGCGAAAAAGCATGGGGAAGGTATCTTTACAACTTAATAACTTTGTTATTAATTGTCAAATTTTCTTGAAACAAAAAACATTTACTTCAGAAGTACCGCAATGACCGTGTGTTTTGGGACACTGTATGTTTGGGACACCTTTGTAAATGTAATTATTTTTGTCCCTATATATTGGTACACCAATTATTTGTATTTCTGACGAGACGCCATGATGTCAAGATTCGTTCGTGGCCCTAAGAATTGGGACAGTGAATCTGATAATTATTTTTAATACATACAGTCATTGTGATAGGTGCTTATAGCCATAAGAACAAATGTTTAAGAAATGCAGTTTTAAATTTTCATGTGGTAATGCTAACATCATGCAGTGTATATTATTCTATAATCAACTAAGATGTGATTGATTAAATCAGTTTGTTTGATCAACTTGTAATTACGCGGCATCAATATTGGAATGCATTTGTTTGGATCTGCAGTTCTCACAATAGTCTTCAGAGTGCACGTGTTGGCCACATTTGTTGGATCTGTGAATTTGTTTTACTGACATGGTGACTGGTTCAGCTGTTTGGCTGTCAGTCTGGTTTACCGTCAGTCTATTCTTCCATCTTTTCACTGAAACAACACTCCATGCTGATTCACATTAACTATATAAAACAATGATAAGTTATAAAATCTAGACTATCTGTAAAGCACATGCCAGTCATCATGCATGACCTGCAGATCCATAGATTGTGCAGCACAATCTGCTGATATGCTCAGCAGTAACATCAAAAAAATATGACAGAAGTATGAACTTAGCACTATTTTGGCTATGTCCTCTGGTGAAACTGTTCAACCCTAGGAAGAAGTATGCCTGGTTGTGCTATGCTTGTGCTTTACATTTTAAAAATAGACCAAAGGCCTGAGTGACCAGGTGGATGTATGGATTGTTTTGTTTTTTACAAAATAAGAAACGACAGACACAAATCAATTATGACAATTTACATACCAGAGAAATTAGCAAATTATGCAAGACTATTATCTGGTATCATCAGTGATTTGGGACAAACAACAAAGCTAAGTATTTTTCTGTATAATAATTGACCAACAGTGCATTTTGTCTTATAATTAGGAGAGTTCTCACTGCTGTGTACTCATTTTACATGTTCTATGTTGAAAATGCTCTGGTCCTAATAGAACATTTATGTAACCTTACCATAATCTAAATACTGGAAAATATACTAACCATACTTACTTTGCTATCTTTTTCAGATGCTCTTAGAAAAACATCTGATTCCAGCAGCAAGTAATCCAGAGAGCAAAGTGTTCTATTTAAAGATGCAGGGTGATTATTATAGATATTTAGCGGAGGTAAAAGCTGCCAAGAAAGACGATGAAGAACTGAAAGGTATGTGATGTTGGTCTCCAACCACAGCTGATACAGGAGCATGGGATTGATGCAGTGTTTGTGTCCTAGAAACCCCCAGGAAGAAGGAGCAGGATGTGTTATTGTGAATGCATGCAGAAAGACGCATCTCTGAGGATGTTTTTATGCACTTGCCTGGCTGGAAATTGATCAAAAGTGATTTTTATTCAGCGTTTGCTAGGAATTTGATATGAGCCACTTCACCATTTGATATGCAGTGTAGTGCCACACATACTCAGAGATGATATGTTGTCGTATACCACAGTAATCAGTTCTCTCTCACCTGTAGGACGATTCATTGCTACCATGCCTGCTGCCTGTTTGCAACTGCATGTCGATCTCCTATCCACTGGGTTTTGGCTTACCCACATAAAACAATTTCTGCATGCATGGGTAAAGCTTGCTCCTTTTCCTGTTTGTTTCCAGGATCTCTTAGACAAATTTCTGGTCCCCAAAGCTAGCGCACCTGAAAGTAAAGTGTTCTATCTAAAGATGATGGGCGACTACTACAGGTATCTAGCTGAGGTGGCGGGTAGTAACAAACCAGGTGAGTTTTATACGAACTGGTGAAAGTAGGCAGGTTTAGACAAATCACAGTCACTAAAGCAGTCTGGTTTTATTTTCAAGGTCCTGGATTGCTCTTGTGTTGTTTTATTCTTTGTGCCAAGCTGAAACACTCTTGTTGAATTTTAAAATAGGCCTGTAGCTTCACAGATTGGTGGAAATGATCATAGAAACTTGCAATAAAAAGTGGGAAAATGTAATTTGTTAATTATTTACAAAATGGACCAATAACACTGTTTTTTTTCTAATGCCATTGAATGTCACAGCGCGTATTATATTTAATTTGACTATTCATTTATTGTATTTGTTGCTTTTACTGTTTGTTTTGTTAGCAATTGGGTAGACAAATTAGTATTGCTGTATTCGATCATCCTTGGTGTTGGCATGTTGTTTGACCTAATTAGTAGTGACTAGTGAATGGACATTTGATTTTGTGAAAATTGTGTAATCATTATCATGTGTGAATAAATTGTAATATCCTATGATCAATAGTCAGTTCCCTAATCACCAGACTGATATTTGTGCGAATTTGGGTACGTTAATGTGGCAGTATTAAACATTAATGTGAGTTTTAACTGCATACATGCTGTGTTAAGGTGGTTGGGGCAGTTACCCATGCTTGTTTTGAATTGAGTAGTTTCAGTAAATGTTTTAAGGTAAACTAATAATTTATTAAACAACATGTTTGTGAAATGGTGAATATATAGCAGAATACCCAGAATATATTCCAGGTTTCATGATACTTGTAAGCCTCCTACAATTAATAAGGATGTCCATGTACTGTATTCGTTCTTTTTAGTGTACATGCCCTAATTAGCGTTCACCCCCTTTTCCAGCCGGGTCTGATGTTGATATGTGACTAACACTGATCACTGGATCCATCATTTATTGTAATTCCATGTCGACTATTAACAATATCAGAACAAAAATGTAACTAAATAATTGACAAAAATGTGTTTTCTAATTCAGAGTGACACACATGTCGATGGCGCCATGTTTATGTTATAAATGGAAAAATCTAGTGGCGCCACATAAAGGAGTACAGTAGAGACAGTAAAAATGTGGTACCACCATTTTGTCATTTTCACACTGGTTTGAGAAACAGAATTTTTGTAACCTTCAAAATATTTTGTAAAACTGAACAGAAATCTACAGGTAATTCCCAATGCATTGCGCCTGTCGTTAGATGCACTCACTGTCTGTCCTGCGATTGAAACTCGATCATCTTGCTAACAAGCATTTGAAATACAGCATGTGATACCCGTATCTTACCATTTCTGTTTACAATGTAAACATCAATATTTATATGACATATTATCTCCGAATAATTGACTGTATGGAATCTCGTGAAGTTTTTTTATGATATATTTTGAATTGTTCATATTTCAAATTGCTACACAAAATGTTCACAAACAATGTCAATGTTTTTTTGTATATGGTGTCACTTCTTGATGGTTATTTTGGTGAAATACGTTCGAGTTCTGGTGTTAACTTAATATAATAGCTAGCTGTGTATAAGACATTCCTGAAGATTATTGTGATAGCATACATGATCAGTGTTTCCCCTGGTATATAACAAGCGAGGCCCAAAATTTGTCGAAATTGCCGCCTCGTAGCTATTTTGAATTCCCATTTTTTTCATTCTTTCGCGATATATTGAGCGGCACGAAATGACACCACAAAGTCACTTATATTCCTGCAAAATCGCAGATTTGTGGCAACATCGTTTAGTCGTCTTAACGATAACGTTGCTCAGAGCGGTTAGGATTTAACTCCATTGGACAACGTGAAAGATATCGCTTGTCAGTTGTCCAATCACGGAATATTCCTGCGGTATCCCCAGTGTCTCTAATGGTGACACTTCGCAGAGTTTCAACACTAAATTCTTGGCATTCATGTAAAATGGCGCCCAAATGGTAACTTGCGTTTTGGTTTATTACGGTGGTGGGAGTGAAAACCGTGCAGGGTGATGGCACTAACGTCACTTGTGTCGAATCCGGACTCTTGAAGCCCAAATAAAAACCATGCACCCTATTCACTAGTCGACACTTGTATCGAATCCGGACCCTGTTGAAGCTATTATGCTAAAGGCAAGTAAGCAGCGTATATTGATACAAACCGGGGCGCTATTTTCGCCTCAAATGGGCGTAAGACGCAATATTCTTAAAGGTGGTGTCCGGATTCAATGCAAATGCCCACAGTGTCAGTGACAAGTCTATTCAACTAATGTTCTATGCCGGGTTTTTTTAAAGCAAAATAAGGAATGTGATTCGCAATATATCTTTGTGCTAAATATATAATACATATTCTGACAAAGTTGTGCAAATAAAGTTGATTTGAGTGAAGTATTTACTTATAAACCACCGAAGTTCACATCTCATAAAAGACGCCTACTGCCCAAAACCGTGTATACTAATGGGTTATCAATACCTTGGGTTAGACAATGATATGTTTGCATAGAAATTGGATATACTAAACAACTTATCCTATTTTATCAAAAGGACACAATTTTAGAAATGTTCTTGCGATTAATAGAAAAATACTTTTGTGGCATTCCAGAAATGACTGTTTAATTAATTGCATAGCATGCTAGCAGCAAATAAAATATAATCTTTGGAACATAAACCTCCAATTTACCATAATAATGATATTATAATAATTTAAAGGTGATGATGAAAGAGTCTTCAGATGATACCCCTGGATGCTTCCCAGAGAAGTCAAGATGGTGTTCGAATGAACAGGTCTGCCAGGGAGTAAAGTGTAAAGCGCTTTTAGCAGTCCTGCGCTTTATAAGAACTTACCTTTTTATTTTTTTACTGACTCCGTCAGCGTGGTAACAAGGCCAAGGGTTAGTGCAGAAAAACATAACCACAACCAAGTACCAGTGGCAAAATTGAAACCTCAACACGATGAAACAATCATGATTACTGACTTATCAATCATGATTACTACATTTACAAGTAGTGTCTTGTTGTTTTATATCTTCCCCTCTATATTTAAGGGTAAAGGTTAAAACATACCATTTTAAAGCTAGTTTTAAAAAAATCTCTGGGGGAGCATGCCCCTGGACCCGCCTAGCAACGCTTCGCGCCTGCGGCGCTCGCGTACCCCATCCCTGCCACCTTGCTCATAATTTTACCCAGGGGAAACACTGATGATGAAATTCTGTAGTGTACTGGTAACAAAGTAATCGTGCAATATGTCTAACCATCACAGCAGAGTAATTTTCGCTGGTGCAGTGAAGTCTGCTATGATTTAAGGTTCATGATTGTTACAAAGGAAATACTTAGTCATTGTGTTCTGGAGTCCAACGTATTTCCACCAAAACAAGTAAAATGTTTTTTTTTTGTGGATTGGCAAAATACAACATTGGTGCCAGCTAATTTATTATTATTTTGACAATCAACATTTCATAGTAAGCTGGTAATGGAAAAAATTATGCCTATGAAACCTTCAAATTGTAAACAAAACATTCAAACAGTAAACAGCTGGAATGGAGATAGGCAGGGCTAACTGCACATTCCTGAAAAGACTGCAAGTGAGATGAAGTACAACTGATTCAGCAGAACTTCCAGCAAAAAATTGCTAATTCATTCAGAGGGTGGTTCAGAGTTTTAATTGATGTATGACCTGCCCCTACCACCTTATTGCTGGTGCAGTAATGTTTGCACCGCTTGGACAGACTTGGTTGGATCATGTTAGTATCATTGTGTGCCACTGCCCACTGGTCTACTAAATATCAACATCCATTGGCATTTGTCTCTAATACACCTAGCCAGGCATGTTTTTTATCAGTGAAATTAGTCGAATGAGATTTCCAAGTGAAGGTACACAGTACATAGCTTGTGTCTAATGTGTCTTGCATTGCAGCGTTACCGAGACGTTCGTACTTTCATTGCCTGGTTTCAGGTGTCGTCACAGAATCAGAGAAATCATACGAAGCCGCCTTTGAAATTGCCAAGGCAAAGATGCAGCCAACACATCCAATTCGGCTTGGCCTAGCACTCAACTACTCTGTATTCTTCTATGAAATTCTCAACTCACCTGACAGGGCCTGCCATTTAGCCAAGCAGGTAGGAAACTTTATCATCTAGTTGGATCTGATGAACTTGTATGTTGCTCACTGGTTGAATGTTGCATACCAAAAGATTGTTAAGATTTCTATTGATAAACTATATTGAATAAGTAGACATAAACAAATTAAATTTTTAAGTATTTATAATATAAATCTTGGCAAAATGTTATATGTGTAATAAAGTGTAAGCACAGTAGTATTTTGTTATTCCTGTTTCGGAGCAATTTCATGTCAACATTCTGGTTGACATTGCACATCTTTTGGACTTACACTTGATAATATTATAATTATTCGTCAATTTAAAGAAAATGAAAGCAGAAATAACTATCTGTAAATTATAATTTGTCTTATTCTTTTTTTTCATTTGTGTTTATTTTCCCGTGTTATTGTCTGCATAATAAGCAATTTTTATTTTGCAGATGATTTTCAAGTGTTGGTTATAGTAGTAGTTTCTTCTACATGTGATTGCAATTGATGTCAGTTATGCCTATGTATATGCAGTGTGTTTTTAAAAGTTTTCATATAGGCAAGTTGTCCGTACGAAATCCTGCTTTGATATGTATGACATAAGTAATATTTACTGACTAAAAGTTGATGAAAAATCAGGTTTTTGTCAATATGACTTGCCATGCGTCCTGTATGAGTAAAGCCTTTAAAAACACTGCACCTATACATTGTATTCATAGTCATAATTTAATAGTTAAGGTATATTTCAAATTTTGTTAATGGTTCCATCATGCTACACTTTATGTTGTTCTGCATTACTGTTCTGGTTATTTTCCAATTAACTTTTTTAAGTTTTTTTACCCATTCCTATTAGACTTCATTTTGTGTTATTGTCCTAAGTGACATGTACTAACCAGTTGTACGATGTAGTGTTTTGTCAAGTTCTGCATTGTAGACCAGTGAGATTGGATGGTTGGTCAGTTGTATTTCACAACCACATTTACGTTAATTGGTAAAAAAAATAGCCAAAACAGCCAGAAAACATGCGGGCACGCATGAGTGAATGCGTGCCAGCAACAGTGGTAAGATGGCATCGTGCTGTCTACCTTGTGGCCTCAATCACTTTCAGCTGTGCATCTTTGGTTTTTGTTTTTGTCTGCTACCGGCACGGTTTAGGCATTCGATGATGCCATAGCGGAACTGGATGCGCTGAACGAGGACTCCTACAAAGACAGCACGCTCATCATGCAGCTTTTGAGAGACAACCTTACTGTAAGTGAACACAACCTGAGAGCCACTTTGAGGCTCTGGTCCACTCACCCCGTTTCACTGGTTCTACTCTATGCAACATGACGCTATGTCGCTGGCAGTTTTACTACCAAAAACTCTTTGTATTTTCCATGTAACTGCTCAAGGCAGTTGCATGGACTGAGACAAACACATAACATTTGTCTCATCTGCCTCATTGGCATGCAACTACTGCCGTGTGGTTGTCCCTATAAACTGCCAGCCAGTCGCATCACGTCGCAGGCAGATAGTGTAGCAGCAAGCTTGGCAACACACACCATGCTGTACATGTGGCTGTGTGTTGCTTCAAACAGGCATTCGATGACGCCATTTCGGAACTGGATACACTAAAGGACGACTCATACAAGGATAGTACGCTGATCATGCAACTGCTCCGTGACAACCTCACTGTAAGTTGGGTGTCTGTCGGTGGTCGACGGCTTCAAAGCCATGTGGCATGCAGTCTCCACAGTTTCACAGTTTTAGTTATTTTTAATCAATATAAATAATGTGATACATTGCTAAGTGAATTAAATCAATTAGGATTTGTTTGCATTATTATTGAGCATCTCTATAAAAAAAATTCAGGAAGTGTTTTTTGAACTCCACTTCCACAAATGTAAATGATGTCAGTTTTTCATGGATGTCACTAATGTTCTGTTTATATGACACGCAAAGTTTGATGTAACTAGAACTTACATGTGTATAATTTGCTGCAAAAAAGGGTAGTAAAACAGACTCATAGGATATAACTGCAAGGACTTACTGGCAATACATATCAGTGTGGCTATTTATGAAAGAAACCAGTTACAAGTTAGATACATGTATGTGTGATAAAAGAGGAAAGACAAATGACACTCAAAATATTTGCAGATGCAAACAAACAGTAAATGATGCAATACATAAAAAGTAACCCTAATCCAGTGTGCATTTCACAACAAAATGTTTTAGTAATCATCATTTCTAGAAACTTCTTCCTAACACCGTTTGATCTGCACTTGTGCTCTTGAATGGCTAATATCAGCCTTACATTTTTTACATAATATTTTATGTATCATGTAATATATTTACCATGTAAGCTCAAACAATTTTAACAATGTTGTATTTTTATGCGCCTCTGAGCAGAATTATACTCCGGATATATGGCGCTTTATAAATAAAATTATTATTACATATATTTTAAATGTAGGCTCATACTAAATGTTATTCTTTTGGCTTTCTCAAAACAGAAATACCACCTTTGTATTTCATAAAAAATGTTATGTTGTTGAATGACATATTTACATACAAATGTTGAGACTTAAGACTAGAAAATTTACTTATTAGGTAAAGTAATGAACTAGTGAAACAATAGTGTGATTGTAGTGCACATAGTTCTTGCATAACATTACTTAACATAAATGGTTTTGATACCACTTCAAACAAAGTTGTTTTTTAGAAGGTTTACTGTCAAGTGTTATTGGTTTCGTGTCATGGTAAGTATTACCATTCAGCAAAAACTTCATTTCTCAAATGCTTACACAAGGATGGTGGTATTCTTTGGTAAACTTGCTTTTTTATTTTGTTTTATCATCATGATAATGACATTCTATTACCACTGTCTGTAACATTAGTAACAGTATGCGCTGTGTAGTAGAAACAGAATAGATAGGTGGTGGGTGTTTTAATTCATTTTGCAGCTCTCTGAGGCACACCTTTTTAACTGGTCATGCAAGTAATAACTGGATGTGCCTGTAATCACAGACTTCATACTAAAGTGTTAAGATTTGTGTAGCCTGCAGTTGGCGTATAATGTGGGATAAGGGATTCTACATTATTTGAAGTATGGAGAACAACCAGAACTTGTTTCTTTGGTGGTGTTATGTTAGACTTTTTGTTAGTCCATTATAAAGATGATGTATTCACAATGTGGTTGTGTTGTTGCAGTTGTGGACGTCAGACGCCCAAGGTGACGATGGTGAACCAGGTGACGGTGGTGACAACTAGGACGAGCAGAACAGACATCAGAAGCATGCACATCAATGCTGAGATTTTTATCATTTGCTTTCTCGTTGAGGAGACGAGTCAGAGAACATTGAGAACTACATTGTAACGTAACATTACTATTGTGTTGTCCGACCACCCATATGCCACCAAGCTCAAACTACACTACATTCACACTCATAGAAATGTCATTAAATAGATCGGTCGCCCAGAGCTGACGTTTCACTCGTTTCGGTCATTGCTTGGTCTGCGTGCCTGTTTGTCCTCAGAATTGTTCAGTTTGTGTTAAGCGTTGCTTTCTGTTGCAAACGTTGTCAGAATTATTGGCCAGTCTCGTGCAACTTGGCCTATCAGTTCGCATAGTACAGTTCACTAGGAGGCTGGATGCAAGCACTTGGACCAGCAGCATGCGTGACCGGCCAGTTGCGGGCAGCCGGTGTAGTCAGTAGGACAGCTCGTGCTGTTCTACCAGTCATTGTTGTCGTTAATCATCAGCAGATGGTTCATCCAAAGTCTAACTTGCTGTGTGCAGCTAGCATCAGGCGTCCTAGAACAAGTGTTGTGGTCATTGTCTTGACATCTGGCTCGTGTACATGTCATCATCTCGTCTAATTGATACATGACTAGTTTCTGCTGTGGTAGTTTATTTATAACAGGAAAGGTTCCATAAGAAAAGATGAAATGCTACCAGGGTGACACTGTCTCAGGTAGGATATGGGTACACGAACAGTTCAAGATCTTGCTACTAGTCTGATGCCACCTCTGGGCAGGAACTAACAAGAAGCTTCCACCTAGAACAAGTCCACTGTTAATGCTATTTTTTTGTATCACACTAATTAAGAAAAATGGTACTACATTGAAGACTAGCGACATAGTACAGACGTGTTATCCTGAATTTAGTGGCTTTTTATATTTACAACCAGAGTATTGTGTATGTGGTTATGTTTGGCCGCCATGCACTGTATGTTTGTGTGTATGTATGTGTGCGTGCATGCCTGAATTTTCACTCGGCGTGGGTATGTGCTTTTCAACCTCTTCTCATGTTTCGGCCATTCTCTGTAGCATGGCGCCTGTATATGGTGCGTCTCTCTCTCTCTCTCTCGCAAGGACAGGCTTGTATTGAATACAATGCTGGTACAAACCTTGGTAGTTTCTCATTGTTGTGCTTCTAAACATGTAACATACCAAGTGTCATTGACAGTATTGTGGTGGACATACTTTCAGGGTTGCATATTCTCATCCAGATGCATAACTGGAAAATCTGTAACTTGAAGTCTATCTACTTGCTGTGTAGTAAAACATCCCAGTTCTATATCTGCATGTGTTTAATTGGATGTTTCAATAATGTTTCTGTTCGTGTGGTTTTCGTTAGATGTTTAGCAGAAGCAATGTAGAACAGCATGCCGAAATAGAATTGAAGGTCTGACACGGACAAATGATTCTAGAGTGTTGTAAGATTCGTTCGTTTCCAGCGAGAAATGCTCGGCTGGTGAACAACACGAGCATACAGTTCTGTTGTAACTAACATTGTGTTGTATTTATGAATGAGGATCTTTTCCTAGCGTTACTGAAAAACTATTAAGCAGAAATAAAAAGTTTTGGCTGGAAGCAGACTAGCTTTTATTTCTTGTTCAACTTATGGTCTGGTCTGTACACATTTTTAGCCCACTTGAATATGGTAACACTTGTTTTGATCATAAATTCTACGCCTGTATAATGACGTTGGCTACACACAGGTCCAGCAATATAGAAAATGTAGTCCTGGATGCATTTTATCCGTACCAATGCATGACAGAAAGTGTCATTCCAGGATAATTTCATGATGCCATAAACAGTTCTATCATGAACTAACACCCACTGGATGCTAATGTTCTTTTGGGGAAAATGGTGCCAGTGTTTCTACTGCCAGGGCTTCAATATTTAATAGTAGTATTCTCCAAACTAGTCTACTTCAAGGTTTGTACAGTTGTGCCAAAACCAATTGTAATGCTGTGATTTTTTTGGTTGGTGTGAATGGCAATTTTTGGTTAGATATGTTAATAGTTAGGTATTTATCACACCTGTGTAAATTAAAGTTGTTTTTATATACCATTCTGCCTGCTGCTAGGATTGCTGCGTAATGTTAGTGTGATTAATAACCCCATGGAGAATCAAAATAAAGCCCTGTTCCATACTAGTAGTATTGACTGTTCTGTTGTTTCTTAAAGCCGTCGAGGAAGGCTATAGTTGGTGGTTTGGGTGGAAATGTTGCTGGTTGTGGAACGATGCTATATGGAGCTGCTTATAGTAGTATCATGATTGGACTTACACAGCGACTGGTGACAACTGATGCATTGGGAGTAAAGCAGACTGGCTGAATTGGCATCTGTCACAAAGACAGATTGTCAAACATGTCTTTGCAAGTGTTGAAATGACTCCGCGTCAATTTGTCATCAATTAAATATGTTTGACACTGGAAGTGTACCATAGTTACAATAATGTGTTAACATTAGCACAATACATTCACTTCATCCATTGAACTGCCAACAAAACTAATACAGCTGGGTGTATTCTTTGGCAAACAAAGCAACAATGATTCAATACTTAATGCCCACAGGAGAAGTAACTATGCCAATAAAGCAAATGCTATTGTACAAATAATGTGCACATAAAACGCTAAGCACCTGTTGTCTGTCCACACCTAGTAGGTTGTGAATGAAAGTGGTTATAATTAACTCGCTGGCCATGGTTGCTAGGTGTGTTGGCATTATTTGCGGAAGATTACCAGTGGTCTGCTAACATTCAAGATTCAATAACTTTATTGTCCATTTAAAATATTGCATCATTAAAACGGAAATGTTCCTTTAGATATACACTGAAATGCTAGTAATAAAATTGATAAAACACATGGTCATGCACTAAAAATTGGTTAAACACCATAATTAGCACTAAGGATGTGTATAAAAAATAAATAAAACTCGTACCACATTTCATACGTTCTGTGAACAGTTTACTTAAAATAGAGGGAATAAACAATTTCTTAAACAGGTTTTTCCTCACTAATGGCACATTCAGACGTCTTCCTGACAACCTACAAGGGCCATGTCATCAGCATGTTTGACCAAAGTAAGTATTGTCATAATACCTATTATATGCCAATCTGAGAATCGATAGTGTTTGTCAAGAGAGTGTTATGGGCAACCACATAAATTCAAAAAGTCCAGAAAGATGTGTTGTTTCAAAGCAATATCCATTCACAGCAATATGTGGTGTGGGACTTGGCTCCCAAAATCACAGCCGGATTCAACCAACATTTCCTGCAATGTGTTCTGCCCATTGAGTGGCATCGCTATCAATTTATTTTCCTTGATATGTGATGACGACTAACCCACCACCAACATAAAGCTGCATGTTTGCGGGACTTTGTGAACTTACGAGATGATTATTATTATTTGAGATTGAACAAAAACAAATGCATTTTAGGTACCTGGATAAGATAAATGGGGCAATTTTGCAAGAGCAAAATGGGTTAGGTCAATTCGACAATGGGTGGCATCCAGGTGTTATCCAAAAAAAGAAAACGTCTGAAAAGATTACCAACAAGATAAGAGGAAAAGGCCACAGCGGTTTACATATCGAAAAATTCGGGTGGAAGAAAAACAGGACATTCACCAAGATAATGAGCCATTGAGGAGGTTCCATCATTAAACAGAATCCGTCGAAGGACTAAAAATGCAGAAAGCCGCCACCGTATCACTGAGGACCAATTTCTGTTAAACCAGTGAAAGACCTGGTGTTGACAGTTTTTTCAAGATTCGTTAGGATGCAGAAATTATGTTCCATCTTCGGCTATGTAGCAGTGAGACCTAGTGAGAATTTGACCCATCCTTCATGTGACCTGTTAATTACAAAAGGTTGTCAAGCCATCAAAACATGGATAAAAATGTTTGTATATAACATTCCTTTGTCTATTTTGTTAAAATTCTGGCCCCAAAAGATCTTTTAATGACAAAAACATGGGCAAAGTTTCTAAAGTGAAAACTGGTGTATCAACATTGCAGGCAATGGCAAACCTTTACGTAGGTCACAGGCATATGTTTGTGATGTAGGTAAACCAAGGCAGAGTGGATCAATCTACAGATCCAGTACATCGAGTTTCTAGGCAACAGGTCACGAGATGGATAGATCAACTGAACTTCATGTACAATGAGTCTTAGTCATCCTCACAAGCTAGTGTCGTAGTCGACTACATTACCTCTGGAATATATCCTATGCAATGCCAGTGAAACATGTTAATGCAGATTTTGAGTTGTAAAATTGCACACCATGTATAGGTGGGAGGGAGAGGGTGTTGAACTGGTACTAAATTGAGATTTTCGGGGCTTCCACAACAAATCTGGGGAGGGTTGGCAGATATTTTTCTACAAGCAACACAAATAAGATCATTCCTACAACCGATTCTGCAAAAATCATTTATCTGATCGAGTCATGATGGACAAGGACAATATACAGCTTTCAATGATACAACAGACTGACCAATCATTATATACATAGATGTGGGAACATGGTTCTGCCCCCCATTAAATGTCCACTCTGTTCTCTTCCGATGTCACAGTCGAGCCAACCTTGACAGCCACAAGGTGAAGGAAGATGTGAAGATATGCGGCAGCAAAAATGTTTCGGTGGTGCTGAGGCTCCGGTAGCCCTCCAATATGAATTTCGTTCCCGCGCCACTGATTATATATACAAGTCCTTCTACAGTAGCCATAATACTACATCTATGGTTTATTTACAAAGTACCCAACCCAATAAGTTACATGATCTCGCACCTAGAACAGCTCCATTGGCTCCAAGGACACTGTTCCAAACAATGTGGTGCAAAATAATTAGTCCTCTTATTGCCCTGTCACAACACAAGATTTTATATTACATGGTACCCTAAATGTGACATTGTAACAAAGTGATGATGGTTTATGTAGAACTCGGTTAAGACAACAACCAGACAATCAAAGTTATCAACTCTATAGAGACCATGCTCCTTGCAAGACTTGACAACCAGATGTCTCTGAAAGACATCAGCTTCAGGTCCTGCTCTTTACAAGTCTTGACGACCAGATGTTTCTCAAAGTGATCAGCTCTACAGAGACCTTTCTCTGTGTAAGAGCTTACAAACCAGATGTCTCTCGGTCATCAACTCTATAGAGACCTTGTTCCTTGTAAGAGCTGACAAACCAGATGTCTCTCAGTCATCAATTCTACAGAGACCTTGCTCCTTGTAAGAGCTGACAACCAGATGTCTCTCGGTCATCAACTTTATAGAGACCTTTCTCTTTGTAAGAGCTGCCAACAAGATGTCCAAGACACCAACTCTACTGGGATGTCTGTCTTGCATTCAAGATATCACTTGAAATGATTGAGCCATCCTTTCACTTGGTGTTGGCACCAACAGGTCTGTATTGGAGAGTTAGATCACCACCTTGCTTCCATATGAAATGCTTCACTGTTCTCAGGTCCATGTTTGGATCAAGCACCTACAGAAACAGTAACGTAAATCACTTTTGTTGCTTTCAAAACATTACACAACGTTCAACATTACAATAATGCATCATACCATTGCATAACACATACATGACCAGCATTACACACTTGTTGAATGGCCCATAAATATTCTCATTTTATTTAAAGCAATGTAGATTTATTATAACTTGTATATATGGTATAAGTGGAGCAATTACAAAACGTGAAGATATTTTGCGGTCACCACGCACCTAAGGCTATATAATTTTCAGTTCAATCTTATAGTTGCTGCTGTGCTAATACCAATAGCAGTTTTAACACTAGAATGCCAGACAACCAATTTCATTGATCCCATTTCTGTTACCATTGGCTAGAAATAATGTCATTATTAAAAATATACAAGTATTGAACACGTTTGTCTTAAAAAGTGGCATTTTGTGTATTTCATCAATGTTTTTACTTGGCACTAAAACAGTTAACTGAAGAAAATTAAAATGTTCAACAGCTGCCAAACTTAACGCTACTCAAAGTGAAAATAAAACCAACCTGGTCATTACAAAGTAATTCCACCTTTTCCTCAGCTATTGATGGAATATCTTCTTCCTTCTCTGTCTCTGACCGTTCCTGGCCATTCGTCGTTGAACTAGTGGCCGCCTGTGACCCCGCATCTGACCCTTGACCCATGACCTTCTCGTACACATGCTCAATGACCTTGCGCACTTGCAGCATGTCGCTGGCTGACAGTCGATCTCTGCAAGAACAAATCATTGCCCAGTCACTTACAGATAGACTGGCAACATCACAGGCTACTACTAATATTAATAAAATACAATATTTATTTAGCACCATAATCACATAGTGTGCTCTATGGCGCTTTACAATACAATGATAATACCGCTAAACATGTACATTCAGTTAGATCATAAAACAGTAAGTTATTAATTTAGGAACAATACAACCAAGTCATTTGCTCAGACTGTGACTACAGTTTCTCATATGTAGGCTGCTGTATGCAGCAGGTCTTTCAGAGGTCCAAAGATCTTTTCTTTAATTGAAAGTTCCAAATGTTTGAGACATCTTAATTCTGAGGATTTGTCTAGCCTGGATAATCTGTAGGTCAACTTCACTGACCCCAGAATATTTACCCAAAACAAAATAATACAAAGCAAAACTACGAGCTGCTGTGATACTACTGTCTCACAGAGTGACACTACTGTCTCACAGAATGACACTACTGTCTCACAGGGTGACACTACTGTCTCACAGAGTGACACTACTGTCTCACAGGGTGACACTACTGTCTCACTGGGTGACACTACTGTCTCACAGGGTGACACTACTGTCTCACAGAGTGACACTACTGTCTCACACAGAGTGACACTACTGTCTCACAGAGTGACACTACTGTCTCACAGAGTGACACTACTGTCTCACAGAGTGACACTACTGTCTCACAGGGTGACACTACTGTCTCACAGGGTGACACTACTGTCTCACAGGGTGACACTACTGTCTCACAGAGTGACACTACTGTCTCACAGTGACACTAGTGTCTCACAGAGTGACACTACTGTCTCACAGAGTGACACTACTGTCTCACAGGGTGACATTACATTCTCACAGGGTGACACTACTGTCTCACAGGGTGACACTACTGTCTCACAGAGTGACAGTACTGTCTCACAGAGTGACACTACTGTCTCACAGAATGACACTACTGTCTCACAGAGTGACACTACTGTCTCACAGAATGATACTACTGTCTCACAGAAGAAACACCCACCCTTCTCTCCCTTTAACAGATTCCTACATTAGTATTTTATAACCTGATTTCCCTGTATCAACTGAGTCTTATTAGACACTGTATCATTCCTGCGGACACTTCGTTGGACCACTAACATAACTTGTTTACTGGCGTCCTGTCATGGGTAAACTGCACTGATTTCTGTTACATCACACTGAAGTGAAGTATGACATCCAAGAGAACGAAATGAGGAGCGTGCACGGTACATACTTCTTGGGCACCCTCAAGGTGGCACTGTTGTTGGTGGTGGTCTGGGCCGCTGTCACTGACTGTAGGAAGAAGGCGATCTTGTTGAATTTGGGCTGGTTTCTCTACAAAAAATAATAACAATTGTAATTGGGAGGCTGAGTGATGTGTTCAGGAAGGGTGGCTGTGGTATTGTGTTCAGGGTGCTAGCAGGAAGGGTGGCTGTGGTATTGTGTTCAGGGTGCTAGCAGGAAGGGTGGCTGTGGTATTGTGTTCAGGGTGTTAGCAGGAAGGGTGGCTGTGGTATTGTGTTCAGGGTGCTAGCAGGAAGGGTGGCTGTGGTATTGTGTTCAGGGTGCTAGCAGGAAGGGTGGCTGTGGTATTGTGTTCAGGGTGCTAGCAGGAAGGGTGGCTGTGGTATTGTGTTCAGGGTGCTCAGGAAGGGTGGCTGTGGTATTGTGTTCAGGGTGCTCTGGAAGGGTGGCTGTGGTATTGTGTTCAGGGTGCTAGCAGGAAGGGTGGCTGTGGTATTGTGTTCAGGGTGCTCAGGAAGGGTGGCTGTGGTATTGTGTTCAGGGTGCTAGCAGGAAGGGTGGCTGTGGTATTGTGTTCAGGGTGCTAGCAGGAAGGGTGGCTGTGGTATTGGGTGTAGTCACTCGGGTTGGTAAAGCTAAGCTTATATTGCACAATATCCAATCCTCTCGACCATCTCGACTTCTCGGGGATTGCATTCAGTTATGCTGCAATCAATGAGCAAAGACTATTCATACACAAATATCCACCAATGTCTACAGCCAGGTACTCATTCATACAGCTGAGTGAACTGGAGCAATGTAGAGTGAACGAATTTGTCCAAGGTTCGATACGGCAGCATAGGATTCGAATCCGGGTTCTCTTGACTGAGAGTCCAATGCCCTACCCACTGCACCACTGCGCTCCATGTACTGGTACAAGGCTGGCTCAACATAATGTAAGAATACTGTCTTTATTCCCATTACCCAACCCCCTCTAACTTTCTCATCTACATGGTGTATTCACCCCTAACAATCACTGCCCACATGATTACTTAGTTGATGGATTCGGAGTTTGATGACACAATTATGAGCTTGACCACTGTGAAGCTTCACTATAGCAACCATGATTACATATATGTCATTACCACAATACAGCATACATCTGTTCACTCGTCATTAGGACGGTTAAAATTAGAAAATTGCGTTTTTGGACGGTTTTAAATTGATTGTGGTTCCAACAAATTCCGTTGGATGGCCCTAGCTAAAATGGTTGAACAAAATTATCAATGAAACAGCATCAGTGATTTGAACATTCATAATTGTTAATATGACTGCTTGTGTAATTTACTTTTGTCAACTTGTATGTTAAGTACTGCTGTATTAGAAACAACCAGACATTTATGTTATTGTGTGACATGAATTATTTTATTATTTAAATTGGTTATGTACGGTTGTTATTGTGTTGCAAATATTGCACAAATAGACGTTGTTAGAAAAGTTAACCACACAGTAAAAAGTATTATTTAGATGCAAAGATCAAAACATTGTGATATTTTAAATATTTGACAGAATGTATTATTTATTAGTTAATTTTGAAATAAAGTATTACTTTTTTGAACAGAAATGGGCTTCTTTATCACTTTTAAACAGACAATGCGTCAGCTGACATGAAAAATGCATCATTTGACACATAATTAGTTTTTTTCTGAAACAAAATACATCGTCTGAAAAGGAATTTTCCTTTTTCTGAAATGACATTTTGAAATGGAATTGAAACATAATTTTCCTTTTTTGAAACGGAAAATCAGTGTCCCTATATATACTCATAGTTGCTACTGTGTTTTAAGAACTATCTCTGTTGTCATACTTATATTGTTATTACTACTCACATTTCTGAACACACGAGATGTGCATTCAGTCATGTGCTCTGCCTTGCCTTCATAAATGGTAATATGTACTTTTAGTTTGTTTTTATATTTTATGATTGGACACAATAAGTATGATCACCAAAATTTACCATGCAGGTATATATATATATATATACATATATACACATACACATAGTTGCATACCATGCTGATTGCGCGTTCGTGCCAGACCACGCTTCATAGCATAAAAAAAAATTGGACTGGCAAAACTTTGATCCTGGGTGAGGCCCTGTCTGCCAGATTAACCCTTTTCACACTCATCTTACTTTAAAATATCTTTGTCCTTTATCTTTGTTGCAAAGAAATCTTGTGGGGGCTGGAATTTCAATGGAGAATACAATGGAAAGTCTGATAGATATATATCTATGGCGGTTATTTGAATAAGTTTGCCAGACATGGTTGCTAGGCTTGTAATAGATTTGTCAATTTTTTACAACAGAAATATTATTGATAGAGGACGTGTTTCAAAACACCCACCAGCCCCTGGACCCACCTCGACTGTGATGTCACACACCCACAGAGGGACCATCTCATTCAGAAGCAGTTGCTCTGTCTCCCCCGCTGCGTCTCGACAAAGCAAGCGAAACAACGTGCGACTGCCGACCTCACTACAATAAACACACATTGTATATATGATAACCAACCTCACTGCAACAAAGACACATTGTACATACGATCACCAACCTCACTACAATGAACATACATTGTATATACGACCACCAACCTCACTACAATGAATATATATTATATGAACGAACCGATCTCACTAAAGCGTACATACATTGTATATATACAACCACCAACCTCACTACAATGAACATTCTTTAATTGTATGAATAACCTGACCTCACTACAGTGAACATACATTTTATGAACATCCACCAACTTCACTCCAATCAATGAACAATGTATGGAGCTGGTCCAACCTCACTATAAGGACCAAACACAGTAAATTTGACTATAATATCCTTATTGGATTGGCGGCTTGTTGGTACAAAGTACACTTCAATAATTCAACACCAGGGCTCAGTATTAACAGTAAGATTTAGCAACTTGCTGGCCAATCTCGTCTTACTAGCAATGCTGATGATGACATGTCATCAGTGTTGGACAGGTGTATAACAAGTTTGAATCAGGAGAAAATATAAATTTGTTCAGTAAACAAGAACAAAAATGTTTAAAATTGTAGTGCAGTGAAAGTGAAACTTCAGTGCTGCAAGGGTTACTATTTGATGACATCTTTCACATTCCTAAATTCAAAGTATATTTTAGAAAAATGCAAAGAGAGTTTCTCACCTGAAGATGATAGGGGTGTGAGGGGGCACACTGAAGTAGAGGTGGCCCCCCTTTGGCTCACACAACCTGCCCTTCTCGTCACTCTCTGGGGGGGTCAATTCATACAGTAAGTAAAAGTAACTAAAGATAATTAATAATGTCATATTTATTAAATAATGATCAACATTGCCATAGTACTGACAGGGTTCTCACAGCAGTGAAGGTTGTTACATTCTGGTGTTATCAGACTAGAAGCATTTCAACTTAACATGACATGTACGGATTAATTCTCTGTTCATTATTTAGAAAATGTTTTTCCAATTTCTGTACTTTAACTCCAATTCCATTTAAAACGTATTTTAGATTTGGAAGGTTTTTCCAAACTATCAAGAAAATACTACTAGTTACTCAGTTAGTCACATCTAAAACTAACTCTAAGTTTACAACTACTTTCTTCATGTACATATTCATACTAAAATGTGTTTTACCGTGTCTGTTATTTAGTTGGATCATCTTAATAAAAATAATAAGGTAACTTCTTTTTTACTTTAATTCTCGGAAACGAAGCTGTGAAAGTGTTGAGGAAGTGATGCATGGTTGTGTTGTGTTATACACCAGGAAGCAAACCAGAAAGAGTAACTTTATTTCATGAAGTGTCTCACCCTGGTAGGTGAGGGTGGTCTCTGTGTAGGTGCGGGGCCAATGCTCCAGCAGTGCCTGAAGCACCAGACCTCCAAAGTTCACTGCAACCAAGAACACATATAGAGGGTCATGTGACAGTCACATCATCACATGACTCCACACACTAGGCAGACACAGGCAAGAAAGTTTCAGCAGGCAAAAAAGTTTCAACAACTAAAAAGGAGGCAGTCTGTTTCTCATCTTTTATTTATTAATTAATACAATGGTATTCAGACATTAATAAACATGTTGAAGGTATACTTTGTGGCCAGTTTACCTGCAACAGTGTTCACAATTCACAAGTTTCCACCCGCGACATGTTCAAATTGTAAACAAAACATCCAGTTTCAAAACAAGCTTTATTTTCAAATTGCCGAGGCAGGCCGAGTTAACTGCAACAGCCTTTCATGTTAACGATTACTTATTTTCCCATTCATGCCAATTCAGCAGACTTCCTCTTACAAATTTCTACACTGACTAATTCTGGGTAGGGAAGAGACTGTCTCCCTTTAGCACAGAAGGCAACAATGAGTTCTTTACAATACATGAGACAAGTTTGTTTTCAAATTCGGTTAAAACGATGTCATCTGTCTCACTACAAGGTACACCCCCTGGGGGCCATAATGTAAGAACTTAGATACACTAGCAAAAATACAGAGGAGAGCAGCTAATATTATACAAGACCTGAGAGACCGCAGTTATGAAAAACATGAAAACGTATATGGTTTAACAACACTACAAATCTGGAGTTTAAGATGATATCAGATAGAAGACTTTTTATGATCCTGAATGGTTAAGAAAATATTAGTTTAACAACAGTAGAAACCAGGAGTTTAAGATCACATTAAATGGAATTTGTTATGATACTGAACGATTATGAAAATATTGATAGTAGTACAGTGCAGGCCACGATTTTAAAGCTATAACAGTGAGCATCCACTGAACATTAATAGCTACTATGGACTGTGAGAGGACATGAAGCAAAGAGAACATTCTTCAAGCAGCTATAAACAACGTGACGTACATTTTGGGTCTGTGCTCTCATTGGACTGCTCAATGTTGACCTCCTTCGATGACACCCACGCTGCAAAGCAGTCCGACTCCTCCAAGTGTAACGTCAACATCTGATGGCACAGAGAGTATTCAGCATCAGTGATTATACTACACAACATGGGTAACTGAACAGCAATAATATGAGGCTACACCTCTCAAAAACTATTCTTTATTCAGTACTGCTATGACCCGACTGCACTGACAGTGCTCTACAACAGAAGTCTTAAAAATTCCACATAATGGTGATAAATATTCGTGAAAAATTTACATGCATAATGAACCATGCTCTAAGTCGGGTACCCACTGTGTTCTCAGATACTACTAGTGCTCTAAGATATCCGCTAGTGCTCTAAGATATCCGCCAGTTCTCTAAGATACCCACTAGTGCTCTAAGATACCCGCCAGTGCTCCAAAATATCCACCATTGGCCTAAGGTACACCACCAGTGCTCTAATACACCCACCCCTGTTTTAAGGTCCACAGTAAACCAATTCGGGACGTAGATCATTTTTGTTCTCTTCTTGATTTCTTCTTCAAAATCCACACAGCCGAGATCAGCCATTTTTGTTGCCTGGTAACAAAAAAAGTCGCAGAATTGGTATAAACTTATGCATAGATACTGTGCTAGTACATTCAACAACAAATAACAGAGATATCATACAGTGGATAAACTAAACAATTCATAAACAGACAGTGTTCAACTCAGGTCTTTGTGCAGGATCAAATTTTTACCAGTCCAAACATGTCCTGGTAGATACAGGCGTCTGCACAGACACATACAGTTTAGTCCAAACATCCAAATCTATATGTGAGGCATTCCCACACAACCAGTCACATGTCGTCAGAAAGTAAATATGAGATACCGATACCACTAGAAAGCCAATGCAAATTGCCTGCACTTGAATAAGTCTGATGTTGGCCTTTGTTTTGCGTGACAGTGACAGTCAATAATGAATAAGTTTTTTTGCATCTCAAACTTCCACCCATCCAAAAACGAACTCAACCCGTCGAAATGACGCTCTCTAGATAAAGCTAGGTTCAACTATCAGTGTTATGTTGTTTGTGTGTCCTTCCGTCAGCCATCATCAAGAGGTACTGAGACATTGGAAATGGGTTTCAATCCATAAATACAACATCATTTAAAAATGTCTTACACATTACTTACTGTTAATACATCCCATAATGCAACATTCTTGTCTGTGTCTTTGGTCAGTATGTGTCTCTTGGTGTTGAGAACGTGATACTTCCTGATGCTGGCGCCACCTGCAGGAGAAACTGTTGATTTGTTACACTGAATGAATTATTTACATTTTATTTGACCAATATAATAATAATAATTGCAAGGACACATCGTGATATAATATATGCAAACAGTCAGGAGACTGCCGGTACTAGTCTAAGTGCTTCCCGTCATGTGACTGTTGCTCTGGCGAATCTTCTAGTCATGTGACTATATCTTCAAACTGAAACTGTCACTGGCCATCCACCACCACTTTCATGAAATGTTTTGCAAGTATTTCACAAAAGTATAACATTTATAATGGCCTATGAAATGCCTTGTTGTTGTTCTCCTCTGTCTGTCAAGGTTGAGGCTGGACTCGATTCCGACTCCCGTTACATATTTTCCCCTCACTCATCTTGCACTGCTGTCTCCACCAACCGTCTCCATCCCCTCTACCTCTCCACCAACCGTCTCCATCCCCTCTACCTCTCCACCAACCGTCTCCATCCCCTCTATCTCTCCACCAACCGTCTCCATCCCCTCTACCTCTCCACCAACCGTCTCCATCCCCTCTACCTCTCCACCAACCGTCTCCATCCCCTCTACCTCTCCACCAACCGTCTCCATCCCCTCTACCTCTCCACCAACCGTCTCCATCCCCTCTACCTCTCCACCAACTGTCTCCATCCCCTCTATCTCTCCACCAACCATCTCCATCCCCTCTATCTCTCCACCAACCGTCTCCATCCCCTCTATCTCTCCACCAACTGTCTCCATCCCCTCTATCTCTCCACGAACCGCCTCCATCCCCTCTATCTCTCCACCAACTGTCTCCATCCCCTCTATCTCTCCACGAACCGCCTCCATCCCCTCTATCCCTCATTCAGTTCTCCACTCCTCTCCCAATCCTTCCAAATCTATTAAATGCCTGCTGTAGATATAAATTGGGTTTGGCCAAACACATGAAAACATAAGCATGCATGCATGCACTCTGGTATACCTTTTATCAGACAGCAAGACCTACATATACCTTCGACTGTAAAGTTGGGTTTTGCGGTGACACAGCCTGCCGGGTCATTGTCATAGTCTCCGGAGTTCCGCAGATTCTTTGGTGGAATTGGCTGAAAGAGCGAACACCAAGAACCAATGAACTATAAACAAAAGGGTAATTCATAATTGTCAACACTTACATATTCACACAGACTACAGAGTGCTAATCCTCCTTCCCCTGTAATGTTGAAAAACAGTTTTAAAAGCATTATCAAGACGTTATTTAAAAATCTTTGGTACTTTGAATCTTGAATTTGTTTATCACAATGCGATTTAAACTATGTTGCCCCACTAACGTCGATGCTCCATGCACACTCAATTGTGGACAGAGGCGAGAACTAATACCTTGAGAGTGTAGCTTACAAATTGATGGAAATTACTTTTTATTTATTTATTTACTTATTTATTATCATCACTGTGACATTTTCACTGACTTTTTCGTATTTGTTTTAAAATCTATTTTAATGAAATGGACATTTTAATTATTTACCAGTAAGTTTTAAAAACTATCATGGTACACTTTGTGGAATGGCATAAGTGAAACACACAAGTTATATCATGTCTACCCTGCGGAAATATACGTTTAATAATAACAATAATTTTATTGTGTCGTACCCAGTTGCGGATGGATGAGTCTGTCGTGGCCACCCATAGAGACATTTGGTCAGGACTGGTCAACTCCAACTGTGGCAACATCACATGACATTTACTCACAACCTGATTGGTTGACACATGTCATGTGATCTCTCACTTCTATTCACACAATACTGTTATTAACTGGTAAAAATTAGTTTAGGTTTTCTCAAAACATTGTTTATAAATATGTAGCATCCGAAAGATAGCATTGGAACCTTTTAAAAATGAATTATTCAGTGTGTTTCTATCTGATTCTATCAGGAACTGCCCCGGATTAGACATTTACTCACATGATGATTGGTGACCTCTCACACTTTACACATTACAGTTATCAAATGGTAGATACTAACTTTTGGTTTTCTCAATTAATTTTTGTCTAAGATATCTATCTGAAAGCTAGAGTTATGCCTCCTTTTAAAATGAAATTCAGCATTTTTCTAGACCCAAAAAATGCAAAAAACTGGACCTTACCCGAAGGACCGGGGCATCCTCCTCACAAATGAGATTGCGGTTCTCTGGGTTCCTTATGTCTGTCGCCCAAACCTGTTTATCACGACCACCCGAGTAGACTACTGTGAACGCTTCATTGACCTATAGACATAAACAGTTCTAAATATTGTTCATGCCATTCAAAGTTTAATCTGCAAACAATAAAACAACTGAGAACATTGAAAACCTTGATCAACGACCATTTCACATACTGATCACATTTCTTTTCAATGACCCCTATCAATGACCAATTGGGACTTTATCCCTAAACAACGACCAGATGTTGGATATAGATGGCCATTTTTACTAAAATGTGATAATCTTTATTTTGTAAGGCACCAGATCTAATACAACTGACAGTGTTATAAGTGAATCTCACACGCAACAGTATACTTTGTCACAATTAGGCACATAACATTTGTCTATTGATTACCTGTGGGGGAAGTTTCAGAAGACTCCACTGTCAGGGATAGGCAATGAAAGCCTAAAATATCTTAAAGTAGAGTGCACGATGTAAAACTGGTAAAAATCCAGTGGTGTTGAAGTATTTCTCAGAGCACTGAATATGGTAATTAAAACCATCTGCAGTTTAAAACTGGTAGAGACACAACGTGCTCACTTTTTTGATGTTATAAATAAAGTCTATTATATATCAAATTTAGCTAGGGCATGTGAACAATCTTTGCATAATTTAACTTTCCACCACAAGCAAGTAGCACGCGCACACACCACACACACCAACAAACACACTCACCTGCAGGGCCCAGACACCCTCGTCATGTACTTTGTAGGTTGCCATACACCTCTGTTGACCCAACGACCACAACTTAATGGTTCCGTCAGAACTCCCAGAGAGACACTGCAATGAATGAGACATACAAGACATGAGACGACACAATGTACAACCTAATATATAATACATAAGACATAACACGAGATTACAAGATATCACACAAGGCATGACACAAAGGATGAATCATATTACAACCCTACCTGTGTGCCCTCCCTGTTCAGTACAAGGGCCTTCACATTGTCCGTGTGACCTTTCAACTTCATCAGTTTCTGGCAGGTTCTTGGGTCCCAAACCCGAATGACTTTCTCCGTCGATCCAGACATGATGACTGTGCCCGGCTGGTTCATGGCGAGACTGTAGATGGAGTCTTTGTTGCCGTTGAGGGACGACGCTGAACAACACACACAGATACTGTAAGTTTCCGTTATTTGAGACAGCCCCTTACTTGTGACTGTGTTACAAGATTATCTGTGATAGCCTCTTACTTGTGGTGTTACAAGATTATCTGAGAGAGCCCCTTACTTGTGATGATGTTATAAGACTATTTGAGACTGCCTTTTACTTGTGATGGCGTTATGAGATGATTTGAGACAATTCCTTACTTGTGACGGTGTTATACGTCTATTTAAGATGGCCCCTTACTTGTGACATTGTTATAAAATTATTTGAGACAGCCCCTTAATTGTAACTGTGTTATAAGACTATTTGAGCTAATCCCTTACTTGTGACAGTGTTGTTGGAGGCGGTCAGTGCGGTCAGTGTGTTGACGTCCCACAAGAAGATGGCACGGTCGAGGCCGGCCGAAGCGACATGCTCCCGATCTTTGGCATAGGCCAGAGCCTTCACGTAGTCCTGCACAGACACAGGCAGTTGTAGGAGAAACAGGGGCTTGGCCAGAGACTTGTCTGCCTGTCTTCAAGACTGGCCAAGACAGGTAATTACAACTGATAAGGCTGGAATTTAGAAGGGGCCAACTGGCCACAAGATTAAGTAATAGTTGCAAGTCCGCAAGCCCACATTAACTATTATCACTGGGACAACTGTCGGTGAAACAAATCAAATGGATCAGTATTAATTAAATAATGGCTCAAATGACACTAGTTTGTCATTGAAAAAAAACTAAACTGGTCAGTAATGGCCATGAATGGCTTCCACGCAAGCCATCCGCATACTAAAAGGCACACTTTTGATTAACTTGAGACTGGCAACAGCAACAGGCCTGAGGAGAAAGCATTTCTCTTTCGGGTGGAATATTTTAATAGAACAGGACTAAAAATAGACAAGATTTGGACAACATTATTCAACTTCATTCAAGATGTCAATGTCATAAATGCTTTCCCACATTTATACATAGTCGAGTTTCACTTTACGGTCACCTCGGTAATCCAGTCACCTCACAACTAAGGTCACCTTAGGACAGTCCCAAATTATTTCCATATACAGTAAAGTATAGAAAATTTGTCCCGCTAATATGGTCAGCTTGCTGGTGAGGCCACTTTTGGTCAGTGCCAATAGTGACCTTAATAGGGAGGTTCCAATGTAGTTAATTTATTAATGTAACCTGGACGCCAGTTGACCACAAGAAGAGGTAGACCTAAACAATGAATGATGAACTAGACGCTGCTGGGCTGACATGGGGTACAGCAGCAATGAGACGAAGACAGAAGGGACTGGTGAGATCTTGTGCGAGCCTTAAACAGCCACACAGCACAAAGAGTAACTAAGTAACTGATCAATGTTTCAGCTGCATCTTTAATTGTATATTCCTACAAGATTACCATGAAATATATGTTAATTTACTACTGTTCTGATCATGCAAGACTGATACTTTAGCATTGTGAGTCTGTGAATTATGTTGGCAACTGGTCATATCCAAAGGTGTGTAGGGTACTCCAGGCAAATGCAACCACAGAAGTCATTTATGTCCTCTACTAGAATAATACAATCACTGTAGTCTATCAATAACAGAACAAAAATGCGTACGCTACTTAAATAACCATAGAAACATTTTACACTAAGTTATTCATAGTTTTATTTATCGTAATCTTTTTACAACCGAATGAACATTTTAAAGTACCATATTGTTCCCTATAGACATGCACTGCCTAATAGATGAGCACCCCCTTTTTACAGAAGTGAAACCACACATGGAAACATATTTTCAAGTGTGAGCGTGCACTTTAATAATGACAAATATGGTATACCCTGCTGGCGCCACCTTGCAGATTTCTAGATAGCAATCATTTGTACATTAGCTGTAAGATGGCATTACCTGTCTGTCGGTGTTGTTTTATTAGTCAAAGGCGGGTGTTCTAACAACGCAGAGGAATGGTCACAATGACGTGATATTCATAATCACGTAACTGTATGTAGCCAGCAGGATGGATCAGAAGAATGAAGAGCGCTTGGATGTCAGACTTAATGTCTTCGGGAATCGCTCCTGTAGGGCCTAAGTTAGGCTTAGTGCAGTGCTCAAAGTACATTGGCGTTGCCCCTTTGCCCGGACGTTGGCAAAGCACATGGTTTTAAATCATTTGAGTGTCCAATGGTATTTATCTAATGATATCGTCTGGCTAGTGCAATGATTTTCTGTTTGGCATTGCTCGAATAATCGAAGCAGGCTGTCTCTACTCGCGCTTCCTGTCGTGTACTGCGTTCTGTCGATCGAATGCCGGACGTTTTGTCTACCTAGGAGTTACATGTGTGTGACGTGGATGCCATTTGTGTGTCCGCCCACCCCTCATAACTTGTGCTACTTACGTCTTAAGATAAATTAATAGACGCACACTCAAGCCCTTGCACGCGCGTACTGCGCGTCTTTTGGGAATAATACGGTACTTATTTTAACATGATCACTGATTTATTTTAATATGTAAACCAACTTACTTAATTTACTCATGTTCACACAGCACTATTATCATCAAAAGGCACCCAAAACATATTTGGTGTTTTCTGGAATGGTCCATACCTTATGTGTGCGCAGTGTAGACATACAAAATCCTTTGTGTGCGTTCCACACTTTGACAGTCGTGTCACTGGATGCAGAAATCACTGCAACAGAACATGTCAAAACTACAACATACATTGTTATTACAGATGAAAAGTAATGCTGTGTTCACACAGAGTTAAACCACTTAACTAAGTTATTTAGTTAAGTGGTTTACTGAACCAGTTGATTACATGGCTTCACACAGAGGTTTAACTTTAAATTGGCTAGACCACGTAAAGTTTTCAAGGTTTAAGGCATCAGATGGCAATTTGGTCATGCCGTGATGTCTTTGAGATATGTTGTGATAAATGACATAATGTCCCCGTTATTGATCTAATGAAAATTTTTGACGCGTTCATACAGACATCCATAAGTTGCTTAATTAACTAAACCATGTTTCAACGGGTTTACTTAAGAGACTTACCTATCTGATTTAAGAGCGTAAGCAGTTTAACCTTAAGCGACTTAAATTTAAGTCTCTTAAGTGGCTTTGTGTGAACACAACATAAATGACATGATATGCCTTGCAGGGCTAGAAGATGGTATATCTTGTAGGGCTGACATTAGAGACCAGGGGGTTAGAAGATGGAATATCTTGTAGGTCTGACATTAGAGACCAGGGGGCTAGTAGATGGTTTATCTTGTAGGGCTGACATTAGAGACCAGGAGGCTAGAAGATGGTATACCTTGTAAGACTGACATTAGAGACCAGGGGGCTAGTAGATGGTTTATCTTGTAGGGCTGACATTAGAGACCAGGAGGCTAGAAGATGGTATATCTTGTAGGGCTGACATTAGAGACCAGGGGGCTAGAAGATGTTTTACCAACAATCTTATGAGCTCTTAAGCCAGGTTTGCTCTTCATCATACTATCTTAGTGAAATAGTCCCCATGCATGTTATAATTTGACTGTGGCTTTGGTTAATGTATTACTGAGATCCAGTTTGCTTTGATATTTAATATTTTCCTACACCTACCCTATGGACTGAAAAAGGCTGCATCCTTGGCTGTTAACACAAGAATCCTGGCCAGCAGGGGAGGACGAACACACACTATAGTAAGACAGTTGAGAGACCATGATGGTGTAGTAGTTGGTACATCCACCTGGCATGCCGTCACTCTGAGTTCAAAACCCAGACCAGGCAAACAAGGTATATCTGGTGTAAAAATCTGGCTCTCAACATTGGGGACTGCATAGCTGTCGTGACTCGGAGATCGCGTTAATGTCGGTCCCATCTCAATTTGGGACGTAAAAGAACCACTGAGGAAGACATGCACCCCTGCAGTGACCACCCGCAGTGCCAGCACACAAAGGTCGGTTTGGCGATAATGTTCTGAAAAGTCTGACTAGTTGAATGAGACCTCATAATACCACAATATTGTAACCATAATAGATTATACACAGACTAGTCACTTAATAGAACATTGCTGCGAACTGGAAACAACTAGAGAACTAGAAGTCTAGAACTAGACCACCACTTACAGGTGCGACCCCCACAGCAGAGCACAATGTCGTTGACCCAGTCTGTGTGGTGTTCCATCGACTGGATGTACGGCTGCTACAAACATAATACGTCATTGTCAACTACTCTACAAGTGGGTCATTTACATTTTACACACTACTGACAAATTGAACGTATACTTTTGTCACATAAAAAGGAAAACAAGCAGAAAGATGGACCATGTGCATCATATTCACGAATTTCGTTTTTATGACATTCCGAGTTGTCTCAGATATATAGAACTTTAAAGATAATATTACTGATGTTTTTAAATGTCACACTTCAACAATGAGCAATATCAATGAACTGATACTCATTAACAATAAGTTGGCGTAACCAGACTTTGTTAATACAGGTATACCTTCATGTTTTTGCTGTTCCATATCCGAATGATAGAATCTCGACCAGCAGAATAGAGTCGATTTAGCATTGGGTCATACTTGAGGGAATTGACCCCCGACCTGTGTCTCCGTTCTTCCTCATCTCGTATCACATACGACACCTAGTGACACACAAAGGTACTATAATTATAATCGGTGACATACCTAGGAATATTCTTCATATGTAGTGAGTGAAAATCTTATTGATATGGTGAAATCAAAGTGAAATTGTTTAACAATTTTAAGTAGTAATATTGAGAGCATACGTGCAAAGTGTGACGAATTACAAATATTCGTAGATGTTTAATTATCATCATTATTTTTTTGTGATTTGAAAAGAATACTGAGCACATGATATGATGCTATCATATATATTTTGTTCTCTTCTTTTTTACGCAAAGGTGGCTCACATGTTAACGACATGTCTTAATGAGAGTCTCCTTGACCTGTCTATTTATTTATATTTGTGTTATATATTTATATATATATATTATGTTTATCTATGTTATATTTTCAATTTGAGAAACTTCTTCACATACTATGTATGTATGTATAGTCAAATTAAAATGTCTGTATGTCTGTCTTTAAAATATGGACAACCTTTCAACCATATCACATGCGAACCAGGTGCTTCAGTTAGACGTAACTTCAAACAAGTTTACAAATTATACCTAAGTTACAAGTATTGAAATAGGCCAATATCTACCTCTATGTCTACAAAATGATTGGGCAGGCTGGGTTGCCAGCCTACTTTTGAGTTGTTCTCCTCTTTGTTCCCTGCTCTACAGGGATGAGGGTCAGGTACAGTAAAGCTGAACACTCTCTGTGTCTTTTTCTTCCATAGTTTTCTGTTCATCATCCCCTCTCTCTATCTTTCATCCTCCCCTGATCTTCTCATGTCCACCCTTGCACAGACCTCCCATCCCAGCTGCGGCCTTCCTCTTTTCCAATATTTTTTCAGCATCCATCCTTGCCAACTGGCCTGCCCATCTCATCCGGCTTTTCAATAATCCTCCAGTTACACAGCACTGCATTCCAACCTCTTTTGTCAGGTCATTCATCCTTCTTCTGTCTACCCTCTTTGTTCTTGTTATTCTTCTAACCCAGTAGTTCTCAAAAACTTGCAGCTTTTGTTGATGTTCTGTCAGCGCCACTGTCTCCAGACCATATAGGCATACCGGCGTAACACAGACTCTCAGAACTTTCCCGTTCACCTTTTTTGAGATGTTTCTGTCCATTGAGACTCCCTCAACCTTTCTCCAAGTTTCGCTCCTGCTTCTACTCGGCATCACACTTCCTCCAAGGTACACAAAGCCATCCACTTGCTTAATTTCCTTTCCATCCAACCTGATGTCCAATTCCTCTCTCTGTTGTCCAACCCACATCACTTCTGTCATCTCCAGGCTCATTCTCAGTCTGTGTTTCTCGAACACCCTGTTCCATTCCTCCAACATGCCTTGTAGCTCTTGTTTGCTTTCTGCTACTATGGCCAGATCGCCTGCATACATAATCTTTCTGAGAACATCCTTTATGCTGGTCTTCCTGTTCATTAATTCCATCACCATAATAAATAGTTATGTGCTTAGGGCAATTCTTTGCCTCAATCCGATGTTAATTGGAAAGCCTTCCAACATTCCAGATCCAGCCACAACTCTTCCTGTTGTTCTTTCATACATTGCTCCCACCATCCTGGCTTCTGCTTCTGGCACTCCCATCCACCTCACTGTTGCCATCACCATCTCTCTTGGGACAGTGTCGTAGGCCTTCTCCGGGTCCACAAATCCCACTGCCATTCTCCTCTTCTCCACCAGCTGTCTCAATGCAACATCGCATCCGTCGTCCCTCTGCCCTTTCTGATTCCCTGTTGTTCTTCACGTAATTCCTGTTCTACACTCTTTCAAATCCTCCCATCCAGGATCCTTTCTAGCAGCTTCATGATGTGACTTAGAAGTGTGATGCCTCTGCATTTCTCTGGATCTTGCACATCTCCCTTCCTCTTCCATATTGGGACAATTAGCCCTGTAAACCACTCTTCTGGTACTTTACCTTGCCTCATGCATGTATTCAGCAGCCTCTTTGTCCAGCTGATTCCACTCTACCTTGCTGGCATTACCATCTCAACATGCATCTCATCAAATTATAGTCGGAATGCCCCACTGCCTGAATGCACCACTACCTGAATGCACAAAACCTAGTCGCAATGCTCCAACCGCATAGTCAGAATGCTCCAACGGCGTAGTCGCAATGCTCCAACGGTCTGGTCGCAATGCACCACTTTTGGTCGGAATGCCCCACTGATTGTAATATTGTCAAACCTATGCATATATAGAGAATACAATTGTATATATTAAAACATTAAATGCATAATTAATATAGAAATAACATGTTTCGTTGACTTTCTGTACATCCTTGAAAGTAAACTATGTTTTGTCTTCGTATACACGTGTATGATTGTATTACATAACCTATCATGAAATATCGATTACATTGTCCTTTGATGTGTAGAAGTCATGTAGTAATACCCCAATAGGCATCCTGATCATGCGTTGAGCAGATCTTTTATGTTGGTTGTTATATATATATATATATACATATATATATATACAGCCCTGTATATATAACACACACACACATACATACATATATATAATACAAACGATATTAAATAAAATAATAAAGGTATATATACAGTTGTATACTATTTTCGATTTATATATATATACATATATATATATATCGTAGTTATGTGTTTTATGTTTTAATGCATGTTCACATTTTTGTATTCTTTATTATAATTAAAAACAACAATTATTTGTCTATTTTAATTTGTCCTCTGTACACATGTCGTACGATGTAAATGATGCATGAATGGCTCGGCCATCGAAAATAGTGTAAATTAAGTATGTTACCGAGTGAAAATATAAATTATTAATTAATCAATACACGGAGTAATAATAAATATATAATAAATAAAAGTACTTATATAGCGCCCAATCAATTAAAATTGCCCTCGGGCGCTTTACATACATTCACACGTATCTAATAGTATTTTACATAAAAAGAAATGCTAACTAAGAAATAAATATGTAAAAAATATAACATTACCTTAATATATATATATTATAGTTACTAAAAAAAGAGAGATCATTAAAAAAATGTTTAAATAAATTAAGACATTCTTAAAAACTACTATAAATACATTCATTTATACAAGAAGAATAACCATAAATATGTTAAGAAACTAATAAAACAAAAAATATATTTATCAATAGAAAGCACATAAAATTTCCTCATCGGTGAGTGACTCTAATAAAAAAATATACTTTACTATATGCTTTATAGTTACTATATTGTTTCGAGGAAGTTTTCATTTTGATTTTCTAGAAATAATTGAAGGTTATATCTTCTTATACAAGTGTAGACATTCATTATTAAATTACACTGAAATAATGACCTTTGAATTTTAATGTGACAAGTGACAGTGACAATAGTGGCGTGTGTGTGTCAATAATATTTAGAGGGTTGTGTAATTGGTTTCTCTACTCCTGCTTTGTTTTATTGAGCAGATTGTTGCAAGTTGTCTGGTCTTTGACTTGGAGGCCATAGCAATTGGCTTAATATCCTTGTATTGTTTCATCGAAGATACCTTTTGTTTGAATAACCCCAATATACAAAGTGCTTTGAAACAACATGTCTGACATTAGCAGCATCTAGCTGAAGTTGGCTTCCGTTTGACTTTGATGATGTGAAGGCCTACCTGGGTAATCCAGTTCTTACTAAGTCCTCCTTGAATGGTTTGAATAGAAGTTAGGAACTGAGCAGATCTTGGGTGTCAGATTGACAGACAGACAGACAGACAGACAGACAGACAGACAGACAGACAGACAGACAGACAGACAGACAGACAGACAGACAGACAGACAGACAGACAGAATTGTGTAAATCATACATACAAACATAATCAAACAAGTGTAACAGACGGTGACATGACATTCAATTCTGAGCTGACAGTGGAGCCAACCAAGGCTGTAACTAGTTCATTAATTTAAACTAGTATAAAATAAGTACTTATTTGGTGAACTGGTCAACCTCAGAATAACTGTGTAAACAAGGTAATAATAATTCCACGTGTGGCGTGTGGATTAAGTTGTTATAATAGATCAGATATGTAGATGTAACAACAATAATAGTAACTAATGTTCAATTAAGTAGCGTAGCACAAATATTTGTTGATACTCTTCTTCTCTAAGAATGTGTGTAGTCTCGGTTTGTGTAAACACTGGATATCACACCTGTTGGGGTCCCCTTTGTGATGGGGTTGTGAAGATTGGTCAATGGTACACATGCTTTTGAGTGTCTGTGCTTTCTTCTCAATTTCCTTCATCTCCGTTCACACCACGCGGACGATAGCAGGTATTCGATTGGTGCATTCGTTACTAATGAGGAGATGGCTAGATTGTCTTTGAAAACAATCCATCAGTGTTCTTATAGTTTATGTGTAGCGAACGAATCAGTTCAAACACGTGCAATAATCTAGTAATGATAATAACATTATAAATATACATGTATACATCATGGAGGTCTTTATAAAAACGAACTATTACATAACTACGAACTATTCTACATATTTACCAAGTTCCGTTCTTTTATCACCTAATTCACAATAAATTGTATATTTCTTAACTATGACACCCACTATTAACAGTATGATGTAGTTACAATTTCAAGCAAAGTCCATGTACATATATCACTACCCATGTATATATATATAAAGTAATATACGCAAAGTCGTGTGGGCGATACTTAAAGAAGTCATTATACTAGCCGACTTACCCGGGGAAAACAAACATACAAATAAACAAACAAACAAACAAACAGAGAAACTATAATGTTTTATAATATATATATATATACCATATAAGAGGTGCATTGCGCCAAACCATTGGAGCATTGCGACCAGGTCGTTATCACAAAAATGGGGCATTCCGACCAAAAATGGTGCATTGCGACCACCTCATTGGAGCATTGCAACCACGCGGTTGGAGCATTGCGACTAGGCAGTTGGTGCATTGCGACTGGTGCATTCAGGCAGAGGTGCATTCCGACCATTACCCATCTCATCGATACCAGGTGCTCTCCCCTTCTTCATCCCTTTTAACCCAGTTTGCATATCTATATCAGCAACATCATCTAACTCCACTTTCCCTTCTACATACGATGGTAATTCCAATATCATTGTTATTTCCTTCCTGGTTCAGAAGCTCTTTGAAAGTTGAAGTAGTTTTTTCGAGACCTTCTTGTTCTGTCACTAACTTCCCATAGCAATAGCCTTACGTGAGCGACAATCGCGGTAATGTAACGAATGCACCAACATAAAATTGTGTACAGTACTGTTAATTCACTTGTTTACATTTAGGTCCCCGCGTAGCGCACGCGTGTATGCGCCCAGGACGACTACAGTACTGAGTACATGGCGGATTCTCGCGCACCCCAGGGCCCAGGCCCAACTTGTTCAGAACAAGATGAGGTGCGAGGATTTTTTAGACAGGCACCCACCTCATACACATTTCTGTGTTGGCATAACATCTGGAGAAATATTATATTACCTGAATTTTCTTGCGCGCATTTGCCGAAGCCTGTCGGCGAATTAGTGTGCTTGCCATAGTTATCTAAACATGTCTTCTGAAGAAAGCGCTATTATATTTACTAGGGTGGCGCCATCTCTTGTCAGTTTTATTTACACAGTACTTGGTAAGCGAATTAGTTTCGTAGGAATATTCATGCAATTTTTGTGTTAATAATATTGATGAGTATTATAATATTGGTGTTTTATGGATTATGCACCACAAATTACTAGAAGCAGCTAACATGCACAGTGAAGTTTCAGTCGTTTACCAAGCGTAATGCTATATTATTCGCTAGGTGGCAGCAGCGATCGCTTATTGGATTAGCCTTGATTACCCAGGCGCCGTGAGATGGCAGCACGTTTTCGCCCCTCGCAACAGCCTGGAACTAAAGCATTTAAATAATTAGTGCCTATTATATATACATATTAATTAGGTGGCAACTCTCGTGGTTGTCAACTATTTGAGACAATTTCGTATTGACGTTCTTTGCTTACGCTCGAGCAAAAACAAAAGACTAAGTGCGAATAAGTATGACATAAATGCGAAACAAGGACACATGTAACTAAAGAAAGTGCAATCGATGTCGCACGCAAAGGTCGGACTGCTAACTTATATATATGCAGTCGCCAAAGTACAACCAAAGCGTATATTGATCTTGGTGGCTAAGAGAACTAGAAGTCGAGCAACTATTGTCACGGTCCTCGGGTCGAATCCCGTAGAGTGCTCGAAACTCTTGTTTGTGTTCATTTAGTTTAAGATTTTTTAAATTTTGTATAATATTATTTCGGGCACTATTTCGTAATTTCATTTCGTTATCGAAAACATACATAATATATAAACATTCTAGGGGACAGACGTGCTAATTGGCAGTGAGCATCCTCGCGCGCCAGGGTTCGGTGCTGTCGCTGACGTCAGTGCCAGCCAGCAGTACCCCCTGGCTGATTGCTCTGAATTTAAGCTCAGCCTATGAAATCGCTCACTAGATCAGTGGATGTCGGCAAGTAAGGTGGTCATAATAAAGCTAATTTTAACCAACCGTGGCTCGTGTTACATGCAATGTTTAGGAAGTAGAAGCAATTATTCGAATATACAATACCGCTCAGCTGCTCGTGCTAATAGACGAACGGGTCATTATATATATTGGGATTCCCAGAAGTCGTTTATCCGTCTTCAAATTGGGGCGGGTATTTGCGCTGTTCTCACGGGTGATGCAGTCGCGACTGGCGAAGTCAATTACTAGTTTGACTCAGCTAACTTCCGCACTTCGCGTAGGGGATCAGAGGATGGCAGTGAGCAGCCAATGCGGTTCTGTATGGAACGATATTAGGGCCATAATTCCACAATGCTACATTGTTGATTTCTGACTTTCGATTATCCATTTACGCCGAGATTGTCGAATTCTGACTTTCGATTATCCGTTTACGCTGTCATTGTGCAAGATTGTTGTCAAATAATTCACTAGAATGGCGTTTGGTCAAATATTTCTCCAAAATATTTTCTCCAAAATATTTTCTCCAAAATATTTTCTCCAAAAAATGTTCTCCAAAATATTTTCTCGAAAAGATAATCTGGCACAAATTGCACTCAGTGACCTAAGCAGCTAAGCAACTTGCAAATACTGAAGTATCCCTTGCAAGTCAGGCCAAAGCAATTATATAATTGCTTTGGTCAGGCCTTGCGCTGTCATCACCAACGTCACGACGTAGTGTACAGAATACTTATATCGAGCATTTTTCACCCACGTTATGAGCTGTTTTATCAAAGTTGGAGTTTAAAAGAACTCAAAGTCGATGAACGGAAGAAACGAAGTGCCAAGCAGTCTGGCAGAAAACGCGAATTTATTGTCATGTAGGTGTGTGAGCGATAATTCGTGATGTTTCGAAAACTGTCAATAATAATATTTATTCGTACTATAACGTGTACAATTCAGTGAAAGCAACGTATACATCCATCTAAAATGCATATAAAACGGTCAGTGCAGCCAGTCTCGTCTATGAAGCGTGAGCGTCTATGTCATGAATGGGGGAGGCTGTTTTTAAGTGAATATTATTAAACTTTAAAGATAATAATAGTGTGGAGTCTCCCATCACACAGTGATTTGTTTTGAATTTTGTTGACATTAAGTAAATTGTTATCGTAAAATTTGTAGCTTAGTATTTGTTTTCATATTTTGTAGTTCTAGTTGTCTCCAGCTCTTAGCAATGTTCTATTAACTGACTAGTCTGTATTATTGTGGTTACAATGTAATGGTCTTACGAGGTCTCATTCTTTATATACTGGCACTGAGGGTGGTCACTACCAGGGTACTTGTCGTCCTCAGTGGTTCTTTTACGTCCCAAATTGAGACGGGACCGACATTAATGTGATCACCGAGTCACGAGGGATACGCCGTCCCCAATTTTGAGAGCCAGATTTTTACACCAAATATCATGCCTGCTCGGTCCAGGTTTCGAACTCAGAGCACTGGCATGCCAGGCGGATGTGCTAACCACTACACTAGCCGCACTTTCTGTATAATTTGTTTCTGCTGTTGGGATAAATAAAATACATCCTCACCTTACCTAAGATGGGAGGGTGTGTTTCTATATTTCATAAAAACCAGCACAAACCCTTGGAGTAACATACACTATCGAGAGGGATGCAGGGGTACCAGCCCAGCCTGATCACAGTGCTTTCTTCTATATCATGAGCAGTCTTACTCCAAACCCACTATACTTTATCTTAGTCACATATTGAACATAACTTGGGATAATGTCATTGTTTTTAATTTTACAGGTTAATGAAGAGGAGCTCAGCATGAAACTGCCGCAGAATAACATGTATAGGGACGTACATGGTGGTATGCACCAACTACCCAAATTTACACTGGGGAGTCTAGTGGAATACTTATCCCAGTGCGGAAAGAAGCTGGAGGAAAAGAGCAAGTCTCTATACAAAGAAAGGCGAGTTATCTTAACATTAAACTAAAAGGACTGTAGGATTAAAGGTAAATGCGAATAACCATATGAGCTTAGTAGTTTGTACGTCCCTGTCAAATATGATACTGCCTTGATGAAATAATATATTTTTTTGTCAATGGATACCAGCGGGCTTATTTGTAAGAGGTTTGGCAAATTTCTGTGTTAAATGTAAGAACAAACATTCGAAACCTAACAATAAATTATTGAGGACCAGTATTCAGGAATACCCTGCCTCATAAACTTCGAATACTCCTAACCATTAACCAGTTTAAAAGAAACCTAACAGCTCCTTACTCGTGAATTATTATTGATATTACATTATATACGTGTCTGGGTAAATATATATATAGGTGAAGCACAATACTGGGCCAAAAAAGAGGACTGGACAGCAAAAACAAAGTCTTAGATGGTAACCAAAATAGATCTACACCTAAAATTAAAGAAGATAAGATATTTTTACTCACTGTTATGTGGCGCAATGCCAAGTGAAGTTCACGATGTAAGTTACATGGTGTCTTTTAACAAAAATATGAGAATGTGAAACACTTCAGAAATCAAAATTTGCTTGACTGATGTATGCTAGTACCTCATCAGAATCCAACCAAGACTTTTAAAATGTTAAGAATGATCAGAGCACTCTGGACGTGAATTGGTGGACACTAACTTACGTTATCCACCACATTGTCCACAACCACAATTTTTTTCAAACAACAATAAACAGGCAGGATGCGTTTTTTTGTGTCTCTTCTTTCTTCATGGGCCTAAGATACAGCACAAATGTTATCAACAGGAACTGTCCGCAAACGAAGCTGGTTATGGAGTAAATATAGCGTAAGTTACAGGACACCAATTTGGCCCAGTATTGTGCGACTCCACAATATTGATTATATATATTGTACATTGTTTTCTTCAGGTTATTGCGGTATATGCGTGTCAGCTGTTGTGTGGGCAGAGATGAGGAAGTCTGCCTCTTATAAAGTAGATGTGTCCATGAACAATGATGCGGTGGTGCAAGAAGCAGAATGTCGTGCTGGGCTGGGCCCTACAGCTCACTGCAAGCATGTTGCAGCAGTTCTGTTCGGCCTGACACTACTGTTAGACAGGAACTATCTTGACAGAAGTGACATGTACACAGGTAAGACGTTTTAAAAAAACACTTATTTTCTGCATTCAATGTATTACGTACAAATATTGGGGCAATTGTCAATGCACAAAAAAATGGCAGTTAGTTTATCCCAATTTTGTACAAATAAGCTGGGTAGTTTCAAGAATGTGACACGCTCTTGTCAACATATCAGCAACAATAAATAAATGAAAGGGTTAAAATGTATATAAAATTCATAAATATGTAGCTGAATGTACACTTTGACTTGACCTGCAGGACCACCAGACGTTCCATCATGCTATACCTTTTAAAGAAACTCCTATCAAGTCCAGCAGATTACATGCAATTTGTGGGAAGGACAATTCCGACCTTATATATGATCCTCGATCAGAGCAACTGCAGAACGACTCTACTCCAGACAGGTTCACTCTATTTGACGAAACAAATCTTATATTCCTTTTACAGACCAATTGAAAAATAGTTACTTGTCAAAACATGGGCATTAGTGCAGTCTCTGGCTTTATGTATAAAGCAAAAAATACAATGTTGCTTATATCTCTACATATACATATTTCAGGAAAGTCAGTCAATGCTAGTGATGCAGCTGTTCCCTCCTGCCAATCCACATGCCCTTGCCAACGACCACAGCTACTTGAAGTTAACTCCACAAGATCAGTACTTGAAAGATGAAATGGTTAGTTATTTCCATGCTTTTCAATTCAATATACATACATACATCTGTATTTACCCAAAGTGCTCCATTGAAACAATGCACACGGTTACAATAGAGCGCATTGGCTCAGTGACTAGAACGTTGGACTCTCAATCAAGAGAACCCGGGTTCGAATTCAGTGCTGCTGTGTTGAACCTTGGGCAAGTTCGTTCACTTTACGTTGCTCCAGTTCACTCAGCCATATGAATGAGTACCTGGCTATAGACAGTGGTGGATATTTGTGTACAAATAGCCTTTGTGCATTAATTGTGGCATGGCTGAATGCTTCCCAGAGAAGTTGAGATGGTGCTCGATCAAACAAGTCTGCTAGGGAGTAAAGTGTAAAGTGCTTTGAGCAGTCATCAGGACTGGATACTGCGTTATTATATAAGTGATTACTTTTTTTATAAACATTACATTGTCACAGCACAGAGTCCAACTTACAATGCAATGCAGCTCTGAGCATTTCATTTGAAACTAAAAACAAAGTTAAAACTTGAAACAAAGAGGGGGTTTGTTGTATTGCGATTAATATCTGGTGATAATACAACTACAGCTGTATATAGCTTAAAGCTGCAATATCAGTTCGATTTTTATGCTCCTCGGTTTTCTGACTAATTTCCCAAAAAAGCAAAGCTATCAAGTATCCACTATAATATCCTAGTTCATTGGTGCACTTGTGCTACTTCGTTTTGTTGAAATTAATAAACAAACTGCGAACAATTTTGAATTTGGTTTCGAGTCGAAGGAGTCAAAACTAGCAACACTTACTTGGACATGCATCTGGAAGTGGAAACTTCATATAATATCGTGTTTGCGAATTTGGACGAGACTGACCTCTGACCCTCAAGAATGGTGCCTCGATCAAGCTGTTTTTGTTGATTGTACAGTGTTCGCAAGTGTTTATACAACACGTTCTTATTTTATGGCATTTACGCCGGCGATGGGATGTTCCCGGACATATGCCACCGACTCAGCAAAAAAGGGCCAAATTACGCAGACAACGACACAGTCAGTATTCGCATCAGATGGTTTATTTGGGAAAAACCAGTATGGATTTGTGGAACAACACAACTCACAAAAGAAAGAGCTGGAGTAAGACTAAGAATAGATGCTGCGTTTGCAAAACTTCTTCTAGAGAAGTTAGTAATTTCAAAGTAGTCAGTCTGAGCCACGCATCACCGTCAAGGGTATAGAAACGTGGAACAATTTACCAAATAAACTGACTCAGCTTCCAAGTTTAACACAATTTAAAAAAGCAATCAAGTTCTCATTACTTTCTACATATTTGTGAATTGTTAATTGAAGGTGACGTTTTGTAATAGTAACACAAGCACTAAAAAGTTTATATGTGAGTTGTGAATATTATCTTGTAATTTATATATAATTCGTGTTGTATTTATTCAGTTTCTTTTAGTTCGAGAAGGGCATAGCAACACATAAGTCTAAGACTTCAGCTATGTCCTTTCAGCAGCAGCAGCAAACCATACTGTGCATGTATTATGTTGTTGTTGTTGAATAAACGTTCATTCATTCAATGCATATTTATTCGTATGAATATAATATTATGTTGCTTATTATGTTAACAAAACCACCACCCCTCAATGTAGGCCTTCGTAACATGTATCGATAGCTTGCAACTGATTTATGTGAGAGAGCAGAGAATTACTGTTACTATACAAAGAATTGCAGCCCATGTTTTGTTAAGTTACAAATCCTCTTTTACATGTAAATTATAGAAGTTCTGTTTTTAATTGTTTTTTATTTTGGTCTTTCAATTTATCAATAACATGCATTTGGTAATGTATACTTCTATATTCATACATTTTGTAGACAAATTTTGTAAATGTTGTTTTCCGTTTCATTTAATTAATTCACTTCATCTCACTTTGGGTGATTCAATTCAAATACAGTCAGGGTTGGCAGCTAGGTTTCTGACAGGACAGTTTACAAATTGTTTGCACGTTGATGACACTGAAGCCACGCTTCAAGGAACATACTTTCCCAGTCAGAAACCTCTAGTTAATAACCACAGTTGCAAATAGTTGAAAGGCCATAATCATTTTTGTTTGTTAAATCAAGCCAGGAAATCCATAATAGAATGCCTTTGTTGCTCTCATAAGAGACACGACTAACTGCTGGAATCTTCTTCTAAAGACTTACAATGACTCGGCCAGCCTTTAGACAAGTGTAGCCAGTTTGCAGTGGCACCTTGCAGTCCTGCTAAAGAACAAAGGGGATATTGATCATTGGACAGTAACAGCTGGTAATCCACCTTCTGAGTAAACAGTAGAACTTTGTGGATACTGCCAGGGGTTCACCCACTGCCAGCCAAATGTCCTCCTCATTAATTAGCAGTGTTAGATGAATGACACATTGAGACCACAACTAAGGCATTGGGTATTTTGCATGGTTTACTATTGAATTCCTAAAACTTTGTTTTGTTGAAGTATCAGTGAAAAATTGCAAAACTTTTTATTTATTTTATAATTTTCGAATAAAATTAGTTTGACTTTATTTCCTGTAACCTTCTTTCCAGCCCATCTGTGTTCTACCTATACTTAGTTAATAAGTTGTAAATTGTCTAGTTGTTTGTTATGTACTACACTTTTACAATATATATACAATAATAACTTTGCCACTCTCATATCATTGTAATTGTTTCACAACTGGGCAAATGACCTTTTCACTCGTGAGTGCTGGGCAAATGGCCTTTGGGCAACATATTTTTACCTGTTAATGAAAGTTTATAAGTTACATACCACACACATGCATATTATATATATATATATTGACGGGTAGTAGTCCTGTCAAACCATGTTCATTTTCACAAATAATCTTACTCATTCCATATTCCAATTCATGACTCTGTTCGACAGCTTCAACACAAAGGCGTGAACTACCTCAACATCACTGCAGCCATCACATATGACAAGATCTGTGGTGGCTCTATCGAGCATCAGTGTTCGTAGCAAAGGCAGCTCAGGTGTCCAGTCACTTCCTGAGGCTGGATGCAGCTCAGGACAGTTAGAACAAACGTAAGTATTAATTGATGCTGCTATACAAATGTTATATATATAAATCATAGCATAATAATTGGAAGATATGCAAACATATGTGATTGGTTTTAACAATTGTTTTATTCTGACCAATCTTAGGGTAGTTACACCATCTTTGGTTGATACGGCTTTTGTGAAACTTTCAGTTGCATTCTACATTTAATTTGCAGTTCAATTTTTGAACTTAATGGTCTATTTATTTAATTTGGAATATTTCTTTTGCAAACATAACTTCGTATATACAGTGCAAGTATGTTTCATTAGCACCCCCCCCCCGTTTTCCGATATCACCACTCCAGCCAAGCGGCCGAAGTTATAGTTATGGCGGCTCGGTAGCGCCAAAATTTAGACTACACCATTTGGTTCGGCCAGGCTCAATTTCTGGATCCACCCCTGTATGTGAATGTTTTGTTTGTCTGCATGAGGATTTTGCAGTAATGGGTGTCCTCGTTAAATTGCATATTGTTGTTAGAAATGCATGTGAATTAAAGTAAAGACAATGTAAAGTACAAACATTTTATTGAAACTATTTGATAAGATTGACTACAAAATTATGAAAAGCACAATACAACTACAGGTACAATCACTGCACTTGATGTGTATAATGTAATAATTTTTAATATCACATACACATCACATGCACATAATATGCAAAGCAACAATAGAAACAACAATTAGGAAGAGGTTGAAAAAATGTCAGGTACATATAAAAAACAAACAGTTACTTTTATCATGATTCTTTGTTGCAAAAAAACAACACTAGTTAGTACATGTGATATCAAATGCTAGTTGTAGTTTATACATGCCTTATATGTTTACAACTCACAAAATTAGTGACTAAACAATTATGTGTATTTAACAAAAAAAATTAATATTTAATACCCATAAAATGTAAACCAATGAGAAAAAATTACTTAGAAAGATGTTTAGTTGAACTTAAAATAGTGACTAGACTAGACAGGGTCATCCCTATGTGACTGAGAATTACATATACAATCACTACATGCTACATTGCTCCAGTTTACTCAGCTGTATGAAGAGTACCTGCTACAGACAGTGGTGGATAGTCTTCGCATATTAATTTCCGCTTAATGCTTCCCACATAAGTCAAGTTGGTGTTTTCGATTTAACAGGTCTGCCAGGGAGCCAGTAAAGTGCTTTGAGCAATCCTGAGGACTGGATAGTACACAATATCAGAACTAACCTTATTCAGGTGTTGTTTAATTATCATGTGAAATGAAAATGTAATGTAAATTATTTGTTAAAATATAAAATAGTGATAAAAAGAATAATTTAGAAAGATGATACGTGGCACGAAAAATATATAACAGTCCTCATGATTCATACATAATTTAAACAAGTAAAATGCTGCTGCCAGTGTATCAACAGACTGTTGCTGAAAAATGTAAAAAGGCTTTCAATACCATTACTTCATCACAAACTTGTGTTGTACATAACAAGTGCTTGGTGTATGTTGCAAGAACTCAGCTGGCTGCCACTGACTATCAGCAACACAAAGACAATGAAACCCTACCACTATAACAATGCTGGATAATTCACGTATTTTTTCAAGGACACTGGTAAAAGTTATAGTTGAATTGAATACAAATACCTTGTATTATTGACTTGATAAATGTGTCGTCACGTATAAAAATATCATACATGTCAGAGCCATGCTAATTGTCACTTTTTCTTTGGTATAGGTAGATGCAGATGTACAGCAAAAAGTCAGGAAACTGGTATGCAGTACCATCAAAGATAGCGAAAACATACAGTGATGTCATTGATATCTAAACCGATGTAGTTCACCGAAGAATGCTCGACACTGAACCTCTCTCACAGCGTTGAAAGTTGTTGCCCGAAGACTCATGCCATAACTGCCAGACCCTGGCACCCACCATTCCATCACCAATTGTAGAGCTAGTCAGGCGTCACTACATTCTTATGTCAAACTGCATTCTACATTGGTCTCCAGTCAGTCAAGCTAACTGACTGATCTGGAAGCCAGTGTACACCCCTTGGCACTGGGGAATCTGTCATGGATGCAACTCATGACACAATTGGGATCACTCGGTGGACATTCACCTGACAAACTGTTAATATGCAGCGTATTGCATGGCTGTAGAATCTTGTCCGAGATCCTGGACATACAACTGCCCAGTATGCCAGATTAACTTGGAGAGCTAGTAGTACTAAGCACACTAGTTCAATCTCCTGTAAAGAAAAGCATATATTCAGTAAACAAAAACATGCATCATAGTAGCGTTGGGAGGAAATAACTATGGAGTTGTTCATTGTCATAATCAGTAGATATAAAATAATGTTTCATGTATGATCTGCAGCATTTCACAAGAAAAAAGGCAGCAAGAAATGTTCTACTACACCTGCATCTATACATCTTGATATCTTACTTCTTGGGAACAGTCAGTGTTTACCGGGTGGAGAAAGGGGGTGGGTTGATACAGCATGCAGACATTAGTGGATTATGCTATTTTTCAAAATGGTGAAAAATGTGAACTATTTTTCTTTACTAGGTGTTCATTGTCATTACAGCAATTTTAAATTGTTCAATTTCATTATAGTGACGCTTGATCTTAGTCAATATTATAGACTGATTTTAATTCTGCTAATCAGTAAAGTGCATTTATATTTGTTGTTTTTGTTTTCAGTATATAAATTCATGTAACTGTCTGCCATGTGTAACTACTACACATATTCATGTTTGACATTTTAAGCCTGAGGTTTAATGGTCAAAGTGTATGTTGGAAATGACAAGATCAGGTGTATTTTCTAACAGTGTATTTTCCTCGTCAAGTATTCAAAGGTTCATAATATGTATGTCTAC